>OX941081.1:59360000-59960000 GCA_954870635.1 Arctium minus | reverse complement strand
TAGGTAGCGAATCGAGATTTTTCTATGAAAGTTTCCACATAGTCTTCTACAGATTTGTTTCCTTGTTCTAACCTTAGGAATTCTTCCTCCATCATTTTTAATCGAGTATCTGAGCAATACTTTTATTGACTAAATCCTTAAACTCATCCCATGACATTGTGGTCGGTTCAGTGATGCCTCTTGTGGATTGAATGGTTTTCTACCAATGAAGGGCATTCAACTTTAACTTAGTTGAATCAAACCTTACTTGTTGAGTATGAGCACATTGACATGTTTGAAAACAATTCTCCATGTCATCCAACTAGTTCATGGCAGCTATAGGTCCCCCTTTTTCCTTCAAAGGTGGATGAACTAGTATTTGTAAATGATTTAAAGTCGTATTCATGAGTATGACCATTATGTTGCTCATGCCTTGTATGATTTTCTACTACTCCATGTTCTGAGTTTTGATTCATATTGTTTTGAATTTGAGCTATAATACTTGGCAAACTTTCTTGGATACCTCGAGAGATTTGTGTGGCTATGTCAATTCCTCTAGTAGATTCTTGTGGATTTGTCCTCATTCTATTTCCTTGCCATGGTGGTATATTATCTTCTGATTCATCTCTAGTTATCTTTCGAGTTTTCATCCTATGAAATAAAATGAACACATAAATATAATAACCTTCCACTTTTATATATAGTACATGTATTATACAAAATTTTTAATTTTCCCTTTTTTTCCCGATACATCATAATTATGTAATTATGCTACTAACATTAAACTAAAATTTAACGTCATTACTAATGAGGTTAACGCTCGTTCGACATTCTACGAGAGGTGAAACCTCTCATGCAAGGATCTCCCAAAAGTTCACTAGTCAGGCAAGAAATTTCTTGGTAGCTTATGGCTAATTCTTCCTGAGTATAGTTAAGTTGGACTTGAGTTTGATCTAGCATTCGACTGGCTCCTTCAGTATCTCTTTTTGATAGCCTTAACTTGTTTTCCAATTGCATAATATACATGTGTTATGTGTGCACTTCTTCTTTAGTTATTGTCGCTTGATGATTACTTTCAGTTATTTTATCTAGAAGGATGTTGATATCCGCTTGCCTCAATCCTGATGGAATTATGACTTCATTTGTTATAGAAATTCCCGAACTAGTATCTTCAGGTGGCTCGTTCATTATGGCCATAGATGGGTATGAATTTTGATACTTGCCACTCTGGCATATCCCAAAAGAATGGAGGTTGAAACACGAATTGATTTTCATCCGAATCTTCTAGGATAATAACATTGTTTTTGTTTTCTTCGGGTATCATCTGATCAGCAGGATTTGGAATTTCAGGAATCGTAACTTTTAGTTGGACTGGTTGAGAAGCTTTATCCAGATAATTTATTGGTTCATAAGTAGGGGTGTCTAATAGTGGAATAATGTAAAGAAACTCCTCGGGCGATTCATCTTCGTCTCTTTCATTCATCTGAATTATATATATATAATCGTGAATAATTCTTTTATATATATATATATATATATATGCATCGTACAAATTTTGGGAAAATATATTTTACAAAATTTCCCACCCACATCTAATAGTTCTTATATTTTGTAGCTAGCTTTCTTAAATATCGAGAATTTCACATGGATATCTATGTTTTAGCCATGCTTTGTAAGATAGGGACTTGATCTTGTACTCTTATTATGCACTATCCCGGTTTCATCCCATTCTAAGTTATTGGTCCCGAATGTGCTTAAGAAGTCTGTAGAAGGGTGGGGGGGGGTTGAATACAAACACAAAATTTAAAGTTTAATAAATTGTTTATTGATAAATCAAAATACAATTTACAAGTTTGTTGCGGAATAAGATTAAGGAAGAACCTAATCTAAACAAACTTAAGAAACACTAAGATGGTTGCACAAGAATTAGAGAATGGGGATTAAGGGAATATAGAAAACAAGGGTTTCTATATTTTACAGAAAGATTGAAGGCTGAAGGCTTTAGGCAACTCCCAGATGGAGTTGTGATCTTTCTATTTATACCCTATGCATTAAATGCATGGGAGGGTACTTTACACGTGTCCTTCTCTGGTTGGTTGCATGAGTCTGACTTTTGGAGACATGCTTTTGGTTGTATGATGAACAGTGTAGATATCAGAGTTGTTTTACGAAATGTTGCAGAGGTATGTCTTTTCTGACAATCGTACTATTTGTGCATAGATAAGACAACAGAGACTTGAGGTATAAGCAATATGATCATCGATCGCTGAATATCTCTTCCTTCTCAGAAATAGAAAGAAGTTCAGCTATCACTGAAGCTTTCCTCAGGCTTCTTTACGTGTGAGTAGACTTGTATTGTTTTAGCTGATATCCGCATCAGGTCATGAGTAGACTTGTCTTTTGTTCAGAAGCTTTGTCTTCGATTCAGCAGTGAACATCTTTTGTCACGAAACTTGTCTTCAAGGATTACGTCTAACTGTTTACATGAGAAATCATCAGCAATACTTAACATACTCAGTATTTGATCGCTGATGATGAAACACTAATACATACAGATGTTAAACGTAATTTTCACTAAGTATTGTAAAGGGTCATTATCAAATCACTAAGAGAGTTGGATCAAAAATCTCCCCCTATTTGATGATGACAAAGTAACTATGAAGAAAATTACTTAAGTCAAAATAAAGGATAATCAGTACTCATAACATACATGTCCCAATTACTATTTGGAGGGATCTTTTACAGTACTGATAGAGTTAAGTACTTCACTGAAATTTTCATTAATTCAAAGAAAGAATTACAAGAAGAGATATGAAAATTATAAGTATAAGTGAAGATCTAACTACTGTAAGTCTAACTAACATATTACAAGAGAGAAAATCTATCAGCTATCTAGATAAGATTTCAGAACCTTGATCATATAATCTGGTACTTCCTCTCCTTTTTGTCTTCGATCAACTGATTCTTGTCGAATGAGAGTCTTGATCGGTTCAGCTGAGGGAGAGTAGGTACACCATAAGCACAAAAGGTCCTTGAGATGATTTAGAGGGTAGAGAGGGATTTCAGAGACTCTTTGGAATTTGATCTGACCTTCATCATCTCTGAAAAAGATTACAAAAGGGTTCTTCAAAACTTGCCCTGGGATGAATGGACCACCAGGAGGAAGGGATAGATCAAGAACTGAGATATCAGGAGGAGGCCCGAACAGTGCTTCTTTTGAGAATTTGATGGAGGTGTCGTTCTTGATCACTGCGACATTATCAGAGGAAGAGGAGGCAAGCTTTCTTTTGATTTGCTTTGGCTTTGGTGGAAGAGTGGAAGGCACTTTCAAAATTGCAGGGACTCTGTTGATTAGAGCTCCAACGAGACCTTTAACATAGGCTCTATACGTTGATTTCGATTTCTTCAGCACTTCTTTGAACTCTAGCCACTCAACGTAACCAAAGTGTTCAAGCCTTGATACGAACATTACTTTTGAGTTTCCATCCTCTCTGGTTATCTCCATAGTCACTGATGTTCGGACCTTCTTCTTTCTCCCAGAGATAGTGACAGCGACGATCTTCATTGGGTCAGAGCGATAGTCTATCTTTTCTTTGCACCAGTCTAGACTTTTATCGCTGATCTCTTTTTTTTTAAGCGCTCCTCTTCAATATCTTTCAATATAGTAGCTTGAACTATAATTGCATTCTCCTTCATCTTGTCGTCTTTAAACATGGATGCATGTACCTTGAGAGCTAACTCAACATCTTGTTGGCATTCAGCGAGCAGTCTTTCAGTTCTGACAGATTCTTCATATTCAGCTTCGAAGAGAAAGTTTAGTTCTTCTGGTAGAGACTGAGGAGGGATCGTTAATCGCTGACTCTCTAGGTGGGAGATCATCTTTGTTCTTCTTTTAAGTTCATCCTCTAACCATTGAGGTGGTCGAGAGGGCCTTCCTGGATGGTTTAGGGATTCATCTTCTTCTTCCTCTTGTTCATCAACCTCATTGAAGGAGGTTGGGATTATTTGTTCTTCAGCTGTGAGAGCTGGGATTATTTGCAGTGATGGAGTAACCTTAAGCAGGGGAGAGAACTGTCTGAGCAAAAATATCAGGGAGTTAGTGTATAATATAGGAAGAGAAATATAAAGGTTTAGAATGAGAGGGGTGATAGGTAGGAATAGAAGGAGAGATGGACAATGGAGAGGCATACCTGAGAGGCTTGCTCCCCCTCAGATGGTGATGGTAACTTCAAGTTTCCTTCGGCAGGGATCCCCTTCTGCTTGCCTTGAGAGGAGGAAACTGGAGCACTATCCTTTTGTCTCTTCCCTGCTTCATTGATGACAACGCCTTTGGTCTGAGGCGCTGATGTTGCTTAAAACCAAAGAGAGGGGTCTTCATCTTCATCATCATCATCAACTGCGTCATCATCTTCTTGATCTTGAAGATCAAGGTCTTCCTCATCTTCTTCTTCTTCTTCATCCTCTTCCACTTCTAAAGCTTGAGAAGGAGAAGGAGGGACCTGAACTGCAATGGCTGAAACCTCAGCTATCTTCTCCCCCTCAAATTGAGAAGGAAGTTCTTCCACAGCTACCTGAGCCTCAGCCGCTGTGTTTTCTTCATAATTCATCTCCCTCTCTTTGTCATCATCACGGGGGAGGTTAGCGCTTGTAGGAGCAGCAGCATCAGCGACAGGTGTCTGGCTGGCATCAGCCTCCAACTTGTCTAATCGTCCTTGAATATTAGGAATAGCTAAAGTTGCTTGATGAATGAAATCAACAGTAACAGTCAGCGACATCCGATCGTCATGCGTAAAGGAAGGAGCTGGAGCATGAGCTGGTTCATTCAGTTTGGCCAGCAGCTGAGAGAGCAGCTTATTGGCAGACTACATCTTGTTGTTGAGAGCGCGAACATCGCCAGTCAAGTGATCAACATGGCCGGTGAGGAATTGGAGTTGATTTGTGTTGCGGGCCATGTTGTCCTTCAGTTGTTTGACCTCGACTTAAAGGGAGCTCAGCTGAGAAGCATCAGCTTTAGTGGCGATTGTTGAGGTTAAAGTCTTCATCTCTTCACCTGCCTGATTGACGGCAGTGGTGTTGGTTTCAAGAGAGGCAGCGAGATTTTCCACCTTCTCAGCGAGCTTGTTGACATTGGCGTCAACAGTTCCCAAAGTAGAACCTGAAAAAGAAGTTAGTGGTTGAGAGAAATTATGCTCAGGCTTATTTAGAGAGATGGGAGAAGTGTATATGGTTTTGGGGTTACCTGAGTTGTCAAACATGTTGAAAAAGTGCATGTCCCCCTCAAAAGGTAAGAAGGGCTGAGAAGTTTGAACAACAACAGGTCCTGTAGTAGCAGCAACAGAAGCTGGTTGTTGTAAATGAAGGGTTAGGGACCAAAGAAATAGAAGGAGAAGTAATGAGGATAGAAGGAGAAGCATTGGTGATTATTGTAATTACCTCAGTTCTTTGAGAAACTGGAGGAGTTAGGCGAATCAACGGTGGTGTAACAGCGATTGTAGTCACTGGTACGGTTGTGGTGGTTGCTGATGTGGAGGAGTGACCCACAAAATCATCCAAGGTAGTCTGTTGAGAGACCACCTCAGGTTCTTTCAGCGAGGGGGTTGACTCCTTAGTCTTCTTGGCCTTTTTAGAGAGGCCAGGAAGAGCTGATGACTGTCATTTGAGAGGGGTGGTAGTGGTAGGGATAGCTGATGAATGAACCATCGGCGTGACCACTGAAGTCGAAGATGTGGAAGAGAGACGGAGGCGTAAGGTCTGAAGACTTACCTCGTTTTCAGCAGACTTCACTTCTAGGACACGGGGACCAAATTTTAAGAAGTTGCAGTCGCCTTCAGTTGGAAACTTCTGACCAAGGAAGAAGTGCACAATAGCAGAGATGAAGCAGACGTAGGGAATCTTTGCATCCCGTTCAGGCTTCTCAATCTTTGACATGAGATTGTCAAAAATGGCTCCGATGTAGTCAAAATGCTTTCCAGCCAGCAGCGAGTAGCCCATCTGAAGTTGGATTTTGTTGGCTTGGTCCAGCGATCCAATCTTTCCACTCATGCTCTGGATGATATGAGTGAAAATGTAGTTCATCTCTGAAGGCATGTTCGCCTTCAGGATCTTCGTCAGCTTCTTGTTTGGGATGGTGGTTCTAGGCTTGTTGTCCCACTGATACTCCATGTGATCTAGAAACTGAATCAGTTCAGTGTCAGAAGGTAGAGTGTGATCCCAGAATTACTAGCATACAATCAATACACAAATTAACAAACAATCTTTTATTTATCTAATCACAGAATTACAACGAAGTCATAGATCTAACAAGGTGCCACAGATCTCACGTTGTATGTGTGTGTTTTAAAAAGTGTAAATCTCTTACCAATCTGCGCGTGTTCGTATATAACTAAAACACAAAGACTTTTTTATTTATACTTGGTCAACATGACCTATAGCAAGTCAACCCTCTAACAATTACAAAGACACACATACACTTTCTAACTATTACAACTTAGACCCACTATTTTAATCTTGAATACAATATGCATCCAACAATCTCCCCCTTTGGATTCAAGATTAAAAAAAAATTGGAATAATCTTCAGGTCTTCGTTTCTTCAGAATAATCTTCAGTAGATGATCTTTTTCAGCTTTGACAACTTCAAAACTTTGTCATTCTTCAAATAAATCTCTCTTTTGAAAAACTTCAAACTTCTTTTTCTTTTGACGTTTCTTGCTTTGGCTTTCACTTTGACATTCAAATCTTGAATTATCTTTCACTTTCTCAATCAATTATCTGACTTTAACTTCTCCCTTTTTCATTTCAACTCTCTTGACTTTAAATTGATCTGCTTTTCCCCCTTTATGATAATATCAACTTTGGTCTGACTTGAACTTTGACATTTCTCCCCTTTTTTGATGAATTGTGAGAATCAAAATCATCAAAACTTCTTCATCTATCTTTGACATTTCTTCCCCAAATGATCAGATAAGCACAATCTTCATTATCTCTCCCTTTGTAAAAAAATGATCAGTCTCCTAAAGAATGAGAGGAAAAATATTTTGTCTGATCTGAATGAGCCTGCCGTCAATTCATGAAAAATATTTTTTCAAATTCAGACAAATTATGAGTGGTAACCCTGAATCAACAGATGAAACAGTTAGAAATGTCTGTCAGTAACACAAAGTTACTGTGTACAACAAATGTACAATGTAAGGAGCTTGAGGTGATGTTCACTCCCCAGGACTTCCATTCAATCATTGAAAAACACAAGGTATTTTCTATGAATGTTCTGACAGAAAAACGGATTTTCTGTGTGCTCGTGCTTGTGTTATGAAAGAATTAGCACAATGATTGTTTTCCAGGCTCAAAGTAATGTAAACCATTGAGACAACAACAGTTATACATAGACTCAATGTGCATGAGAAAGGGTCGAATGTGGGGCAACTTTCCTTATTTTTCAATATCAGTATCTTCTGAGTGAAGAACCAATAGAGTATGTGTTGCTTCCCCAGAAAATGTGAAACATTCTCTTTTTAAGAAAAGAATGAGTAGCTGTGGGGTTATATGCAAGAGTTGGCATGGGCTAGTTGCCTTTTTTAATGATGGTAACCAAAGAATGTGAAGCAATCAGATTATGTGCTTGCCCGACTCAGAAAGAATTTGGTGCAGAGTTTGATATTCTTTTACTCTGTTCTCACACCCTCTTTCTTTTAAACATTTAAGCGCACTTCTAACCAATCTCTCATTTCCATTTTACCTCATCACACACCAACACTCAATTCTTTTGACCCCTCTCTCCTCAATCACTCATAGGATTACTTCCGGGATAGGAAATACTGGTTAACATGAATCCATGGAAGTCTTTTAAGCACTCACATCGAATCCCATGTATTTTTGTCCTAAAAGAATGTGTTGCTCAATGATTTTCTTGACAGTTAAGCACAATAAATCATAGTCAGTGTATGTATGCTCATAAAAGATAAGAATGAAATTTGAGCATTTTAAACATTTAAGATTTCTCAAAACAATTTGAATGAATGAATATCATGAAATGAATAGAAATGTTTTGAGAATCTGACAATGATTTAAATCAGATCAAATTATCATGAAGAAAAATAATTTGAGATATCAGAGACGTAAGATATTTATATGAACAAGATATAAACATGTTAACAATAAAAGCACATATAATGAAAAATGACGTCTGATCTCAAAAAAATTTGACTAGCAAACGGGAGTATTACCATAGAAAGATTTATCATTTGATACATGGTAATAACAAAGTCAAGAAATGTACTGAACCGTTATGTGTAGGAATACTTGACAATATATAGACAAGATAATACACAAGTATTAATCTTTTGAAAACACACGTTCAGTTAATCATGAAAGTATCCACATGAAAATCATCTAAAATCACACTTCAAAATTCATAAAACATTTTCAGAACGCGAAGTGGTTTGAACATTTAAGAAAATCATTTTTCACAAGTGAAAGTTGTTCATCTTTCAACAAGTGTTAGAGTTTAAGATTCAGAAATATATACCTGTAATGTAGGAATCTTAACTCCTCCTAAAATGAATATTATCGTGTCAGCACCCTTGAAAAAACTTCAGATATTCTCCCCCTCAATATCTGTAAAAATTCAAGTCATCAAAAATATATAACAATCAAAATATAAACGACTGTTTTCTCCCTCCTAAGAGATATGACAGTGTAAATCTTAGTAACTCCCCCTCAAATTAAAAACTTCTTTAAAAATGTTATCTAATTAGCATCCTTCAGAAGAAAAAACATTTGAGATCGGGTTTTGAACTGAAATATTCAGAAACCTTGATTACATATTCTCTGGTAAGAATAGTAATTTTAAGCTTTACCAAAGAAGAACGGGTTATGATCTGATGTAATCAGAAACCATAGTCATTTGATCTTTTAAGATCGAGTCCTTGTCTGTACATGATCAGAAGTCATTGTTCTTTCTCCTCTTAGTCTTTAGGTGCCTACAACACAGATTTAGCTTTTGGTACCCACTGGTATTTGGGTCCTGATTTGTTAGTTGGAGTTCTATTAGGAGAGGTGTAATAAGAACCATACCAGCTATTTTCATAATTTTTGTTTACAAAATCATTTGAATCACAATAGGAACAACTAATTTTCTTTTGTGCTAACCTGATCAGCTGATTTATAGTATAAACAAGATCAGGTTTACCAAAAGTTTTACCTTTATGAGCATTGTTCCTTTTAGCATTTGATATATGCACAAATGATTTTTGTTCCTTCTTCTTCTCCGAGGAACCTTTCACTATCCAAATCCACTTTTCTTTTTCTTTCTCATCTATCCTTCTCCAAAATCTTTTCTTCTGAGACTTGTTATTCTTCATGTTGATGTTACCTGAACCATCAACATGTTTATCATAGAAAAGGTTAGAAGGACGAATCTGATCTTTAGATTTAGCAGTAAGACTATCATCTGAATCAAATAAAGGATTATTAGAAACATTTGTAAAACGTGAACTTGAAGCTGTTTTAAATGAACATTCTAAATCAGCTTGATCATCTCTTGGTGATTGAACGATTGATTCCGGCGTCTTTGGCTCAGTCAACTTCACCTTGAACATGATCTCTTCAAGTTCTTTTATCTTTGAAGACAAACTGATTCTTTCCTTTGACAGTTGATCAAACTTCTTATGCAACTCAGATTTTGCATTCTTCTCCTTCAAGATGTTTGTTGACAGCTCAGATAGTTTCCTTTTTAACTTCTTTATCTCAGTTTCAAACACTTTCTTTTCCTTATCAAAGTCTTTCTTTACATTCTTTGTTTGTTCAATCTTATTCTTTTATTTCTCAAACTTGTCTCTCTATTATGATTACTTTCTCAAAGTCTGAAACTTGTTGAGAAAGCTTTATGCATTTCAGCTCCACTGATTTCTTCTCTTCAAAAGCTTTTCTGGAAAATTCAGAAAACTTCTTCGCAAATTGTTTTCTTTCTTTTTCAATCTTCTTTTCATCTTGAGAGATCTTTTCTATCAGTTCATTAATCTTCTTCTGAAGCTCAACATTATCTCTTTCAATTTCCTTTCTCTTCTTCTCAATCTTCTTCATCTCATCTTGGGCTTTTGTGTTGTCTTTCTCTTGGGTTGGTTTTTCTTTCATCATGTTGATTTCAACCTCAAAACTGAAAACTTTATCTTTCAAAGAATATCTTTCAGGAAAAATTTGTGAATTCATTTTTCTCAGCCCTTCACAAGTTTCATTTGAGATGTTTGCTCTTCTTCTTAGTTCATCTAGCTCTCTTTGCATTAATTCCTTCTTTGACCATCTTGAGCTAGAATTAAAACTTTCAGATCTTTTCAGTTTTGCTTGTAGATTCGAAAACTCCTTCTCTTTTGACTCAATGATTCCTGCAAAATCAATTTTGGAATTAGTAATGCGTACTGAGCAAACAAAATATTTCTTTAGATCTTTATCATCTTTCAGTTTGTTAATCTGTTCTAGAAGAGATGAGTTCTGAATCTTCAAATTTTTGTTCTCTGCTTCTAGTGCTGGAATATCTGGCATGTACGCTAAAGCACAATCTCTGTTGGTTAGCACTAGATTTCCTTTTTCATCTGTGTAAGGCATGATGAATAATATCTGCACACACAAAAATTAGCTAGTATTGATCTTTAGTTCAACAAATTGAGATTAAAAGTTGTAAACTTAAAAATTCTCAGAAAATGAAATTTCTAAAAACTTCAAGTACAGAATTCGCATACAATGAGATCAAGTAGGAATTCGCATGAAAAAAAAATGTGATAGAATTCATAAAAATAAGCTACAATTCGCACAAGTCTAGAATTCGTAGACAAGAGATACTCAAAACAAATCAATTCGCATGAGCTTATAAAGCTTTCTGCGAGTTCTTTACAATTCGCATGTATCTCTTATGCGAAATCCAACCTTAAAAAATTTGATTTCAAACTTTTCGCACAATGAATTCATATGAGAAGAGGATGCGAGTCCTTTACATAGAAATTTTTTGAAAGTTCACAAACATTTCGCATCTCATACGAATTCTGGACTTAGAAAAAATTTTGAAAAGTTAAGCGAATCCTTATGAATTCGTACAAGGCACACCTGCGAATTCTTCAGAATTCGTACATAGCTATGTGCGAATTCTGTGCAATTCGTAAATAGTTGCTTGCGAATTCTTGCCTTAAAACTTTCGAAAATCAACTTTTCGCCTAAGGCTTCTGCGAATTTTTGCTTTTCTTATAGATAGATATACGAATTACCTACTTAGATGGTTTTTCAAGATATCCTATGCGAATTCTTTAACTTTTCGTACATAACAGTGATACAAATTCCATACTTGATAAATTTAGTTAGAAATTTAAGCGAATTCTTTCTGCGAAAATTAAAGCTTGCGAGTTCTTCGTACGAAAAGTACGGATCTTGCGAGTACTTGAGTTTTTCGGTCCTAAAAGTAAATTCTAGTCCAAAATCCAATCAAAAACTTCAATCCAGAGGCTGTAAATTCACATAATCAATCAGATTAGTACATAGAACGATCCAATTCAATATCAAATCCAAAAATACACTAAAACATCAAAAATCATGATAAAACAGTAAACAAGACTCGTTCAAACAAAATTTTCAAAAATCCACAAATTGATGATAAAAATCAATTTTCAAATGAAATTCAAACACAGAAAGATGTTCTAAGACATATTTCGACCAAAAATCAATCAAAGATTTTAATAAAAACACCTTTAATCGCAAAAATCAAATCAAGAACTCAAGAAACTGTGCGAACTCGTTTTTCTCAAAAATGTTGAATATGTGCTCTGATACCAAATGTGATCCCGGAATTACTAGCATACAATCAATACACAGATTAACAAACAATCTTTTATTTATCTAATCATAGAATTACAACGAAGTCATAGATCTAACAAGGTGCCACAGATCTCATGTTGTATGTGTGTGTTTTCCAAAGTGTAAATCTCTTACCAATCTACGCGTGTTCGTATATAACTAAAACACAAAGACTTAACTATTTATACTTGGTCAACATGGCCTATAGCAAGTCAACCCTCTGACAATTACAAAGACACACATACACTTTCTAACTATTACAACTTAGACCCACTATTTTTATCTTGAATACAATATGCATCCAACATAGAGGGTCGAAGACTTTTGGAGTTTTGGAGGGAAATCGTAGTGCGGTGCGGACAGCCAATGCAGTGATGTTCCCTGGGCCATGTTGAGTAGTGAAGGAGATGGCAGGGATGAGTTCACCTTTCTTGTTGACTACTGATCCCTTGTCAGCAGTGAACCAGAATTGCTGAAGAAGTGCCTTGCTGGGCTTGGGATCCACTTGCAGTGCATAAGATAAGCAGGACTGCTTCAGAAAGTTGGCAGCTTCCACAAGATGAGGGAATTTTTTAGCATCAAAGTTCAGATGTGCCAGATGGTTGTTCTTTGGAATCTCAGAGTCAGCGAGGGCGAACTTGACGTTCTTTGAAGCACCAAGTGTAGATTGGTCCATTTCTGGAATAGAAAAGAGGAAAATTGAATAGAACGATTGGAGTCTAAAAATATTTTAAATTATTTTACCAGTTTCCTTTTGAGGAAAGAAACTTGAATATTAAGTTTGTTTTTAGATTAGAATAATGTTCTTAAGGATAACAAAGAAGAAGAACATCCTTAAAGACCAAGGGTCTTTGCATAGAATAGAATCATAAAGAAAATGATTTTAAGAATGAAAAACACTTTGAATCAAAAACAATAGAAGTTTAGGATCAAACACGTGTTTTTATTAAGAAAAAGATGAAAAACAAAAACCTGAAAGTCTCGAGGATTTGAAGATTAAGGAGTTTGCTTTTATTTGCTTGAAAGCCTTGAGTACTTTTCTTGCCTTGGAAGATTTTGAGAGAGTAAAAGGAAAAAATGTAAATGGCATTCCTTTTATATGAGAAGAGAGAAGGAATTTGGATTGGGAAAAGGAGGTCATCGTGACACGGACACGTCCCACGAAATTGATTGGACATGAAGTGCAACGGACGAACGTGTCAGAAAAAGGCGTGCCATGGATTATAGTTTAGAATGACGTCATAGGAGAGAGAAAAATGTTTCATTTTTAGAAAGTATCCCTGATAGAAATTTAGAGATAATTTTTCTTTTCAAAGGATCACTGACAAGAAATATCAGTGATAATATTTGTTTATCAAAAAGCTTTTAACCACTTGAAGAAATTTAGTGATTGAAGATTTTGATTTTTGAAAAACTTCTTACTGAATAAGATTCAGTGAGAGAGAATGAGAAAACATACCTGAGAGTTAGAAACATTTAGTTAGAGATTATATGATGAAGTGAAACGTATTATCACTGACATAATGCATAAAAGCTGAAGATTTAATCTTCAAGATTCAGCATTCCAAGTTCACTGATGAGAAAGTTAAACCTTGTCTCATCAAGAAGTTTGGTAAAAAGATCAGCGAGCTGATAGTCCGTAGGGATAAAGTGCATTCTATATCACCATTCATCACATGATCTATGATAAAAGGATATTTGATCTCTATGTGTTTCGTCTTTGAATGTAGCACTGGATTGTTTGTTATATCGATGGCACTAGAGCTGTCACAATAGATTGGGATTTTGGATAGCTGAAGGTCATAGTCTAATAGTTGATTTCTCATCCATAAGACCTGAGTACAACAACTTCCAGCTGCTACATATTTAGCTTCAGCTGTGGAAGTGGATACTGAATTTTTCTTTTTACTTGTCCAACTTAACAGCTTTCCTCCAAGAAGTTGACATCCTCCAATGGTGCTTTTTCTATCAAGTTTGCAACCTGCAAAATCACTACTTGAATAACTAGTGAGATCGAACCCTGAATCTTTGGGATACTAAAGACCGAGGTTAGGAGTTCCCTTAAGATATCTGAAGATCCGCTTTACAGCGATCAGATGGGATTCCTTGGGTTCTGATCGATAGCGTGCAAAGAGACATGTAGAGTACATGATGTCAGGTCGGCTCGCTGTAAGATACAGCAGGGTGTCGATCATTCCTCTATAGGCAGTGACATTTACAGATTTTCCAGTTGGATCCTTGTTTAATATCAGCGGAGGTGCCATTGGAGTTTTCATCGCTGAAGTTTGAGTGAGATCAAACTTCTTCAGCATATCTTTAACATACTTACCTTGATTAATAAATGTACCTTTATCAGTTTCTTGATCTGAAGTCCAAGGAAGTAAGTTAGTTCACCCATCATACTCATTTTATATTATTTCATTCTTTCAGCGAAGCGAGTACTCAAAGATGGGTTAGTAGAACCAAATATAATGGAATCAACATATATTTGTACAAGAATAATATGACCTTTTTTTCTGAAAAACAAAGTGTTATCAATTTTTCCACGTTCAAATTTCTCAGAGATAAGAAAAGAAGATAGAGTGTCATACCAAGCACGAGGAGCTTGTTTTAACCCATAAAGAGCCTTATCCAGCTTATATACATAATTTGGATGCTTAGGGTCAGAGAACCCTGGGGGTTGTTCAACATAGACTTCTTCATTCAGTTTTCCATTTAGGAATGCTGATTTGGCATCCATTTGATGTACTTTGAAGTCTTTGTAAACTGCATAGGCTAAGAATAGTCGAATTGCTTCGAGCCTGGCCACAGGGGCAAAGGTTTCATCATAGTCTATGCCTTCCTTTTGTCTGTATCCCTGAGCAACTAGTCTAGCTTTGTTACGGGTTACAGTCCCATATTCATCTAATTTGTTTCTAAACACCCATTTAGTTCCTATAACAGATTTATCAGATGGTCTAGGAACGAGATTCCAAACTTTGTTTCTAGCGAACTCAGTCAGCTCTTCTTGCATAGCGCTGACCCAGTTTAGATCTCTGAGGGCATCATCAGTCTTCTTTGGTTCTGTAAGAGAGAGAATTAACAAAGAGACAGATGTTACCTGGACTTCTTCATGTCTGAATACCTACATCAGGATCACCAAGAATTTGATCTATGGGGTGATCTCTGGTCCATCGTTGAGTTGGGGCATGATCGCTTATTTCAGGAGTTGGATCATCAATAGGAATGTTCACTGATGAAGAAACTTGAGGTTTTCAGCAAAGAGATGTTGAGTGTCAGATAAACCGTTATTTACTGAGAGGTTTTCAGAAGAGGGAAGTTCAGATGGAGGAAGTGTGTTTAGAGGAACAACTGAAACCCAAGAGGTGGATTCAGCGTTAGGAGGTATGTTGTTTGGATCTTCATCAGTATTAGGAGAGTTGGTATGTTGATGAGTGTTGAAGAGAGGTTATGGTTCTCTATAATGAGAGAACATCCAAGCATTCAGTTCTTCATTGTCAGCGATAGGTTTAGAGTTCGTTGATCTGGATTCGTCAAAAGTGACATGAGTTGTTTCTTCTATTGTTTGTCTTCTCTTGTTGAAGACTCTGTAGGCTTTGGAAAATGAGGAATAACCAAGAAAGATTCCATCATCAGCTTTTGGATCGAACTTTCCACGAGCATCTTTGTTGTTTAAAATGAAACACTGACAACCAAAGATGTGAAGAAAGTTGATAGAAGGTTTTCCTCCATGAAAGAGTTCGTAGGCTGTCTTGTTGAAACGTTTTACTATCAGTGACCTGTTTTGAGTAAAACAAGCAGTGTTGACAACTTCTACCCAAAACTGAGTTAGAAGATGAGAATCGTTGAGCATTGATCTTGCAGCTTCAATGATCGTTCGGTTTCTTCTTTCAGCGACACCATTTTGCTGAGGAGTTCTTACAGAAGAGAAATTGTAATAGATTCCCTTACCCTCAAAGAAATTGTTCAGAGACTGTTTTTGAATTCAGTTCCATGGTCACTTCTTATTGAGCGAACAATTAGATTATTCAGCACTTCCATCTTTTTAACAAAAGATATCAGTTCTTCTAGAGTGTCACTTTTACAGCGAAGAAAAATTACCCTGGTGTAACGAGAATATTCATCTACAATGATAAGTGTGTATTTCTTTCCAGCTATGGATTGGATATTGACAGGGCCAAATAAATCCATATGCAAGAGTTGAAGAGGATTTGTCACTGAGGAAACTTGTTTTGATTTAAAACTAACTTTAGTTTGCTTTCCCTTTTCACATGCTGAATAGAGAGATTCTTTGGCATATGAGTGTTGAGGAAGACCGGAGACTAGTTCCTTTGAGGAGAGAGAATTCAATGTCTTGAAGTTAAGATGAGATAGCATTTTCTGCCATAACCAGTTGACATCTGAGGAGGCCTTAGAGAGAAAAAAAACGTTTTCAGTGGTAGTAGAGTCCATATCTATTACATAGACATTTTCCATACGATAACCACTAAGAGCGAGCTTCCCTTCTTCATTCATCATTGAACATGCTTTCTTACAAAAGCGAACTTCGTAGTCATTGTCACATAGCTGACTGATGCTGAGAAGATTGTGCTTCAGTCCATCTACGTAAGCGACTATTCTGAAGGTAGTTGGTCCATTGCTGAGAAAACCAAACGATCTGGTATAGCCTTTTCCATTTCCACCAAAGGTCACTGAGGGACCTTTCTCTTCCTTGTAATCAGTGAGCAAGTCTTTTTGTCCAGTCATGTGTCGAGAGCATCCGCTATCTAAATACCAGATACCCTTCGATCCCTGCAAACATAAGGAAGATTAATTTCTGATTGGTTCCCACTTTTCAATGGGTCCAGTAGTGTTAGTGGAGATGGAAGGTTCAACAATCTTCACAGCATTTGAAGATTATGATTTAGTGGTAACCTTCACTTTGGTTATTTGATTAACCTCAGTGGTATTTTTCACCTTAGCAGATTTCTCAGCTTTGGTGACCTTCTTAGCCTTAGAGGCAATCATCTTCACTTTAGCTGTCTTTTCAGCTTTTATGGCAATAGGACATTTACTAGAAATATGGTCAGTAAGTCCACAGTGATAGAATTTTCTATAGACGAAATTTGCCTTGTGACTATGAGCAGTTGAGTTAGAAAACTTGAGATGAGCAGGGCCAACTCCAAGAATGCCCTTAGCATAAGATCTTGGAGGAACTTTCAGTTCTTCGGATTTCTTAGGCTTAATATCAATTTTCAGCTTTGGAGTTGATCTCTGAGAAATATAAGTGATTTTAGTTCCAGAGCTGGAAGATTGACTTACTGAAGGTTTGGAAAGGACTTTCAGTTTTGCTTTCTTGGTAGCCTTCTGAGGATGAGAAATGGATTTCCCTTTATCAGCGAGCTCGGAGATTTTTTGTAAGTCTTCAGGAATAGGATTGGAAGATGAAGAACTATGAGTAGAAGAAGTGTCAGGGATAGAAGAGACAAACATTCCAAACTTGAGCATGGAACAGTCTCTGCTAGATTCATCCTTTTCAGGATGATAACCGAGACCAGTTTTTTCATTAGTAGGGATTTGAGCCCTGATGATTTCAGTGATCTTGGTTGATGAATTACACCATCCCTCAACAGTTGCCTTTTTCTGCTTTTAAAGCAGCGATGACTTGTTCGCGTTTAATGCTGATAATTTCATTGACAATGACCTGATCTTTTAAACTTTCCTCTAGAAGAGTTAGTTCTTTGATCCTTTCATTATATTTCTCGAATTGTTCAGTTAAGTCAACGTTTTTGTTTTCAGCTAGAGTTTTGCCATTAAGTGCATTGTATAAGTCTATTGTCAGCACATCTACAGTGCGACTTCTCTCAGCTTTAGAAAGAGAGGGATTAGTAGAGATTGATACCTGAGAGGAGATATAACTCATGGATGTTCCTGTTGGTTCTTCCACTTCTTCATTAGTCTCAGCCATAAGACAAAGATTAGCAACTTCTTCTTCATCAGAACTTGATTCTTCTGATTCAGCCCAGTCATGCTCTTCAGCGATAATACCTTTACCTTTTCGCTTAAAGTTTTTCAACTTTTGATATTTCTCTGTCAGCTTAAGGTATTTTCTATCGCTAGTTTTCCTAGAGGTAGAAGGTTTGAACACTTTATTTGACCTGCATTCACTTGTAAAATGTCCAACTTTTTCACAGTTAAAGCAAGTGGCAGTAGCCTTATCAACAGGGGTTGATTTTGGCTTGTCAGTTAGAGAGAGAGGCTTATTTCTTCTGAAATTGCTCTTTATTGCAAACCCTTTGAAAGAGTTTGTCAAGAGTGCTAAGAATTCATCAAACTCTGAAAGATCAGTGTCTGATAATTCCTCAGAGTCAGAATCTAACTCAGTGATAGTGAGAGTAGATCGCTGAGATGGAATGATCTCTGAAGAGACTAAAGCGACATGAGTGCTTTTGGAGTCTTTAGAATCTTTTATAAGATTCTTCTTCAGAAGATTTGATTGCTCATAGTTGAGCAATATTCCATAAAAGGTGCTAAGAGAGAGAGAATTTAAGTCTTTTGTCAACTTGAGATAGATTGAGTAACTGTCCCAGCTTTCAGGAAGACATTCTAAGAATTTAGCTAAGACCTCAGAGTTAGAATAAGTCCTACCAACAGTTCTTAGATCAATGATTAGACACTTAAATCTTTGGTGAACATCAGATAGGGATTCATTCTTACCATAGATAAAACTTTCATATTGTCTTACCAAGTTAGTCTTTCTGGTATCTTGGATTTCAATGGTACCTTCATATTGAAGACATATAGTGTCCCACATCTCTTTAGCAGTTTTTAGATGCATGATGGAATGGAAGGCTTCATCAGGAAGAGCCATAGAGATAATGGTTTTTGCCTTAGCATCTAAACCGACTTTCTTTTTACCTTCATCACTCCATTGTCTTATTTCCTTAATAGTATATCTTTTAGGGACAGCATAAGTGTTGGTAGTATCTGGAACTGTAGCTATGATGGTGAAAGGTTCATAAGGACCATTTGCTACGTATTCAAGTATAGTGGGATCTACACCTTCTAGAAATAGCATCATTCGATTTTTCCAGAGAGCAAAGTTATCTCTGCTATATCGAGGATGTTTTGAGCGAGAACCATTATCATAGTAGTTAGTGTTTGTGTTTAGTGCCATATTGAGAATAGCAAGGAAGAGTATAAAGCAAGATCTTGTTTATAAGATTAAACAGTCTGCTCTGATACCACTTGTTGGTCCCGAAGGTGCTTAACAAGTTTGTAGAAGGGGGGGGGGGGGTGAATACAAATACAAAATTTAAAGTTTAATAAATTGTTTATTGATAAATCAAAATACAATTTACAAGTTTGTTGCGGAATAAGATTAAGGAAGAACCTAATCTAAAAAAACTTAAGTAACACTAAGATGGTTGCACAAGAATTAGAGAATGGGGATGAAGGGAATATAGAAAACAAGGGTTTCTATATTTTACAGAAATATTGAAGGCTGAAGGCTTTAGGCAACTCCCAGTTGGAGTTGTGATCTTTCTATTTATACCCTATGCATTAAATGCACGGCAGGGTACTTTACACGTGTCCTTCTCTGGTTAGTTGCATGAGTCACACTTTTGGAGACATGCTTTTGGTCGTATGATGAACAGTGTAGATATCAGAGTTGTTGTACGAAATGTTGCAGAGGTATATATTTTCTGATAATCGTACTATTTGTGCATAGATAAGACAACAGAGACTTGAGGTATAAGCAATGTGATCATCGATCGCTGAATATCTCTTCCTTCTCAGAGATAGAAAGAAGTTCAGCTATCGCTGAAGCTTTTCCATAGTCGTCTTCGCGTGTGAGTAGTCTTCTCTTTTTTCGCTGATATCCTCATCAGGTCATGAGTAGACTTGTCTTTTGTTCAGCAGCTTTGTCTTCGATTCAGCAGTGAACATCTTTTGTCGCAAAACTTGTCTTCAGGAATTACATCTAACTGTTTACATGAGAAATCATCTGCGATACTGAACATACTCAGTATTTGATCGTTGATGGTGAAACACTAATGCATACAGATGTTAAACGTAATTTTCACTAAGTATTGTAAAGGGTCATTATCAAATCACTGAGAGAGTTGGATCAACATAAGTCAACTTTAGGAGCCCTACATCCTTTAAAGATTTCTATAACTTGTGCAATTAAAAAAAGGCGTCTATCCATTATCTTGATAGTGAATGTTGGGATCTTGAACTTTAACTCCTGATTTAGGCGCGCATGTCTTTGTTGTAGGGTATTAATTATTATCCATCTCTCCCATTCCCTATTTATATCTTCTTCCTCTTAAGTTTCTTCTTCTTCATCTTCTTCTTTGTTTTCTTCCCATTCTTCAGCGTTGATTTCCATAGGTATAATATTTTTTTCTTCATATTCTATTTCGATTTCGGATGGGTCGAAATTCGAGTCCGAACCTGCCATCTAAAGAAGATATAAAATTAATAACAACTGAGTTTTAGACATAGTCAAATGATTTCTATATATATGTGTGTGTGTGTGTGTGTGCGTGTATGTGCGTGCGTTGGAACAAAATTTGGGGAAATAAGAAAATTTTCCCCTTTTTATCCTGATTTTATCTATATATATCTTAGCGTTGCTTTACTAAAGGGAAAAAGGAAGCCTGTTTCGGTGGGTACCATTCTTGTGGCGGAAGTTTAGTGAAGTTTAAGCAAATGGTGGAGATAACTTTGTTGTTCTTGTAGGTGATTGATTTAGGTTTGGCTTTGGTTTAGAAGTTGGAAGGTTTCCTCTAATCTTCTTCTCGTTGCGTTCAATTCTTCTTCTAGAGCCAGGATAATACTTCTTTGTTGTTGTACTTCCACTTGTGCGAGGTTGCATTGCTAGTTACTTTCAGTTATCCTATTTAGAAGTTCATTTAAGTCCACCCAAGTCAAACCTGCAGGAGTTGGACGATTTTCTACGACTATGCATGATGTAACTTCTTCCAGTGGTAGATGTGTTACTCGGGGTGGAGGCACAAATTCTTCTTCTTGGTAATTCATATCATTCCATGGGTACTCGAGTATAAAGTTATTGTTGGCATCGGAAACTTCAGCATCACAAGTGTTGATGATTAGGTCTATATAGGGACCCATTTGATTAATTGGGGTTGGGGGCATAGGAGAACTTGGTGGGGAATCGGGTTCCTATCGGGTGATTCTTGCAGCCATCCGCATCCATAGCCCGATGGACCTTCTTCGAACTTTCTAGACATCTGAAACAAGTAACCGTGATAATATATATATATATATATATATATATATTCTCAAGTTTAAGTCTAAGCTCACCTAAACTAAGGCAACTCTTAGTTCACTTAAACTAATGCTTTGATACCAACTTGTAACGCCCCAATTTCTATATTCGAGTGACATTACTTTATTTATTTAAATCGTACAATAACCAAATATTTACTTTATTTAATACTTCATTTATTACATCAAGAGTGACGTTGCTTTTAGCTTTGACGGGTGATGGTTGATCCGAAGCTCGTCACGGTCAAAATGCATGTTGTTACCTCGTGTCAATCTCTATCAGCTATTTGTTCGTGTTCGTTTGTGCTCTGTTTCATCGGGTGATTTGCACATCATGGTGGAGTGTTGAAAAACTACAATCAGATAAGTCTTTCATTGGATGTTGTACAACTCACCAAACACAATGTACAAGTGTTCGATGCATGAAGATGACGATTAATAAGGAACACATGTTTAGAGAAGACCTTTGTTTTTTCCTGATATGAAGACTTTGGAAAATGGACTTTGGGTGTACATTGGAAACATGACATCCGCATTCCTATTTTCACCCCACCTAAGTCTTGCTTTTTAAGAAGTCAACCCCTACTTCATTTTTGTCCTTACTCTCATCTCCCCCATATATATATATATATATATAGGATTAGGTTCATTTGAGAAATGCTAAATATATGAGAAATAAAGAAATGATCCTAGCCCTTTATCTAGTCAACATTTTTGGCTTTGATCGTGAAACACCAGATAATTCCTTATGTGGTCTATAGAAGATAGATGGGTAGTTTCGTAAAAATACGCGGAACGAGTTCGTATATGAACTTGTATGATTCACATATGAATTATATGTTCATATATGAACCAGTGCAATTCATATATGAACCTTTGGGATTCATATATGAATCACAAAGGTTCATATATAAATCTATTAATTAGTTCAACTGATTCACATATGAACCTAAAGTTAATTAGTTCATATGTGAATCAGTTAAATGGTTCATATATGAATCACAAATGTTCATATATGAATCAGTTAAAAGAGTTCATATGTGAATTATACTGGTTCACATAGAATCATACAGGTTCATATATGAACTCTGTTAGCCCCAATTCTAAATTGTAAAAGTATTGAAAATATTCTAAGACCTATTTCAGAGGACTTCCAGAGATAGACTTCAGAGGGCAAACCTGCCTCTGAATTACATTCTAGAGTTAGAGAAATTCAGCAGAAGATGACGGGTGTCGAGCCCGACAAATAATAAAGTCCTATTTACCTCAAATTACAACCTAGATTGCAATAGCAGTAAGCAGGGTCGAATCCACAGGGATTGGCTGTGAACGGTGTTAAACTTCTACGCTTTATTTAAAAAAGGGGGGGTGGATTGAGAACTAAACTAAACATATAAAATTAAAGCGTAAAACAAATAATTAAAAACTAGCAATGAGTTTAAATCATTGACCGGATCGTGTATCATAGACTTGTTCTTAAAAATATTTTTCTCATTTAATTCCAGAATGGGCGAGTATCGATACGCATCGATACTCCGTTTGTCGAATGTCGATTAGCACGAGAAGCTCAATGACTGATTTCTAACCGGTTAATCTAATCTAGTTACGAACATAGAGTTCAATTACCGGTCGCTTTAAGATTAGACAAACACCATTCCTAGCCAATGATCGGACGCCGACCATTTAGACTAGATTAAGCAAACCTACTACACTAAAATTAATCAGACGCCCAATCAATTGAAGTATTGTTTGCTACCAATATAAAACTAAGAACGATTACGTATTCAAAGTTAAATATAGCGATACACAATTAGGTTAAATAATTTGAGGGTACCTACTCAAATTAATCGACCCAACTATGATAAACGATTAATTCAAGGATTGCATAAATGGAAATCAAACGATATGAAAAGGTTCAACAAGTCTCAACACAATCCAAATCAAATGTTTATAAACCCATTGCTAAAGTGTAAAAATTAACTATGAAATCAAAGATTAAACCTAAAATTACCTAATGGATTGAAGAAATACCGATAAAAGTTTCCCTAAAATCGTCTTCTCTCTTCTCTGCAACTTCTGGTGCGATTCCTCCTCTCCTTTAATCGACGGTTTTAATGGAGGTCATCCCCCTGGTTCTTTCGAAGTCGTCTCCCCACCGAATCAGGCCGTCGTGGACGAGTTCTTCTCCAGATCTGATCAAGCGAACTGGGTCCTTGACCGTGGGCCTGCATCTCCTCTCTTTCTAATTTTTTTTTCTTCTATGGGCTACAGGTTTGGGCTCCAATAAATCTATCAACCTTTCTCTTTTTCTTTCTTTTTTTTTCTTTTCTTTTCTTTGCTTCCTGCCACGTCAAGAGGAACACAAATATAGGTATGGATTTTTGTTTTCTTTGCTTTAATTAAATCATTACTAGAGTTTGGCTTTTTTTTTCTTTTTTTTCTTTTTCACATTAATTTAATTGCAAACAAGAGAGTACTAAACTTAATATAATAAGGGTATTTTAAGCATCTAATGATCATTAATTCAAGGGTAAATTTGACATAAAAATATATAAAATTGGAACTTATCAAGATCCCCCACACTTAGATCATTGTCCGTCCCAGCAATGACTTAAGTTAGCACGTAGTGATATAAATGAATCAAACGAGATCATCAACGCATATAGCATGTCATGAACTTGAGATTTGCAACTTGGCATCAAAAAGTGAGCACACACGCAATCAAATAGACCCAAGCTAATTTCGAGAACTCTCATGAATAGGAAAATTTGACAGGTGTCGAGCCCGACAAATAATAAAATCCTATTACCTCGAATTACAACCTAAATTGCAATAGTGGCAAGTAGGGTCGATTCCACAGGGATTGGATGTGAACGGTGTCAATTTCTACGCTTTAAAAAAAGGGGGGGTTTGGATTGAGAGAACTAAACTAAACATGAAATTTAAAACAGAAAACAAATAATTAAAAATTAGCAACGAGTTTAAATCATTGACCGGACCGTGTATCATAGACTTGTTCTTAAAAGATTTTTCTCATTTTATTCCAGAAAGGCTATGAGTATCGATACGCACCGACACTCTGTTTGTCCGTAAAATTAAACTAGCATGAGACGCTCAATAAACTAGTTCCTAACCAGCTAATTAAGTCTAGTTACGAACATAGACTCAACTGCTGATTGCATTAGGCTTAGACAAATGTCATTCCTAGCCAATGAACGGACGTCATCCATTTAGACTAGATTAAGCAAACCCACGACACTAAAATTAATCAGATGCCCAATCAATCGAAGTATCGTTTGCTACTAAAATAGAATTGAGAACAATTACGGATTCAAAACTCTATATAGCAATTCACAATTAGACTAAATTATTCAAGGGTACCGACTTAAATAATTAACCCAACAATGATAATCGAATAAATCAAAGTTTTCATAAATGGAAATCAAATGATATGAAAAGGTTCAACAAGTCTCAACACAATCCGAGCCAAATGATTATAAACTCATTGCTCGATTGAAAAAGATTGAAGATGGAAACAAATGTTAAACCCTAAAATCTAAAATTACCTAATGGATTAAAGAAATACCAAAGCTTTCCCAAAATCGTCTTCTTCTCCTTTCTTTAATTTCTCGTGCGGTTTCTTACCATCGATCTACTCCTTTCCAAACGGTTCCTTCGCCGGTTCCAATAGAACTCGTCCCCCCTTGTTGAAATCGAATCCGCCCCCCAAAACCCCACGCCACTGCCCTTCTTTTCTTCCCCGGCCTGCGAATGTGGGCTGAGAAAATCCAATCTGTTTTCTTTGTGGGCTGGACCATAAACAAACAAACAACATGCAACTTAATTAATTAAATAAACATTTTTTTTCTTTTTTTTCTACCTACAAAAACACACACACGACACAACTTGAATAAAAAAAAACTATTTTGCTTTTCTTTTAGACTACTGCAAACTTTTATAATTATTTTTTTTTCTTTTTCATTCTAATTTAAAAATAAACGATAAAATACTAAACTCAAATTATAAGGGGTACTTTAAGCATCCAATTGATACTAATTGTAGGGTAACTTTGACGTAAAAATGTACAAAATTGGCGTTTATCAAATTCCCCCATGCTTAGATCATTGTCCGTCCCGGCATTGACTTAAGTTAGCACGTATGGGAAAAGAATTGAATCAAACGAGAACGTCAACACATATATCATTTCATGAACTCGAGATTTGTAACTTAGCATCAATTATAGGGCATACCCAATCAAAAAGACACAAGCTAATCTTTAGAACTCTCACATATGGGATGATTATAACAACACTTAATTCACTCCTTTGGGTTAAAGTGTATCGCTCCAACCGTCAATATACTAGTATGTTCTTACCATAAGTTTGAAATGTCTCTCACTCTCCACTACTTGATAAAATACATGTATATAAATCAAAAGGACTTTAATGGGTGTAATGAAAAATAAGGATTTGGGTAAGGTAGGGATATATTTTGGGAAATAGTGACTAAAAACCTCTCACCAATGGAGAAACCGACTATTCAAGTATAAAACTCTCTTTACAAAGGGATTTCTATATTTATATTTTGAAGCACAATTCCCTTTTTGACGATAAGGCATAGAGATGAAACACTTATAAGCAACCATATCATCAATTTCCGTCGTCTTATTTTATTTATTTATTGACGACACATTTACTCATAGATCTTTTCCTTTTTTTTTTTTGATTTTTTTTTCTTCTCTTTTTTTTTCTTTCTTTTCTTTTCCAACGTATATGTTTTACTTTCAAGCACATGGGGATATCGGGACACTCCATTGGTGATTGGTCGGGTGAGTCGTGTTTGGATCGGTTCATAATGTGGGTGACAAAAGACGTAATAGGCTAAGGCTCAAAGTGGTGTGCAAAAAAAATGTAATCATAACATAAAGGGTAGGCTTAAGGCTAATGGGTTAACATAAAAATGATCAAACGATGTCCTTCGTCATATTTATTAGCATGTAAATATCATGTAATCTTAAGGAGAGACAAATCAAGTTCTAGAGATACATAACTAGGCACGACGTAATCACACAAGAAATGAACTTGAGACTAATATCATGTATTTAGTCTAATAGGCTCAAAGTCTCACGGTGTTAAAGCTAGTTCAAGAGATTAGCAAACGTCTAACTTTGACCGGCATACCACCACTAATCAACTCTAAGTGCTATCAATCAAACTCAATCATGCTATATATGCCTCTAAACTCATCATCTTCAACAAGTTAAGCTCGTTAAAAACATGCTAACACATTTGCCAAAACGAACAAAGACCCACATTTAAGCACAAGATTTGCAAAAAAATTACCCCTAAAACCATATATATACCCAAATAGTCCCAAATCATGCAAATGATCCCCACCCCCACACTTAATTCATACATTGTCCTCAATGTATGCAATATGATTAGGACACTCGAAAACATTAAAAAGTAAGGGGAAACAGTAAACTCCCCTGATTGGCGAGTGGCCTCCAATGTATGAACTAGCGAGGTGAGTGCATCCATTTAAGCTCCATGTTGGGAATAGGAAATCCTGAAAAATATAGAAAAGAACTTAGACAACGATAGGGAAAACTATAAAACTAAATAAACAATTAAAAACAAATGCATAAATTTAAAACCATGGGTTGCCTCCCATGTAGCGCCTTTCTTTTACGTCTTTGGCTAGACGCCTTCCACATTCTATCCGGTGTCCAATAAGTCTATGCCCCATACATGCTCCTTCTCTACATATTGGGGCGCCTTGAAGTCCGTCCGGATTTCAAGTGCAGGGCCTTTGCATTTTGTTGATACTTCTCTTTGTAGCTCGGCAAAGGCATCATCACTCGGGGTCACCTTCTTATCTTCAATCATCGGTTCTTCAAGCTTTGTGAAGGTTCCCCAAATATCTACGCATTCCTCCTCTTCCTTGATGAGATCAACTATTGGCATATGAAAAGGAGGAGCCACCACCAACAGATTTTGAGTTCCAACGTCTTCTCCCTTGGTGTCACCGATATGTGAACTAGATGTACTTAATACCACTTCTTCGTCATCTTCTTCGATGAAGCTCTCTATTTTCCACTTATCAGCCACTCCTAGCTCTTCATCTTGATCTTCCCAACCGGCTTTGAGAAGATATATATGCACTAATCTGATCCTTCAGACTCTGAATTTGAGCCCTTGTCTCCTCCTGGAACTTGAATGTTTCCTGCTGAAATGAATATAATTGCGTGTTAAGGGCTATTAATTGAACCATCTCCTCAAGAGACATACCTGAGTTCTCAGAATAGTGTTGTGTTGTCGGTGGTGTTGGTTCATAGCTAGGAAATGAATGCCCTTGCCACCCGTACTCATTCGTATTTGGATGGTCTTGCCATCCCGGACAGTAGGTGCTTGAGTACGAGTTGAAAAAATCTTGGGTCGGCTCAAAGGCACTTTCGCACGAGCTTGGAAATCCTCCATAATTGTAGGTTGGCTCGGTATTGTAGTGGAAAGTTGGGAGTGGGTCAATTGAATAAGCATGTTGAGCATATGTCCCGAACATTCCCATCGGTGGTGCCTTTGTACAAGCTATCTGCTTCACAATATCGGTTAGGTCTGAAATTTTTGACTCAATGGATGAGAGACGTACCTCGATTGGGTCATATTCTGTGGTGGTGTATCGTGACCCGTAATCATATGAATGATACGCCATGATAAATATAAGAAACACTTAAACCACTTGGCGTTAGGCACACGATTAGCTTACAATAAAAACTAAAAATTAAAGACTAAAAAAAATAAACAATAAATAAAGCGTAAAAACCAACAACAATCAACGTTGCCAATCCCCGGCAACGGCGCCAAAAATTTGACAGGTGTCGAGCCCGACAAATAATAAAATCCTATTACCTCGAATTACAACATAAATTGCAATAGTGGCAAGTAGGGTCGATTCCACAGGGATTGGATGTGAACGGTATCAATTTCTACGCTTTAAAAAAGGGGGGGTTGGATTGAGAGAACTAAACTAAACATGAAATTTAAAACAGAAAACAAATAATTAAAAATTAGCAATGAGTTTAAATCATTGACCGGACCGTGTATCATAGACTTGTTCTTAAAAGATTTTTCTCATTTTATTCCAGAAAGGCTATGAGTATCGATACGCACCGACACTCTGTTTGTCCATAAAATTAAACTAGCATGAGACGCTCAATAAACTAGTTCCTAACCAACTAATTAAGTCTAGTTACGAACATAGACTCAACTGCTAATTGCATTAGGCTTAGACAAACGTCATTCCTAGCCAATGAACGGACGTCGTCCATTTTGACTAGATTAAGCAAACCCACGACACTAAAATTAATCAGACGCCCAATCAATCGAAGTATCGTTTGCTACTAAAATAGAATTGAGAACAACTACGGATTCAAAACTCTATATAGAAATTCACAATTAGACTAAATTATTCAAGGGTACAGACTTAAATAATTAACCCAACAATGATAATCGAATAAATCAAAGTTTTCATAAATGGAAATCAAATGATATGAAAAGGTTCAACAAGTCTCAACACAATCCGAGCCAAATGATTATAAACTCATTGCTCGATTGAAAAAGATTGAAGACGGAAACAAATGTTAAACCCTAAAATCTAAAATTACCTAATGGATTAAAGAAATACCAAAGCTTTCCCAAAATCGTCTTCTTCTCCTTTCTTTAATTTCTCGTGCGGTTTCTTCCCATCGATCTACTCCTTTCCAAACGGTTCCTTTGCTGGTTCCAATAGAACTCGTCCCCCCTTGTTGAAATCGAATCCGCCCCCCAAAACCCCACGCCACTGCCCTTCTTTTCTTCCCCGGCCTGCGAATGTGGGCTGAGAAAATCCAATCTGTTTTCTTTGTGAGCTGGACCATAAACAAACAAACAACATGCAACTTAATTAATTAAATAAACATTTTTTTCTTTTTTTTTTCTACCTACAAAAACACACACACGGCACAACTTGAATAAAAAAAAACTATTTTGCTTTTCTTTTAGACTATTGCAAACTTTTATAATTATTTTTTTTTCTTTTTCATTTTAATTTAAAAATAAACGATAAAATACTAAACTCAAATTATAAGGGGTACTTTAAGCATCCAATTGATACTAATTGTAGGGTAATTTTGACGTAAAAATGTACAAAATTGGCGTTTATCAGAAGACATCATAGATGGCTTCATCATAGGCACCTGCATCAGTGCTCTGAAGACCTCCTCTCTGAAGAAAGCGCTGATAATTTCTACAAGTATTGGCATAAGAGCAGATGACATGTCATTAGTGATAAGGTTTACTTTTTAGAGTAGGTCACTGTTCAAGCATATCTTGAGCTTACCTTTTAGGTAAGACATTGTTCAAGCATGTTTCTTATGTCAGGATAGTACATTGTTCACTTTATGGTTCTATAAATAGGACCATCACTCCATTGACAAAAGTGTGCATTTCCATATATCTTGTATCTGATTTATCTTTAATATATTGGAAAGTATTCTTAAGAAGATCTTGTACAATTTATCCACCTTCTTGGTGTTCTTATTAATCTACCTGATTTATCCAATAAACAATAAGCTTGTTCTTATTTTTACACCGTTGGATATCTTCTTGTTTGAACTGTGATATTGAATCTGCTTTGATATTTAAACTATATTGCTTCTGTTGTCCTTATTATTATTTGTTTATATCATTGTTATAAGATTAAATCTAGGACCCAATAATTGGTATCAGAACCAACTTTGTTTTTAAACAAACAAGATCATATTTGCATACTCGGATAGATTTACATCTTACTGATTCAAGCTTTCAAAAATCTATGCATGCTCATATAAACCTTGGTTTATTTAAAGAACTCTATATGCTCTAGATTTGAAAGTAACTCACAGTTTCACTCGTTGATAAAAGATCTTCTTTGAAAAGCATCAGTTCTTCAAATCTTCATCTTTTCTTCAAAATGGCAAACTCTAGTATAAGTGCCATTTATACATCTAGATCATTAACTAAACCTCCTACACTTCTAAGGGATGAATATCCCCAATGGAAAATAAGGATGGTAAATTTTTTGGAAGGTATGGACAGGGATCTTTTAGGATCAGTGAATGATGGACCTCACCAACCAATGGTGTTGGTACCAAGAGTTCCAGCAACGGCAGATACTACTGAAATACCTGCATACTATGAAAAGAAAACTTCAAACTTCACTGAAGAATAAGCTAAAGTGATGGAAAATGACTCCAAAGCTGTTAGATTACTAATTATGGCCATTCCCAATGATATCTTCCAAGAACTTGATTCTTGTGTAACTGCTAAAAAGATATGGGATCGGTTGTTAAACCAACTTGAAGGTGGCCTACAAACTCAGAAAAACAGAAGAAATATGTGCATTAATGAGTACCATGACTTTCATGCACTACCTGAAGAAACTTTGCACCAAACATACTCCAGATTCAACATTCTCATCAATAAATGCAAAAAGTTTGGAGTTATAAGGACAAAAGAAAAAAACAATGTTCTTTTCCTTAAAAGCTTAAATAAAGAATGGTCACAACTGTCCATGTCAATACAGGCCAATCAAAACCTTGAATCTTGGTCATTGACTGATATTTATGGCACTCTTGTTGCTCAGGAAAAAGAAGTTGTAAAACAAAAGTCAAAAACCTCTTTGGTGGACCACTTGCTCTCATATCAAAAAATAAAGGTGTGTTAAAAGAAAGGCATGATGAAGAATCAATGAACTCAAAAGAAAAATATTTGAGAAGAGAGTCAAAAAGAAAATCTAAAAAGGTCTTAATAGCTGAAGAAGGTGATCATTCAGACTCAGACTCAGATGAAGACATTAATGATTTTGCCAAATCTCTTGCCTTGATTACTCATCAATTCAACAAGAAATTTGGCAAGAAAGTTTTTGAAGGGAGGAGAGATGATGAAGAAAGAAGAGGAAATCTAGAAAGAAGATTTCAAAAAGCTGATTATCAATAAGATCCCAGATCCACTCTGCATAGTGATCAAAAGGATGTTCATTTCATCAATCATGAAGCTGCTCAACAATCAATAACTCATCAACCATTTAAACCAAATTATCCTCAACCTCAGAGGTACTTCGAGCCCCAACCACAAATTCAAAAGACAGAAACAGTTGTTGCTCTTCCACTAAACCAGAATGATGGAAGATGTTTCAAATGTGTAAAACAAGGCCATTTTTCTGCAAACTGCCGAGGTGGACTTGTCAAAGATCAAGACTACTACAAAAATAAGTACAAATACAATGTCAGAGAAAGCGTACTTGTTGCTGAAATGGAAGATTGGTTGTCAGACTCCTCAAGTGATGGAGAGGAAGAGACTGCCAACCTCTGTGGTATGGCTATTGAAGATGGTGATCAGACTGATGGATCATCAAAGGACTACTCTGAAAAAGGTAAATTCTTCATCCACCTCTGAAAGTGAACTAGAAATGGATGTTCTTAAATTAACATATGAGTTTCAGAGTTTAAAGCAAAAACTCATTGAAGAAAAAGAAAATAGAAAGCAAATGACAAAGGACCTAAACTTTTATAAAAGAGAAAAATACCTTCTTGAGTCAGAAAAGAAAGAAATTTTTGTTGTAAAATCTAAACTTGAAAAATCTCAGAGACAAAAGGAAAAATCTTTTTCTGAGAAATTTAAAGAACTTGAAAAGGTTTTAAAGGCAAAAGAAGAAGAAGTGAGAAAATCTGAGTATGAAAGGCTCAATTATGTTGCCTTAACTAATTTCTTTCAAAAGGAAAGAAAAATATTACATCAATCTCTAGAAAGAAAGGAACTTCAGATCAAGAGTTATCAAGATGCACAAGATGTGCACATTAAAATCAATTATTAGATGGATACTCAAGGGCTAGGATTCAATGAATTGGATCCATTCACTGGATTGAAGAAAACTTCACTTTCTTCAACTTTCTGTATAGGAAAGGTCTAGAGGCCTGACTTTTCATCTCTGGATAACTCTAACATTTTCAAAATAACAAGAACCTCAGAGAGATCAAAAGTCAGAACTCTAAATTTCAAAAATATCTCATAATCTGTAGTAAAAACTGTTTCAGAACCTGTCTTGAAGATAGAAAAAGAAACTTCAGAGGTTAATTTTTTAAAACCTCAGAGTAATGATCCCAAAGAGATTTTTAAATTTGATTCATTCATCACTAAAGAACCAGAGGTTTCTAAAGCATGTACCTCTGAAATAAAACCTTAGAGCTTACAGAATCCAGAAGCACCTCTGTATTCTCCTGCAACAGATGAATGCATCAGAACGTCTTTTGATGATGACATTAGAAGAATTTATAAAGAAAATGTCATATCTGATTTTATCAAAGAATCATGCGAGAAAAAGATAATCAAAGTCTCCAGACCTAAAAATATAGTGAAAACTTCAGAGGTAGTCATCTCTGACAAGGTTAAAAGAGACTTTCTTGATTCTGATTCTGAATCTGAATCTGACACAAAGATAGATGAAAATTTTTCTTTACAACTGAGAAGGTAATTCATAAAACAAAACAGACTGTTAGTTCTGGAATTTTAAACACCCCTATTTCTGTTTCAAAAGATAAATCCATAATTCCAATATGTCCTGATTTTGCAGACATGTGACTACAACCAAAAAACTCTCTAGAGTTGGAGAAAGAGTTAAAGGAAAAGGCTAAGAATAAAACTAACACTTCTCCGTTCTACACCTATAAACCTATCAAATTCACTTCAGAACAAAAAGGCAAATGGCAAGAAATTAACCATTTTGATCATGTTTTGTGCAGTGAGCAAGAAAGAGAAGAAGATGTTTTGGGCCAAGAAAAAGCAAATTTAAAAGAAGGCCAATTTTCAAGATAAAAAGTCAGAAGTAGTTAGGAATACTTGTAATATTCCTAGTGCTAGTTTTAAGAAGTTTCAAAAGAAACATATACCAAATGTTTTAAATGAAATGAAAAACTTTGCTCCTACTTCATCTTCCTCTTTTAATTACAATTGCATTCAACTCATGATTAAGCTGAAAAATCATTTCAGAGGTTCTCATTGCTTCCTGAATCAACCTCTGACCAAAACTTCAGAGACAAAGCCTCGGAAGCAAAAGAAAAACCATTCTGGCAAAGCATCAAAAGATGGAATGCCAAATGTTGATAAAAATCCTTCAAAACCTAACAAAAAAGGACCCATAATGAGATGGGTACCTAAAACTCTCTAATTTGTCTTGCAGAGACAGTATATGCCCATCTGGTACTTAGATTCTGGATGCTCAAGGCATATGACTGGAGATAAAAAGTTGTTATCCTCTTTCAAAGCAAAATCTGGAGGAGCAGTAACTTTTGGGGATAATATGCAAGGCTAGATTAAAGGTTATGGTGAGTTAACAAGAGGTAATGTATCTGTTTCAAAAGTTGCTTATGTTTATGGACTAAAGCACAACTTAATAAGCATAAGTCAACTGTGTGACCATGGTTTTGATGTGAAATTTCAAGAAAAACATTGTTCACTTCTTCACTCAAAAACAGGTCAAGAAATGCTGAGAGCAGACAGAAAAGGTAACTTGTATAAAATAAAATTTACCGAGCATATAAGCACTGGCTCAGAGAAACTCTGTCTAGTATCTCTGAAGAGTGAAGATGTTTGGCTCTGGCATAAAAAGTTCTCACATTTGAACTTTTCATCACTTGATAAGTTAGTCAAACTTAATCTGGTTAAGGGATTACCATCTCTAAAGTTTAACAAAGATCATCTTTGTTCTGCTTGTGAAATGGGAAAAATGAAAAGATCTTCCCACAAAACCAAAAGTGATAATAATTGTCCCAAACCTCTGCATATGCTTCATGTGGACCTTTGTGGTCCTATCTCTGTGTAGAGTCTGTCAGGTAAAAAGTATATTCTTGTCTTAATTAATGAATACTCAAGATATACTTGAATAGAATTCATCAGAGCCAAGTCTGATGTACCTGAAATTTTGATAAAGTTGTTAAGAACATTGCAGGTTATGTTCAACAGAAAAATCCAGAAACTGAAAAGTAAAAATGGAACAGAGTTTAAATGCCAGAATTAACTCCTATCTTTCAGAAGAAGGCATAACTCCCAACATCTCTGCAGCAAGAACACCTCAACAAAATGGTGTTGTTAAAAGGAAAAACAAAACACTAGTTGAAGTTGTAAGAACAATGCTTGCAGGATCTGATCTACCAACCAACTTTTGGGCAGAAGCAGTGGCAACAGTATGTTTTACATAAAACAGAACCACAATTGTCAAAAGATTCAACAAAACATCATATGAACTCATTAACAACAGAAAACCAAATGTAAAGTATTTTCATGTTTTTGGGTGTAGGTGTTACATATTGAATGACAGAGAATCTCTTGGCAAATTTGACAAAAAGGCAGATGAAGGCAAATTCATTGGTTATTCTTTAGCTTCAAAAGCCTTCAGAGTGTTCAATCTAAGAACAAGAACCATCCAAGAAAGTATCAATGTCTCTTTTGATGATACTAAAAACTCTGACAAGCAAATTGTCAAAACCATAGCCAAAACTGCCTCTGAATCATCAAAATTAAGGGAATCTGAACTAAATAGAATATTTGAAGATTTCTTTAATGATGATGATAACTCTGAATTTATCTTCAGAGATGCCCACATACCTACTTCAGAAGAACCACAAACCACAGGTACAATACTTTCTGGTTCCTCTGATATTGCACCTTCTACTTCCTTCAATACATATCCAAGTAATGAATCAAGACAAGTTGAAGAACAAGAATCTTCAGAAGAAGAAGGTGAACAAGATACATCTGAAGAAGCTCCAGATACATCTATTGAAGAGACTCCAGATCCTGCTTCACCATCTCTGGAACCCACTTCAGAGCCTCTGAATAGCACAACAGAGATCTCACCACCAGTCATCTCTGAAGCTCAAACTCCACCCCAAATTCATGCTCCCATGACAAGATGGACAAGAGACCACCCCCATGACCAAATCATAGGATCTCCTTCATAAGGAATCAAGACAAGATCAGCTACTGTCAATGAATGTCTTTTTGTAAATTTCTTAAGCAAAATTGAACCCAAAAAGGTAATTGAAGCTCTTGAAGATCCTAATTGGATCAATGCCATGCAGGATGAGCTTCAAGAATTTGAGAGAAATAAAGTTTGGACCCTAGTTCCCCTTCCTAAAAGAAAATTTGCTATTGGAACTAAATGGGTTTTCAGAAACAAAAAGGATGAAAATGGCATTATAATCAGAAACAAAGCTAGACTGGTTGCTAAGGGATATTGCCAAGAAGAAGACATTGATTATGATGAAACCTTTGAACATGTGGCAAGGCTAGAAGCAATCAGAATCTTCTTAGCCTATGTTGCACACAAATGATGCAAAGTATATCAAATGGATGTTAAATTTGCATTTCTTAATGGAAAAACTAATGAAGAAGTATATGTACAGCAACCACCTGGATTTGAAAGTTCAGAGTTTCCAAATCATGTTTATCATCTTGATAAAGCTCTGTATGGCCTTAAACAAGTTCCCAGAGCATGGTATGCAACTCTGTCCTCCTTTCTGATTGATAATGGATTTGACAAATGAATAATTGATACCACATTGTTCATCAAGAAATACAAAAATGAAATGCTTCTAGTACAGATTTATGTTGATGACATTATCTTTGGCTCTACAAATCAAAAGTATTGTGATAAGTTTTCAGAGTTGATGAAGAGTGAATTTGAGATGAGTCTTATGGGAGAATTAACATTCTTTCTAGGACTACAAGTAAAACAAACATCAGAGGGCACTTTTATAAATCAATCCAAGTATGTCTCTGATATTTTGAAAAAGTACAAACTCAATGATTCAACTTTCATGAAAACACCTATTGCCACATGAGTCAAGCTTGACTCTGATCCATTAGGAAAATCTGTGGATGTTAAAACCTACAGAGGCATGATAGGTTCAGTTTTGTACTTAACTGCCAGTAGGCCTGACATAATGTTTGCAAGATGTCTCTATGCTAGATATCAAGCAAATCCAAAGGAATCTCACTTATCTGCAATAAAGAAAGTGTTTAGATACCGCAGAGGCACACCTTCACTAGGTCTCTAGTATCCAAAACTCTCTGGTTTTGTGCTAATAGCTTACACTGATGCAGATCATGCAGGATGCAAATTAGACAGAAAGAGCACCTCTGGATGTTGTCAACTCTTGGGAAATAAGCTAGTAAGTTGGTCATCAAAGAAGCAAAATTGTGTATCAACTTCTACTGCAGAAGCAGAATATGTTGCTGTTGCTAGTTGTTGTTCACAAGTCATTTGGATGAGAACTCAACTCAGAGACTATGGCATGCAATTCAATAGAATTCCCATTCTCTGTAACTCCAGAAGTGCCATTGCCATCTCTACAAATCTAGTTCAGCATTCCAAGACAAAGCATATTGATGTCAGGTATCATTTCCTTAAACACCATGTTGAAAAAGGCACAATTGAGATTTATTTTGTACCAACTGATCTCCAACTTGCTGATATTTTCACAAAACCCTTAGATGAACGAAGGTTCAATTTCTTAATTAGTAAATTGGGAATGCTAAATATGTCTCCTTAACTCAAAATAACATCAAAGTCTCTGATCCCTACATCAGAGCCTCTGACACTGGAGTAACATATTAGAACTCAGAGCCTCTGAGACTTGTTTCAGAGACTCTAGACTTCTAAAACAAGCATGGTCAACATCATCTCTTTTTTGTACATCTAAGCATCAATCAAGGGGAAGTAAATAAAAGTATCCATCATTTGTCAAGGGGGAGCTAAAAATATTGGAAGTTTCAGAGTCTCTGCTCTTCATCTCAGAGCCTCTGATCTTATCTCTGATACTCATATCAGAGTCTCTGATCATTTCAGCAAGAAAGGTATGCTTCTCATTCTCAAATTCTACCTTCTCTTTTTCTGAAAATCAAACTTGATTCTTTTCAAAACTCAAATATCCAAGAGATTATCATTTAGTCTCTGATATTGTTTTCAGAACCTCTGATATACTATACTCTGAAGCAATATCCGAACACTTAATCTCAATCCTCTTGGATAGCCTTTTAATCAAGTTCAAATTCGTTTGTAAATAAATTCTTTTGATAAATTGAAATTTATTTAGAAAAGAATTTTAAAAAAAAAGGGGGAAATATTCTTGCGAAATGGTATGTGTGGGGGTTATTTTATTTTGGATAACTATCAAATTTTAAATTAAAATCCAACTGACGGTTATCTAACATCAAGCGTCCTTTCATCCTTCCTCTACACGTGTACACTATTGATTAGAGGGTTGATGGAACGTTTTCTGACATGGGAACTCACAATCGCCGTTTCCATAGCCTCAATCCCACTACCAACGCCTATAAAAATCCACTTCATCATCATTTCATTTTTTATGCTGACAAAGTTTCCCTCAGAACTATTCTCTCTCTAAGCTCTCAAGCAAGAAACCTGCAAATAATGGCAAACCAAGAACACAACTCAGAAGACTCCGGTCGAATCATTCCAAGTTTAAACCTGGAACAATTTGATGTTCCAGTCAAAGGAAACAACTACCATTTGGACATCACCCCTGCCATGTACGACGAACAGTTTCGTCCAGTACTTCAATTCTTCAGCAAGTGTGAATTGAACGATGCCCTAACTGTATATGCTCAAGACGTTCCTTTCATGTATGTACAACAATGGTGGTATTCCAGTGAATACAATGAAGAACAAGGAGGATTGGTCGGCTATATTAACCTAGGTGATCAAGGGATCAACATTCGGATCACTGCTGACACCTTGACTCGACGATTATGCCTACTGACTACAAGCGAACTTCAAATCCAATAGTTTGAAAAAAACCCATCTCCTGCAGTTCTTCTAGAGTTTCTTCAACATTTGGGTTACAACAAGGAGATTACCCGTTTAAGCCAGTTCAGACGCCAACATCTTCCACCAACATGGAACTTCATGTTCAGTGTGTTAAATCACACACTGACATGTAATATCGGCAGTCAAGATCAAACACATCCAACTATCTTAGCCATCATGTACGCCCTTTTCTTCAATCGAAGTATCAACATGGCTAATATTATTTTCTGTGAACTAATGACTGTTGTGGACAGAAAGAATAAGGATGTCTCAAAGGGAAAACAACCGATCTCAGTATTATTTCCTAGATTGATTTCTTTGGTAATTAGACGAGCAATGGAGAGGAAATCTATTATTCCCTAAATTCAAGTTCTAATTACAATTTCAATGCAATGACAAGATGACAAACAATCAAACATCAATTAACCTGTTTTCCAATTTCAATCAGATTTCGTATACAGACTCTGTGTGGAACTTTCTCTCTCTAAAACTCTATATCCGCGTACAACACAATTTCTAGTTCTTGACACACGCTTATTACAACACAAACTCTAGCCATATACCTATTTAAACCACACGCGCACAAAAACACAAAACAAAATACAAGACTTTGACTTTGACTTTATTACAAAAAGACTTTGACTTTAATGCTTGAGAGTTGACTTGAGCTTTGACTTGATTGACTTTCAGTCTTCAGTCTTCATGATCTTGTATCCAACAAATATATGCACTAACATTCTCCTCCTTTGGATCAAGATCATCTTCACAAATATTTGGAGAACATTCTCCCCCTATGTTGCATTATTGAACTTTAACAATTTATCTCCCCCTTGTAGATTTCTATCAACTTAGACTATCTTCAGAAAGAAAATAAGCATTGAATTACAATCTTCCCTTATCTTCAAAAACAATTTTGTATTCTTCCCAAAGTCTTTGAACATCATCTTTTACAATCAGCTTTAACATTCTCCTCCAAGGTAATAAGAACCTCTTTCAGACATCGGAAAGAAAATATCTTCAGATTCAGCTCGAATTGCTTCAGCAAATTGTCTTCAAAGAAAATTTTAGTAAAATATGCTCGCATTCTGAAATCTTTGAATTTGCTCTTTCAGCTCTGAACAATCTTCAACAATCTTGCAATCTTTGACAAACATTCTCAACAACCTTTCTTTAACAACTTTCTTTCACAACCATTTCTTGATCATGTCTCACCCATTTCTTGAATCTCTCCCCCTTTTTGATGATTGTGGGATTGAAATCATCAAAACTTTCACAAGAAATGTCCTTTACAATTCTGACCATTGATCTTTCACAAAAGACTCTGACTATTTATCGATCCAAAAGATATTCATCCAAATCTTTACAAATTCAGACAAATTATGAGTATAACACCTGAATCACCAAATGAATCAGTTAAAGTGCCTATCAGTAACATAAAGTCACTGTGTGTAACGAATACACATTGGAAAGGAGCTTTTTGATGTTCACTCCCCCAGGTCTTCCATTCAATCATCGAATAACACAAGGTTAAACTATGAACGTTTAGACAGAAAAACGAATTTCCTGTATGTACGTGCTTGTGTTTGAAAGAATTAACCACATGATGATTGCTTGCTTTTGATAGAATCAAAATTGTGTAAACCATTGAGACAACAACAGTATAACACAGACTCAATTGTGCATGATCGAAGTGCGAAGGTGGGGCAGACTTCCTTCTTTTTCAATATCCAGATTTTCCAAATGAAAAACCAGATAGCATATGTGTTGCATCCCCAGAAAATATGAAACGTCTTCTTTTTGAGAAAAATATGAGTGGCTGGTGGGGTTTTAAATCAAGAGTTGGCATGGGCTAGTTCCCTTTTTCAATGATGTTCACCAAAAAATTGTGAAACAATCAGTAATGTGGTTGCCCAGCTGAGAAAAAGTTGGTGCAGAGTTTGATATTCTTTTACTCTGATCTCACACCCTCTTTCTTTTTAACATTGAGCTCGCTTCTAACCAAACTCTCTTTTTCATTTTACCTCATCACACCCACACTCATATATAGACTCCTCACACTTGATCACTCAAGGATTAACTTCTTGGGTATGAAACACTGGTTAACGTGAATCCATAGTGTTAAGTCAAAATATTGTATCCAAGATTTATTTAGAAATGTCAAAATGTAAAAGTCAACAATGTTGAAGTCAAAGTCTATTTTGTCAAAGTCATGATAAGTCAATGTTGTTTAGTTTCCTTAGTCATTAAGTCTTTCTTTGTTAGTTGATATAAATAGATTTAGTTGTCTTGTAATTGGGTAAGAACTTCATTGTAAAGATCAGATACGTGAGATTTATGACAAGAGCTTTCAAGATCTACTTTCTCTCTCTACTCTCTCTCTCTAGACTTTAATTGTTAATTCATTGTTTTGATTAAGAATTGCTTGATAATATGGGATAACACATAGAAGTTCTGTTAAGTTCTCACACAATGAACCCATGTTTTCCTAAAAACACAATGTTGCTCAAATAGTTTAACTTTTCAGTTAAACACAAAATACATGTCAGATGTCTGTATGCTCATAAAGATAATCATGAAGATGTGAGCATTTTTATCATGGAAGATATTTTAAAACAAGTATACTGAATGAATGAAATGAGTACAAGAAACTTGTTTAAAAATCTCACATTTTATGATAAAGATCAAAATCTGACATATTTAATCATGAAAAGCTTAGGTCAGTAAAAAATTGGAATTTGTCTATACGAATCAAAATATAGACAAGTCTTGAAAGAAACGTTTGAATGAAATCGCGCTCAACAAACATTGAATATCAAGTGGGGGGTCTTACCATCGAAAATTGGTGTCAATATGAGACATGGTAAGAACATTTCCAACAAAATATTAAACCGGTGTGTGTGAATACTTGAAAGTATATGTAAAAGATAATACACAAGTATTTATCTTTGGAAACACACGGTTTGTTTAAACAATTAAGCATATGAATAATGAAAACATTTAAAATCACACTTCTAAATTCATGAAATCTGTTGTAAGAATAAGAAGTGGTTTGGACATTTAAGAACATGTCTTCATATCTGAAAGTTGTCCTTCTTTCAGACACGTATAAGATTAAGATTAGAATGAAACCTTATCTTCAGTCTTAAATCTCATGAAGTCAGATCAAAAGTCATATTTGATATGATCGTTTAAGCCTCCTCTCAAATCTGCAACAGTCAAAAAATCTGTCAAAGTACAAAGATTTATTCACAAAAATTTATTGAAAAGTAAATGACATAAAGCAATAAAATGTTTTAAGTACGAGTTTTGATCAGATATAATCAGAAATCATCTTCCTAACTCCTTAACTCCCCCTGAAATTATGCATTAGAAAATTTTTCAGTTAAGAATATATGCAAAAATATGATGAACTCCCCCTCAAATGTAGATTATCTTATCATCTTCACATACTTCCCCTGAAATCGTGAATTCCTTTCAGTGCAGATATCTTTCAGAAAGAAAATAAAGAAATGAAGAAAAATTAACAAAACTAAACTTTAATAGGTAATCACAGATTAAGTCTTGAGATTTAGCATACCAGGCTTTGAAATGAGAAAATTAAATCTCTTTTCATCAAGCGGTTTGGTAAACAAATCAGCAAGCTGATAATCTGTGTTTACAAAGTAAAGTTCAATTGTACCTTTTTCGACATTATCTTTAATAAAGTGATATCTCACGTCTATGTGCTTGGTTTTGGTATGTTGAACAGGGTTTGCTGATATGGCAATGGCGCTCTTAGAATCACAGTAGATCGGGATCTTGTCAAATTTGAAGCCATAATCTCGCAGTTGTGTTCTCATCCACAGCACTTGAGAACAGCAGCTAGCCGCAGCTACGTACTCTGCCTCGGCTGTTGAAGTAGATACACAGAGTTGTTCCTTTGAAGCCCAACTCATGAGTTTATTGGCAAAAAATTATATGTACCCCGACGTACTTTTCTTGTCCAGCATGCAACCTGCATGATCTGCATCTGAATATGCGGTGAGCTCAAATCTTGTATCCTTAGGATACCATAGACCAAGATCTGCAGTGCCCTTCAGATATCTAAAAATATGCTTTACAGCGTAGAGATGGGATTCTTTAGGATTAGTCTGATATCGTGCACAAAGGCATGTAGAAAACATTATATCTGGCTTACTAGATGTTAAGTACATCAAAAAACTAATCATACCTCGATAGGTTCTAACATCGACAGCTTTTCCAGAAGGATCAGTGCCAATCTTAGTTCCAGGTGCCATCGGGGTTCCAATAGAAGTACAATTTTCCATTTTAAATTTTTTAAGAATATCCAAAATGTACTTTGATTGATTAATAAAAATCCTCGTGGAAAATTGTTTGACATGTAATCCGAGAAAGAAATTCATCTCTCCCATCATACTCATCTGAAATCTTGACACCATAAGGTTAGAAAAATTCTTACAGTACTTTGGATTTGTTGAGCCAAATATGATGTCGTCCACATATATCTGAATTAAAATGATATCGGCTTTTTCCTTTTTGATAAAAAGAGTAGTATCGATTTTACCTTTCGAGAAGCCAGACTTGACTAAGAATTTTGATAATAGTTCATACCAGGCGCGAGGGGATTGCTTCAGACCATAAAGAGATTTGTCCAGAATGTAAACGTGATTAGGTTTCTCTGGATTGACAAAACCTTCTGGATGAGAAACATAGGCTTCCTCTTTGAGAATGCCGTTTAGAAAAGCAGTCTTCACGTCCATCTGGTAGACAGTGAAGTTCTTGTGTGCGGCATAAGCTAGAAACATGTGGATTGCTTCTATGCGCGCAACTGGAGCATAAGTCTCGTCGTAGTCAATACCTTACTCTTGCCTATATCCTTTAGCCACAAGTCTTGCTTTATTTCTGATAAGGATACCATCTTCGTCTTTCTTGTTCTTGAAAACCCATTTCGTGTTCATTATAGTTTTTCCTTCAGGTTTAGGCACTAATCTCCAGACCTTAAGTGCTTCAAACTGATTTAGCTCTTCTTGCATCACAGTTACCCAGTCTGATTCAGCTAGAGCTTCAGATACTCGTGTGGCTCTATCTTGCTCAGGAAAGAATCATGCATGCACATGTTTAATGTAACAGACCTAGTTTGCACCGGTTTGGATGGATCTCCAATGATTTGGCTTTTCGGATGCTCTTCGTTCCACTTGTGTTCATGAGGGAGTAGATTAGATATAGATTGATCATGATGTTCATCTAAATATCCACTTTCAGATTCTTCATTTTGATCAGAATTAGGTAGGGGTTCAGTTGAAGTATTCTATCCAGAAACTTCAGTTCGTTGGACATTTTCAGTCTGTTGATTACTCGTTACCATGAACCCATCTGATTCAGCAACTTCTGGTTCGATAGTTTCATTTACAGCTTCAACTGATGGAGTAGGCGTTTGAATTGGAACTTCTTTCTGAATCGGGGAATTGGATTCAGTAGATATATCTGAAGTGGTTGGATGATGTCTTCTTGAATCTTACGATCTGTCAACCACAACAGGTTTAGTCACTTTAGTTCCAAGAAATTCATCATAAAACAATTCAAACAATAAATCTAAATCAGATAAGTGAGATGTTGACGATGACGCTTTATCCGATTTATCGTCACTAATCACAGGTTCTGGACTGATCTACCCATAAGCTAATATACCAGTAATAACGGGTTCTGAACTGTCTTGAACAGAAGCCATCTCCTCATCGAATGTGACTTTAACGCTCTCAACTACTATCTTCGACTTCTTCAAATATACTCTGTAAGTTGCAGATGTTTGAGAACAACCGATAAAAATGCCTTCGTCGGCTTTTGGACTGAATTTGTTCAGATTCTCCTTGTCGTTTAGTACAAAGAACCTGCATCCAAAGATATGGAAATGTTTAATGGTAGGTATTCAATTATTTATTAAAGCATACGGTGTTTTACCGAACCAGCGGTGGATAATGGAGCGATTCTGAGTGTAGCAGGCAGTCGACACAGCTTCATCCCATAGAAATAGAGGTAGATCTGATTGACTTAGCATAGTTAGAGCGGCCTCGACTAGCGTTCTGTTTCATCTTTCTATGACTCCATTATGTTCAGGCATTCTGGCAGCGGAAAACTGATGTGTTATCCCGACCGATTCGAGATAATGTTCAACAACTTTGTTCTTGAATTCTGTGCCATTGTCTGTTCGAAGAAGCTTGACTGTCTTCTACAGATTTACTTGAGTAGTCTTTAAAAATGTGATGATGACTTCGGGCATCTCATCTTTTGATCTCAGAAATTTGATCCAAGTGTATCTCGAGTAATCGTCCACAATCACGAAGACATACTTTTTGTCGTTTATGCTTTAAGTTCACATCGGACCACAGAGATCCATATGCAGTAACTCCAAGGTAGAACTTGTACTTGGCTCAGGCTTTGGCTTATGAGCGGCTCTTTTCATCTTGCCCTTCTCACACGCTGCACAGAGATGTTCTTTAACATACTCGAGCTCTGGAAGTCCTTTTACCAAATTACCGGTGACCAGCTTGTTGATGTAACGAAAATTCAGGTGAGAAAGTCTTCGATGCCATAACCAACTCTGTTGCAACGAAGCTTTTGATAGTAGACACACCTCATTGTTAGTCTTGACTTTTGACAAGTTGATCGTGTAGAGGTTTGACTTTCTCGTCTCGACCAAGAGTTCTTTACCGTCTTCAATACACACAGACCACCTCTTGGCCTTGAAATTAACCTCTAAGTCTTTGTCACAGAACTGTCCAATACTGAATAGGTTATGTCCTAGACCTTCAACATAGCTCACCTTCTTAATCGTTATGTTCTCTTGAATCACATCACCATAGCCCAGAATAGGTGAAAACTGGTCATTTCCGAATCGAACTGTTTCGCAATATTTCTTTGTATAATTATATAATAAATCTTTCTGCCCAATCATATGCTTGGAGCAACCAGAATCCAAGTACCACATATGACGGGTCTGCATAGAAGAAATCATGAAATAATTGGTTTAGGTACCCATTTATAGATGGGTCCTACGGTGTTAGCACAAAATTTTGGCACCCATTTAAATTTGGGTCCTCTTTTCTTTTGAAAATCATTTGAAGCATAAGAATGATAAGAATAGACATGATATGTTCCAAACCAAACATCAGAATATTGCCGAGAAGAAAAATCATTTCTACGAGAAGTAGAAAACTTTCTAGTAGACGGAGATAATTGGAACAATTGCTTTATTGAATAACGCTTGTAAGAAGTTACAAGTTTTAGTTTTTGAAAAGCAACATTTCCAATTACATCAGTTGTACTATCAGTATTTCTATTACAATCAGAATCAGAATATGATTTAGCAGTCTCGTCTAGGGGTGTAAATGATGCGAGTTGAGCTCGAGTATCATTATACTCGACTCGAACTCGAAAGCTAAATCCCAAGCTCGAACTCGACTCGAAAGCTCGCAAGTAGTGAAAATCCAAACTCGACTCGAACTAGATAACCAAATCCCAAGTTCGAGCTCGAACTCAAACTCGTTTCAAGCTCGAATCAAGCTCGAACTTGTTTTAAGCTCGAATCAAGCTCGAACTCGTTTCAAGCTCGAATCAAGGTCGAACTCGTTTCAAGCTCGAATCAAGCTCAAACTCAAACTCAAACTCATTTCAAGCTTAAACTCAAGCTCGACCTCGTTTAATTCACAATTCTTAACGATATTAAAAGTTACTAAACCCAAGTATCAAGTCACTTAACTCAAGCCAATGGGATCAAGTCACTTGACTAATTCCATTAGGGGGTGAAAAGCAATTGAATTGTAGGGGAAAGAGGATTGTATATATAACCAAGAGATGAAGCACATAAAATTTTATACTAGTGATGTGGGATGGCTTTTTTTTCAATAAACATCTAAAGCCAGCCAAGGCTGGAATCTTCACATGATAAGTGGATTTTTGTTTCAGAATTCAAATTCAAATTTTAATTTTAATTTATTTATTTATTTATAATTAATGTATTATATTAAAATAATTATAATTAAGTTTTTTATATTATATTTTATAAAGTATAATATAAAATTAATTATATATAAAATATATTCGAGTATCTCACGAGTTTATCGAGTCGAGTATCATGGCGCTCGACTCGACTCGTTAGTATGTCGAGTCGAGTTCCAGTTCGAGTTCGAGTCGAGCCTATTCGAGTCGAGTGTTGACCGAGTTTTGACCGAGTCGATCTCGAGTAACTCGCAAGTTGTCTCGTCTCATTTACACCCCTAGTCTCGTCAATCTTCTTCTTTGGTAGTCATTCTGATCTAACTCCAGTCTTTCTTTTATTCACATCTGAAACATTTGAACTTTTATAGTTAGATCTGTGAGATTTGAAAGATTGCTTGTTCTTTGGTTTACCAGTGGTTGTCCATTTCTGTGAATGCCTAGATTTCTTCTTCTTACCTTTAGCATTCTTGGTATTCACAGAAACTAGTACATCAACTTTCGTTGATGTTTCACCCTTTTCATACACACTGGGTAGACCAAAAGAATTAATAACAAACTGTGAATGATCAGGAAGTTTTGCATTGAAATCAAATTGATCAACACAATCATCTAAACAACCGTCAGAGTTTAAGAAATCAAATTCTTCATCAAACAGACTTTTAACATCATCAGATTTTGAAGCTTTGGAAGTGTTTGAAAAATCAGAATTAAGAAAGACGGTTGAAAACACAATCTGTTCAAGATTAGTCAAAATTCTTTCTTCTAACAGAGTGTTCTCGAGTTCAGAAATTTTACTTTCTAACACGAGAGGAGGTACATAAATTTTACCTTCAACTAGTTTAGCCTCCAACTCCTCTGTAGAAAAACTTTGGAAATAATCATTTGAAAGAAATTTTGTCTGATCAGAACTGTAACTATAATTCAACTTCTCATACCTAAATGGAAGTTGCATTTTAGTTTTATTCTTTCTTTTCTCCCTTTCCTTAGCTACATCCTCTTCAGAAAGTGTAGTCTGCTTAACTTTGAGTTCGGGATATTGTGGTGCCAGTTTTAAAAATCCAAAATCATATAAGGCAGGCACTTTTGAAATACCCTTTTTGAGGTAGTGTGGGTTCTCGTAACCAAGACCCCAACACTCACTACTCTCTTTTGGTTTATTCAAGGGAATGGTTTGCTCAGTTTGACCTAAAGTGTAGATTTTTTGATCCAAAACATTCACTTTTTCAGATAAAGATTTGTTCTCTTTCTTTAAAGATGAACACTTTTTCACAACTTCTTTGATTTCAAATTCACACATTCTATATTTAGAAGTAGTTTCATACAGTTCATTGTGAATTATAGTCTTTTCTTTTGCGCTGGTATCAATGTTCTTGTGCAAAGCTTCAATCAATACATTCTTCTCAACAATATCCTTGCTAAGTTTCAGTATTGACTGTTTTTTCTTTTTATTGATACCTCTCCCACGTGTAAGCTTAGACTCTAAATCCTGGATTCTAACCATCAAGACTTGCATTTGATTAAGAAAATCTGATTTAGACATATCATATACCTCTTCGTTGTCTTCACCATCTGAATCAGCTTCATCTTCAGTCTCTTCTTTACCCATAAAACATAAGTAAGCTTTCTCTTCTTTCTCTTCTTCTTCATCAGAGTGATCGAGCCAATATTCATCCTCAACCATAAGAGCTTTGCTAGCCTCCTGTTGCTTGGCCAAGAGCATCTTATGCTTGTAATACTCGAAGTTGCGGACTTTGGGCTTCCGACAATCCTTTGCAAAGTGGCCGAGTTTGCCGCAGTTGTAGCATTTCACTGGCTCGGGCTCTTTCTTCTTCTCTTCAGATCTGTACTTCTTCTCTTCAGGTTTCTTCTCATCAAACCTCTTTCCTTCAATCCTCTCCTTATGTTCGTAGTTTCTTGAACCTGAGGAGTATCTCTGACTGTTTGAACCAGGCTTCTTGTAGAATTTCTTTTGAAAGTCTTTTGTCAACATCAGCATAGCCTGTTTGAGATTCTCACAGTCATCTGAGTCAGAATCCTCTTCACTGCCAACTTCCTCAGATTCTGAAACTACAACTTTCTTCTTCTTCTTTAAGCTCACAGATTTTTTCTTGACCACTAGGGAAACTGGATCCATAACCACTTTCTCAGTCTTCTTCTTCTCATCCTTTATCTCCTCTACCTCCTCCTCGTTTTGCTTTAAACTCTCGTATACTTCATGTAGAGGTATCTCTTTCAGATCCTTCATTTGTTTCATCTGCCTTGTGAACCTCTTCCACCCACGCTGTAGGATGCTGAGGAATTTAACATTAAGCTCTATCTGAGACTTCCTGACTTTGTTCTTACTGAGCTCATTCAGCAAAGTCACAAATCTGTCATATGTAGCCTCTAGAGATTCACCCTCCTTGGCTTTGAATTCCTCATAGTTGTTCAGGCAGTTCGAGACTTTAAGTTGGTTACCGATTTTGGATCCTAGCATCATCATTTCTAGTTGATCCCACATATCCTTGCCCGTGGCATTGTAACTGTCAATCTTGACGTAGATCTCGTTCGTAAATCACTATAAAATGAATGATCTAGCCAGTCTATCAGCTTTAGCCCTTTTCGTTTGCTCATCAGTGTATTCTTCAAGAGGCAGTGGGTATTCCTTCTGTTCACCTTCTTCTTCTTCATTTTGAACTTCATGAACTTTCATAGGAGGTTTCATCACTCCTTCCTTGAGAGATAAACGAATATAATCTACCAAATCATTGCGGTCTATGAAGTCCAGGAAGCGATCCTTCCACTGTTCGTATTCGCCTTTAAAAAGCACCGGCGGCTTTACATCAGTTCCAATTGCTAAGGTTTCCCTTGATGTCATCCTGTTTTCAAAAATGTACAATAAGAACTTGAAAATGATCGTTAGTTCAACTGAAATCAGAATACAGTAAATCTTAGAAAGAATTTTCAGAAATAAAATTTCTAAAAACTTACCAAGTATGGAATTCACACACTACACTTGAACAAAAACAATTCGCACACAAGAAATAAGACAATCACAATTCGCATACACAATTCGCACACAAGAAAAAACAGCTAAGAATTCGCACATTACACAAACTATCTTCAGAATTCGCAGGATATCACAATTCAGAATTCGCACGCTTCAGAATTCGCACGTAATTATATGCGAGTTCAAGGAATTCGCACACAACACTTATGCGAAATCTAGACTTAGAAAGATTTGAAAAACCACTTTTCGCATGAACTTTTCGCACAACAGACTCATACGAATTATGTACATGGAAAGTTTTAAAACTTTTTATATACGAATTCTGAGGAATTTGTATATCACACTTATGCGAATTCTAGAAATTAGTATAACTCTCTGATGCGAAGTCTAGGAATTTGTATGACACGATATGCGAGTTCTCCACTTCTCGCACACAGGCATATGCGAATTCTTTCCTTGGAAAATTTTTCTGACAAAAACTTTTTGTATAAAGAACTATGCGAATTCTGACATTTCGCACATAAGCTTGTACGAATTATGGGTTTTCTCACAACACACACATGCGAATTCTACACATTTCGCACATCACACACATGCGAATTCTACACTTGAAATTTTTCAGACAAGAAAAAATATGTGAAATCTTCTTTGATGCGAGTTCTTGAGGCTCATGCGAGTTCTTCAGATCTTCAATAAAAAAATCACTCTGATCGGCTCAAAAACCCATCAAACCTTCGAATTTCGATCTGAAACTTTGAAAATCCAACCACTAATACATCTAGAAACGATTACAACCAATGAATTTCTCAGAAATTCAATTATGCATACAAATTGAGTCTAATCCAGTGCTTTCGAACTCGTGAAGCAAAAAACTTGAAATCTCACAAATTTATCACAATTACAGTGCAATTCTACAACAAACCTATAGAAGATTTATCTAGAACACTATACGAACTCAATGGATTCTATTACAAAAACAATTAAACTCTAAAACTCAAAACTCGCTCGAAACTCAATACACAGTGCCGAAAACCATTTTCTTGATGATTTCAAATTGAACTCTGCTCTGATACCAATTATTATTCCCTAAATTCAAGTTCTAATTACAGTTTCAATGCAATGACAAGATGACAAACAATCAAACATCAATTAACCTGTTTTCCAATTTCAATCAGATTTTGTATACAGACTCTGTATGGAACTTTCTCTCTCTAAAACTCTATATCCGCGTACAACACAATTTCTAGTTCTTGACACACGCTTCTTACAACACAAACTCTAGCCATATATCTATTTAAACCACATATGCACAATAACACAACAAAACACAAAACAAAATACAAGACTTTGACTTTGACTTTGAATTTATTACAAAAAGACTTTGACTTTAATGCTTGAGAGTTGACTTGAGCTTTGACTTGCTTGACTTTCAGTCTTCAGTCTTCATGATATTTTATCCAACAAATATATGCACTAAAAATATTTTACTGAGGAGGGCCCTAGAACGCCCCTTTTTGTGATGAATTCCTTCAAACCCACTATTGTTCTTCCTTACCCAAATGAAAGACGATTTCCTCAAACCATGCTTGAATACCTCCCTGTTGACTCTGAATCCCACCTCTTCCTTAGTCGTGTTGCCCAACCATCAGAGCCGATGGTGGGATCCCCAACACATTTAGGCTCTAAGCCTGAGTTAGAATCAGAGAGTGAAACCTCTGAGGCTACTCAACAAGATCACAGAGAGCAACCAGAGGGTGGCTCTATGGAAGTGATTGAGAGGAGAACAGAGAACCCTCCCTTTGACGAAGAGAATAACTCTGTCAGAGTTGAGGAAGGTGAGGATGAGAGTACTCCAGAGGGTGTGTTTCTTAACCTAGAATCCGAGAGAAGTGAGGTCGAAAAAGATGCCCAAGAAGGCACTAGTGAGAGACTCCAAAGCCCAACTCCTCATGCTACCAAATCTACTATTCAGGGTGGTCTAGAACCCATGGATATTGAAATAGAGGTACACACCTCGAACCCTACCTAAGTCATCCGCTCAAAGGCACCTTCTTCTGCCTCTGACGCAAACACCAAAGGGGAACCCTCTAAAATAGCTAAGTCCTCCCAAAAGGACTTTGTTAAAGACAAAAGTAGTCAATTGCCCTAGAGTACGATACCTACCCACACATATGATGCCTCTGTGGCTCATAATATAGGTGCTTGTCCCTTAGTCCAAGAGAGACTCAATATCTCTCCTAGGGATTGTCTATTAGAGAGACAATGGCATAACCTAGTTGCACAAGGACTCCTTAGCCTGGATAGCAAGGTGTCCACTCACGTTAGGTTCCCCTCTTCTTCTGAATCTAATTCAGATGATGAGAAACCTATTAGAACCATTATAGAGAAATCCTTGAAAAAGGATTTTGAAGGATTAATGGTAAGTCCTTCCGGAGCCACCATCAAACAAGCTCCGAAAGAATGCCCCTCTGTTCTCGAGGATAAATTAGAATCATGTGTTAATTCTAAGTTTCCCCACTCTGACTATGTCACCAAGGAAGAGTTCAAAATCTTTGGTGATGAAGTCAGAGGATCTTTGAAGGATCTAAAACTTCAACTTGAGAAGACCTCAAAGGCCTCTACCTCAAACTCTGAAGCTGCAAAACTCACTTCAGAGGTCTATGAGCTGCACACAGCACTGAACTCTCAAAATTCAAGGATGGAAGCTCTGGAAAAGCTAGTTATTGGCAATTCCTCAATTTTATCAAGGGGGATTGAAGCAGCAAAGGAAGAGATCCTAAAAGCAATACCAACCCCCTCTGCTCCTTCCACTACCTCTGTAGACTTTTCTCATTTCATAGAGGAAGTCTTGAAGATCTTAGCAGAGTGCATCGCCAAAATTTCAGTACCTGTTGCTACTCCAACCACTTCCATGCCATCAGAGCCAATAACCAAAGTTGACTTGCATGAATTCTCCAAAATTGTCACTAATCGTATGATGACAATTTCGAGCAAGTTTGTTGCCAAAGCAAGATACCAGACCAAGACATTAGAAGACCTTCTGAAGAATGCACTATCTTCAGAAGAAGGAAAGCTGAAGAGAAAAACTCCAGAAACTACCTGCTTAGAGGAAGCGAAGAAGAGGCAGAAGTTTGATGATTCAGAGGACCCTGGAGAGGATAGGGCCTCTGATCATCAAAAGGGGGAGAAGCAAGAGAATATCATATTTGAAGCCACAAAAGCTAGTGGTTCTGCTCCCTCTCCATCTATAATAAAAGGAAGCGTACAAGAAAATGAACCAGAGAGGCACTCCACCTCTGCTGAAGACAACCAAACAGTACTCAAATCTCTACTACCAGTTGTATTCTTAGCACCATCATCGTCAGAAGCACCAATTATTCAAGCAATAAATGCTACGTCAGAGACCATTGGTGCTCTGGACGAAGAAGAAGAAGATGAGCAACAGGTGGATTTTTCAACCTCTGAAGATGCATTCTCATCACCAGAAAGACCAAACATTGTGATGAGATATGCATTTGGCTCAGAATCTGAAGAAGCAGAAGCTGTCAATGAAGAAGCTGCTGGAGAAGAAGAGGAAATTGAAGTGATTGATGTGAAAGAACATGAATACAAAAATGCTCAACCTCGTCATCCCTCTACTTCAGAAGCAGAGATCAAAATTCCAGACACTGTAGAGCTTGAAGTCATCTTTTCATCCACAATCAATGACACCCCTCCACCATCTCCAAGAGCTCAAACAAAGGAACCAGAGACAACTCCATTGTCTGCTGAAGAATATACCTTGGTTGTTGATGAACAGGCCCCTCCAAAAGAACCTGTTCAGAAGACAAGCATTGGTATTCTTGTCCTATCAAGGTTCACCCAACCTCCAATCTTCCTTGCATCACATCCAGAGACATCTATTAAAGATCATTCCAGATACCTCTACTCTGAATTCAATCTTGAAAACACTCAAGTTCTTCCTCTGAACCCAAGGATCAAGGAGAATATGCAAGATTATAAGAAGAGGTTCATAACGTCAAAGACAAAGCCCATAGATCAAGTTTATTCAAAATCATCCATCATTGAAATAAATGATATCTCTGAAAAGAAGTTTGCCTACAACAAAATCATATACATGCATTTCGTGGTGATCCGACCTGACAGAAAGGTTTATGAGTTCAATGATAATGATCTTGTAAATCTAAATCCTTATGATCTACCTCAACTTCATGCATACTATGTAACAAGATATGATCAAGGGAGAAAGTATAGAATGGGCAAGTATGATCTTTACAGTGCTATGAATGCACACATCAAGCTAAGAGCAAAATTGGACTTTCATATAGCTCTAAATTTAGGAGAAGAAAAGCTTGGAGTTACTGAACCAGTAGAGAAGATTCCTGATCTAGACAAATACAAGATTGGCTCAATAATTCCAGAACCTCTGGGATTCGTCTACAAAGTAAATCAAGTCAAGAAGATTTTCCTGGCTTCAGAGGTCTCTAAATATTCAGATGGGACTTTAATGGGTGTGATGAAGATGATTCATACAAAGGAAGAACGACACAGAGCTGACCTATTGGCAAAGCTAGACTTGGAAATTTGCTCAATGATTAACTTTAGAGAGCTGATAATGAAGTTCCATAGGATATGCTCTAGTGAAAGTAATTAGTTCTTTTATTTGTAACTTTTTGTTGCTATTGTTATCTTTTCTATTTGTAATTCATATCATTTGAGAAGTAACATTTAAGAGGATGATTTTCTCCTCTATGCTTTCTAGATTAAATTTTCTTTCTCTGCTATTTTTGCAAACTTTTATTTTCAATACTTAGGGGGAGATTGATAGCCCCAATTCTAAATTGTAAAAGTATTGAAAATATTCTAAGTCCTAATTCAGAGGACTTCCAGAGATAGACTTCAGAGGGTAAACCTGCCTTTGAAGTACATTCTAGAGTTACAGAAATTCAGCAGAAGACATCAGAGATGGCTTCATCAGAGGCACCTGCATCAGAGCTCTGAAGACCTCCTCTCTGAAGAAAGTGCTGATAATTTCTACAAGTATTGGTATAAGAGCAGATGACACATCATTAATGATAAGATTTACTTTTTAGAGTAGGTCACTGTTCAAGAATGTCTTGAGCTTACCTTTTAGGTAAAACACTGTTCAAGCATGCTTCTTATGTTAGGATAGTACATTGTTCACTTTACGGTCCTATAAATAGGACCATCACTCCATTGACAAAAGTGTGCTTTTCCAGACATCTTGTATCTGATTTATCTTTAATATATTGGAAAATATTCTTAAGAATATCTTGTACGATTTATCCACCTTCTTGGTGTTCTTATTAATCTACCTGATTTATCCAGTAAACAATAAGCTTGTTCTTATTTTTACACCATTGGATATCTTCTTGTTCGAACTGTGATATTGAATCTGCTTTGATATTTAAACTATATTGCTCCATTGTCCTTATTATTATTTGTTTATCTCATTGTTATAAGATTAAATCTGTGATCCAACCAACTCGTCCCGTGTATTTGTAAAAATTATGAAACTGTCCTTCTATTTTTGGAATAGCGGCAACTTTTGACCGGTCAAAGTTGTAATTGTTGACTAGTCAAAGCCGCAATATTTGACCAGTCAAAGCCGATCTTGAACGAATGAAAGGCTAGGATTACTTCTCTATTTCTCATATATTTAGAATTTATCAAATGAACCTCTCCATATATATATATATATATATATATATATATATATGCATACGATGTAGATACAACCACAAGAAAAAGTTGAAGGCATTTTAGTCTTCCTTCCTCTTCTTTGTTCCTCTTGTCTAGCGATATATATATATATATATATATATATATATATATATATATATATATATATAGGTGGATTCAAACGAGAATGGAGGCTATTTAAAAGAATAAAGGGATGACTCTCGGCCAATCATTTTTAAAAAATAATTCCAAAAAAAGAAGCTTTTATGAACCTTAAAAGGTATTAAGGTTATATTATGATATGGATTAATTTAGGATAGTATTGACTTTTCCTACAAATCAGGATCACAATATCTCATCCTTTTCCTTTATTCATGCAAATCTGGTTAAATCCATTTCGGTAGTTGATCTTGTTTAGTTTGTTTCTTGAAGCAAATCTTTAATATGCAACCCAAAATCACATAGGATTATACTGTAAAGAAATTGGACATATTGTTAAGTGTATTATGCATCACTAAATCACATGTGGTTATACTTTATAGTAATTGGACATATCCTTAATTGATATCATTCACAAAAGCGTATGTGATTTTATGATAATATAGTTTGGATAAAATGTTGTTATTAGTTTGCAACCCTAAGACTACAAATGAATTAAACAAAATGCATAGCTATAATTCTTAACACCAAAATCATATATGATTTTGTTCTAACTAACTTGGACAGAATGTTTCTACTAACTTTGCAACCATAAATCATATGTGCTCATCCACCTAAGATCATAAATGATCAAAACTAAAACACAAATTACCATGATTAATCACCGGATTTCACATCCATTGAAGACATACATTAGGGAAATCAAATTATTCGGATATATGGAGACTTCTTCCAGACCCGAGAATGCATTTTTAGAATCTCCTTTGCTTTATCATTCATCTTGCTTCCACATCGTCTTTCTTCCTTAACTCATAGATCTTCAGTGAATACCTTCGACGACTACCTCTCTGCCTTCCCCCATTACCGTCTCCTCTATTCTCCTCCCCTCCACTGTTTTGTCCATTATTTGGGAATGAACTTAGTGGCCCAAACATATCTTAAAATCCAGAACTTAAAAATCCAAATGGAAGCTTAGTTGACCCGTCTGCAACTTTTAGTTTCTTCTTCATCCTTGTTGTATCTGATTGCAATAATATCGTGAAGGAACCCATTTAATGAAATGAAAATCACAAAGAGAGAGAGAGAGAAAGAAAGAAAGAAAGAGAGAGAGACCCAACCAGTTGTTCAACGATATGTTGTTGATCTTGAGGTGAGAGTGAGAAACCCAACCAGTTGTTCATCGATGCCGCCATGAAAACAATGAAGAATTAAGTTATGTTGTTTTTTCTGTTGTCATCTTGATTGGTATTTAATCGATGGATGATGAGTTCATACAGATGAATGGATGATCGGAAGAACATGAATGCTTCAGGTTTAAATCAATAGAGAGAGAGAGAGCGTTAAACGTGAGAAGGAGGCCACATAGAGAATATTATGGAGATCACTTATATTTAGGAGGTGAAGACTATCCTAAAATAATCAAGAGTAAAGAAGGCCTAAATACCCTTTTATAAACTTCTTTATTGAAAAAATTAATTATTTGTTTAATAATTATGATTGGTTCAGAACTGTCCCTTTATTCTTTTAGATAGATGTCATTCTCGCATGATCCTCCCTCTCTCTCTCTCTCTCTCTCTATATATATATATATATATATATATATATATATTATTGAGGAAAATTTTGGTAGCTAATTTTTTGATCCAAAGATCTCGATAACACGTAATTTCTCCCGGTTGGAAATAAACTCTTGCTCTCTCTCTCTCTCTTTGGTAGACGTACATTATCACACCGATAGTGGAACCACGTTATATCCCTGTGTTATTTGTTTTTAACTTGCTATATTTATAGATAATAATGTTTTTGATATTATATATAGTTTGTGGGTTTATTTTTTACATTAGAGAATTATTGTGCAACATCTAGATTATTGTTATCCGCATTTGTTGTTGGGTTTGTTGTGCACTTGGATTTATACAAGTTTGGGACCTTAGAAATCACTTGTCGGCATTGTATTTGTGGTGGTGCATATTTTTCCTAACAGTACCTCCTTCTCACTCATACAACACTTATATATGAGGGGTTATGAATAGAATTAGCCTTTAGGGCATGCAAAATGTTGAATTAAGTTGCAAACTACTCATTGGATCCTAAAACTTAACTATTAAATTGACAAAGGAGATTTTATTGTAGGCTTTTTCAAGAAAAAAAACATGTAAGCTCAAGTAACAAATAATCTCAAAGATTTTAACTTTGACAATAATTAATGCAATATTAATCTGCTCATGCGTTCATATATATTTAAATCTTTGCATTTAATATACAAAATATCATCTCGATCACGTTGATGATTTTGAATAATTCTAGCTAGTTATATATATATATATATAGAGAGAGAGAGAGAAAGGTTCAAACGAGAAAGCTAACTATTTAAGAAAACAACAAAAAACAACAGATCATGTACAAAACCATATGTGATTTTACATTAACCCGAAAAAACGGACGTGGTCGACTTTGGGTGCGACCTAATGTCGCGCGCAAAGTTGCGTGAATCATATATGATTTTGTACGTGCATGATATATGATTTTGTATGTACTCGCATGTTCTCGTGTTTTCTTAAATAGATGATGTTCTCGTATGAACCCACCTCTCTCTCTCTATATATATATATATATATATATACACACACACAATGCTCGAACGTAATATGCACAAAACAAAAACATATAGATAACAAACAAGTTAGTGAATGTTGGTGACAGGGCCGGTCCAATGATTTTTGGATGCCCTGGGCGGAGAGCCAAAAATATGCCCTCCAATGAACTAAGAACACAATTTTTTAAAGGTGTTTGGAACCTAGTCAATCTATGCGGCTCATCCCCCACGCCGATTATTATTGAAAAAAAAATGACAAACGGGGGGGGGGGGGGGTACATAAACCAAAACCCCCAAAGAGCAAAACAAATATAATATCACCTAAAACGATGTCTTCGGGCATTTCGTGAAGCAAAATCATCAATTAATCTATCATTGTCAACATTTGCTAAAAAGTTACTTACGATGTTCAATATTGCTCACCCGTTAAGCCTCTCTTGACTCATGGTAGTCCACAAATATGACTTTAATAGCTTTAATTTTGAAAAAACTTCTTTCGGCGAATGCTACCGTGACCGGTACGATTAACAAAATCTTGTAGGGAAGCAACATGTGTGGGAACCTATCCACTTCCTTACAAACTCCATAACTTGAAAGATGTCCAAGGATTTTCTTTCTTGTATGCTTCATATGGTATCATGCCCTGCAAAATTTGTAACTCCGTAAAAAGATATGTCCCATCAATATTAACATCGTCACCATGTGTCAAAGCAACATCAAGATTCAAACAACATTTCTTTAATTTGTCATATCTCAATATAACGAACTTCGATGCATCAAACAAGAACCTAAATATTGACTCAAAATGTTTCATTTGTTTAAATCTACTTCTAAAATGAGAAAGTGTCATATCTACTAAAACTAGAAAATAATAAGTTCTAAATGATTCTTATGTAGATTGTTGCGCTTTTTCACTATTTGAGATCTCATCAAATTGTTTTTTTTTTCTACAAGCATAATGTTTACGAGGAAATTCGGGCTCAACTCCAATGTTTTCTACAATTTCTTTAGCTTCAATAATATCTAAGTCAAACCCATTGTCCCTGTATTTTTCAAAATAAACAACCAAACCTTCTAAGTTTTTTACCGCAATATCTAGAAGCATATCTTTTGCCTATAACTTTTTACGAACCAAATTGATTCTATATAAAAGTTCATTCCAGATAACCAAACTTAAAATAAATTTAAAACTCGAAAGTTCACCATTTATCAAAGATTCAACATCTCTACACACTTTTCCATCTTCACACACATTGGCTAATTTTATCAAGCATCTTTTATTTAGCCAAGTTGAGTTTTTATTGCTTTCATACTTTCAACATGGCTTTACCAATGAGTAGCACATAAAGACTTCAAAGTCAAATCATCAATATATTCAAGTAAAACATTCCACCGCATTGTAGAATTACAGAATACAGTATAAATTGTTTGACATGTACCAAAAAACGTTTTCGCTTTATGACAAGAGTTTGCCATATCACACAAGACCAACTTAAGAACAATGACATCCACAAGGCATATAAAAAGCTCTAGGGTTTATATCAAACAACTTCTTTGAACACCTTGATGATTTCCTTTCATGTTAGCCCCATCATCATATCCCTGTCCCCGTACACAATTAATATCTAAATCAAGATATTTCAAAACATCTTGTAGCACATCAAAAAGACCCTTACCAAATGTATCTTCTACGGCCATTAATTCTAAAAATAACTCTTCTACTTTGATAGGAACACTCGACACATCAACACATTTTATAATCAAAGTCATCTATTATTTATGACTTGCATCAGGAGTGCAATCAAGAATGACTGAAAAGCACTTTGCCTCTTTGCTTTTTGGAATAATCGCACTTTTTACATTGAATGCCAACATTTTCAATCAACTCATTCTGAATTTTATGACTTAGATAATGATGATGAGTTTCTTTTTATTTAATCACATGAAAATGGTGTTGCATGATTGGATCAAACTCAGCAATCATTTGAAGAATGCCTAAGAAGTTACCATTAGACTATTCATAAAGTTGTTCATTTTTTCCACGAAAAGACAAATTATATTCTGCCAAATATTTCACAACGGCAATTATTCGAATTAGAACTTGTTTCCAATGAGTGGTATCTTTCTTGATTAACTCTTGCAAGTCCTTGTCAATAGTTTGATTCTTATCCAACCTCAGTTTCAACTCAGACCATGCTTTTAAATTAATCCAATGTTCAGAACTATTTTCATGTAAAGATAATGCATAACTAAGATGTTTCCAATCATTAAGTACTTCACTAGCTAATTGACTTTTCGATCGAGTAAATTTGAATAATTTGCAACAAAAGCAAAAAACTTTATCCAAATCTTTGGAGTAAACCAACCATTTCTGATTATGGCATTCACCATTTCGTAGCTTACGGATATAATGAGTACAAGAAAAATGTTTGTTTTGTTCATCTTTTGGAAAATCAATATTAGTTTCTCTAACAGGCCCTTTTTCTTTAAGCAGATATTTCCTTTTTTAATTCAAATTATCCCATACACTTAGTTAGCAACATCAGGCTCATCAACATGTGGCTCATCAACATGAGGGTCGTCAACACGAGGCTCATCAACATCAGGCTCATCAACAATATTTTCCATAGAGTCATTAGAATTGGGATCATCAACAAGATTTTCCACATTATCATTAGAACTAGGACTTTCAATTGGTTTTTCTTGCCAAAAAAAATTTATTTAATGATCCATAAAGAATATGCAATTTCTTTTTGTTTTTTCTTTCTTTTTCTATTTTGGGCACCAGATGGTTATGATCTAGGAAACATATTTAAGCAAATTTTTCAAACAACCAAGCAATCAAAATTCAAGAAATCAAATATGCAAATAAGTGAAATAAGCTAAACCAATATGACAAGATTCAAATATCTAGATTATATCAAATAGACAAATACCCAAATATCAAAATATGTAGAATTGCAGATTATACCAAGTACCAAATAGTCAAATACCCTAATATCAAAATATGCAGATTATACCAAATATCAAAATATGCAGATTATCGCCAAATATCAATGGATAAGGCACGAAACTTAGAAGTAAGAACTAGAAGGAAAACACCTAGGTCGACGGCTTCCTCACAATCAGAAATTTAGTTCGCTGAATCGCTGCCTTCCACACTCGACAACTTCTAAGACTGAGACTGAGAGGTTGAGAAGTGAGAAGCGTGCGTCGTGAGGCTGAGGCGCTGAGCGATGTGAGGGAAGCATGAGCGTCGTTTTGATTTTGTGTTGAGGAGGCCTATTAATTTAGTCGGTCAAAATAGAGAGTAGAGAGAAGGCAAGGTACGCTGAATTTTTTTGAAAAAAATAGAAAATGAGCTTATTAATGGGTATGTGTACTTTGGGTTGTGATGCCTAGGCCTTTGCTCATCTCGCACACTATATGGGTCGGACCTGGTTGGCGATGTCTACTTGTGAAATAGGTTGGATGCATGGTCGGCTATGGCCAGCCATACCTTTTTCACCAGCCATATGGAATGTTATTCATACCTTGTAAATTGCTCACCTCTTCCCTCTTCATCTTAGGATCCCCGTTAGTAATTAACCTAATTTAATGGAAAATGATTATTTTCCCCATTCTTCTTGTCTGATGTAGTCACGACCGGGTAATTTCTGATCCATACCATCTTCGGCAAACAGTTGTTGCAATGGCAATATGACTTTTCATAGCTATTTCCTTATCAGAACACGTCCCATCATGTTTTATCTTGCAAACTAGGTGACCAGATTTCATCATAGATGGGACAATGATCTCCACGATGCATACCCACATTGGATTGGCACCGCCATTCTTGTGAGTGGTTGTTTGAACTCGTTGTGTGTCAGTTTTGTTGTTATCCCATAAGAACACGATTAGGTCCATCTTGCTTGTATGTTTCACGTTCTTCAGATTCGTTCGGTTCCATGTTTAAATATGATATTTGATGTGGGAATGGGCATGTGGATAAACCTATCATTCAACATCCTTTGAATTTTCTTTTTCATGGATCTTTCACGACTAGCACGTGAGGGTACTTAACGGATGACATTAATGGACGTTATGGACATGGCTACTAGCTACAAATGAAGGCTCACCATACACTATGCAACGAATCTGAAGAACATGAAACACAAGGGCAAGATGGAACAGTCATGTTCTTGTGGGTCAACAACAATATCGACACACAATGAGTTCAAACAACCATTTACAGATATGACGATTCCAATTCAGTGTAGGAATAAACTGTGGAGATCATTGTCGTATCTATGATGAAATCCAATCACGTGGTTTGCAAGATCAAACATGATGGAATGTGTTTTGTGAGGGAAATATATAGCTAGGGTGCTAAATTGGGTGCTAAATTGCATTCGCTTTTATGAGGAATGAAAGTGAATCATCATATACGTCGGTGCTAAATTGTCTTAAGCTGACAATTAATGGATGCATTTGCCCACGTGTTATGGTCACAGACAAGGAGTTGAGTTTGATTAAAGCATGTTACAATGTATTTTCCGGGTGCAAAAAATTTGCTCTGTAGATGGCACATCTCCGAAAGCATTTCGAGAAGAAGCAAAAAAAAAAGATATCAGGGCATTATTCTCAAAATTATTTTTATCAAGCGTGGAATCGTTTAGTTCAGTCTCAAATAAAAGAGGAATACTCCAACAATCAGAAAGAACTTTGTGAATCCCATATTGCTCAAGTAACAATGAATAATTGAATGATTGAGAGAGTTACAAACATAGGATTGGAAAGCAAACTCTCTCTCTCTCTCTCTCTCTAAACCTATTAAACGCACAATACAATTTCTCTAGGTATAATGTTTAGAAAACAAACATTAAATACTCAGGCCTGAAACCCTATAGGCGCAAGGCCCAACAAACTAAACAAAGAGCTAATTAACAAACAAAGCCCAATATTAAATAAAAGGCTTTTACAACGCTTTTAATAAACAAATAAATAAAATACTTTATATAACTTTTCACGCACTAGGAATTTCAGTCCTAACAATCTCCCCCTGAAGTTGTATAAAGGATTTATCACTTTGAAATTTTCAGGTATTGATCTTCTCTCCTTCTTGAATCTCTGAAAAACTTTGGTGTTGCTTGTCTTCATGTCTTTCTGATCTCCCCCTTGAATAAATCTCTTGGTCTTCATATATTCAACTTTCTAACCAGATTCAAAGTACAATGGCCTCGACTAAATGCACAATTGAGCAGCTTTCAACTGTAGAAACTCAACACATCGGATCAGCACACAAGAAAGATAAAGTGCGAGTTACTTGACATTCCACAGTGCATCTTCAGTTTAAAAACAAAGAATATGTCTTTGAACCTCAAGTTGAATAAACTTTCAGCTTAAGAACTTGTTTCAATCAGCTCGTAGGTGGAAGCAACTTGTAGGAAACACCACTTGATAAAGGATAGAACAACCAATGCAATCTTGAAATCCATGGCTTTTCAACCTCAGATTTAAGAAAAATAGGATATGTTGCTCCCCCTTCGCTTTTGCTAACTCCCCCTCAACCTGATAATTTGTCTTTGAAACTTGTGTCTTTGTTATTGCATTCTCCCCCTCATGATGATTAGGAGAATCCTGAGCATCATGTATGTTCAAAGACTAATCAGATGAGTAGAAAAAGATTAGATAAAACATTTAGTAACCTATATGAGGTAATCAACTAACACAGAAACACATTAGTAATTGTTATCACAACAATTAAAAATAATTGTGTGGCCTATTTTCAGAGTTGTCAAGGGGGTATCTCTGATAGGACTTCCAGTTATCACTGAAGTATAATATTTTAAGAATCTACTTCTCAAACTGTTCCGGAAATATCACAAAGATATGCGATTGGAATCACAAAGATTCATGCGTGTGTGAAAGAAATATAAATATGTATCTTTTTGTCTCAAAGATTGATTCAACCTGGGACACAGGTTCATAAATCAATAGACACAGTGAGATGAATATGAAGTTCGGAGACCGGAGCTGATGTCTTCCTTTTTCAATATCTAAGTCCTCTGAGTGAGGAATAGATATATTATGTGCTAATTCTCCGTGCAATTATGAAACAAGTATCTTTTGAGAGATACTTGAGTGGCTAGGTGGGGTGACACGAGTTATCGACACTAGGTCCATGTTTGTTTCAATATTCATCTCCAAAGAACGAGAATGAATAGATTATGCGGTAACCCGGATAACTGACTCGGTTTGGTAAGTACCAATATTTCTTTTAAGTCCTGTCACATCCTCACCATATTCTTTTCACTCCGAACTCATCTATCAATCTAGACCCCTCATTAATATCTATGAATTGGATGTGTTTCTTGAGTAGGTCATTCTGGTTCTGGATTGACCATATAAACTTTATGAGCCCTAACACTCCTTTAACTTACCAGATAGAACATTGAAGTACAATTTCTGATTAGAGATAATCAGAAGTCAAAAATATTTAAGAACGAGTCCTGAACAGAAGTGTTCAGAAGTCGATATGAAAGTTAAGACAAAACTGGTACTCCCCCACCCCCCAAAAAAAAGATGGCGTAACCCTTGATTGTAGTCATGTAATGTGAATAATCTAAAATAAATCACACATGACATTCCTGCAAAATAGATTAGACAGATTTTGGTTTTGGTATCCATGATGTGATGGATCCTTGATGGTTAGATGCCTTAGCTTTGAAGCTATGAAAATGGGGGTTGGGGACACTATAAGTACCATACCAACTATTGACATACGTGGAGTCCACAAAGTCACTATTTCCACAATAAGTGCAACAGATATTTGATCGGTTTAGACTGATCAACTTAGTTGTGGAATAGACATGAGTTGGTGATTTTGGATCAACTACAGGAGATTTGTATGACGTGTTTCCATCACTTTCTTCTGTAGTTGATTTCATTCTCCAAACCATTTTGACTTTTCAAAACACTTGATTATCTGTGTTATCAACAAGAGAATTATAGAAAAGATTTGAAGGGCGAATCCGGTATTTTGAAAATTCATTTGATTTGACACAACTCTTCGAAGAAATAGTTGTGGAAGTTGAACTTGAAGAATAAGGAGACTGAACAACAGTATCGGGACTGGCTTGTTCAGATAAATCGGTTTTGAAATTTAGTTCTTCAAGTTTCTTGACTTTTACGGATAAACCATTTCTTTCTTCGAGAATTGAATCAAATTGTTTTTGTAAATCGGATTTTACCTTCTGTTCTTTCAAGATCTCTGTCGTTAATTCAAACAATTTCTGTGAATGCTTACAAATTTCTGTTTCGAAAAACTTCCTCTCACTTTCAAAGTCTTTTTCAATGCTATTGCGTTTATCACATGTTTCTTTGAAAATAGCAACATTTTTCTTTTCAAGCTCTTTCTTTTTATTCTCAAAATATTTTCTTTCTATTTCAAAATTATTTCACTCAATTATCAAAATCTTTTCAAAATCAGAAATCTGTTTTGAAAGTTTAGCATTTTGAAGCTCGAAAGTCTTTCTTTCCTCGAAAATCTTCTTTGAAAGGTCAAGAATTTTTCCTTCAAATCCCTTTCTTTCATTAGCGAAACTATTTTTTTCTTTTTCAAAATATTTACTGTCCTTTTCAATTTTCTTCTCAAGATCAGAAATCTTTTGTTTCAGTTCAAGATTGTTATCTTTTAAAGCATTCACTGAATCATCCGAATCTTTGCTTTTATTTTCAAGATTTTTCAGATCTTTTTCAGGTTCGGGATCTTCATCGGATTTTACGAATTTACCATTCACATACATATAAGTTTTTCCCATTGTTACTTGAACAAAGTGATCGTAAGACGATCGCGATTTGATTCAAAAGAAATTTAGAAAGAATGCAATTGGTACCCACAATCGATTAGTCCAAACAAATCGATTCACCCTCAACAAACCACAAATCAATCGAAATCTATTGATTAAGATATCCAACACAGAAATCGAAATCGAATTTGAGTCGACCACCCAAATCGATTGAATCCCAAAAACGATTGACTTTATTAAAACTAGATCAATTTAATCATTAACCCAAACTGAAATCAGATACAGGAACTTAATCAAATTCAGTAATCCCACATTAAATCAGTCAAGAGCAGATAAACCCAAAACTTGAAACAAATTGAATCAAAGTTGAACTTGAATCATGAATGGTCCTAATCAGTAACAAACCCAGATCGAACAAAGAAAATCAACTGAACTCAAACGACAACCCAATAGATTAACCTATATTGCCAAATAAACTCAATCGACCCAAATCTGATATGTCACGATGTACCACAATCGAAAATCAAGCAATATTTCGAATTCAATTTAAACCAAAGGATTTCCCAAAATCGATTTCCCACAACAAGAATTTTTCTTAAATTGACACCAAATCAACTTAAAATCGAAGTCATGCATTCAACGAACTCATAATTGAGATCAAACAGGAACCCAACTACAAATCGAAGTCAGAATCGATACACCTCCTAATCGAAGTATGTGAAGGTCGAGAACCCTAAGTTTGTTGTCGATGATGGTCACAGCAGTCGATGCCTGAGCCGGGTGTGGATCAAACGGGGGAGGCCCGAGTCGAAAGGTGAGGGTCGATCGATTGATGGGTTTGAGATGCAAGGGTTGATAGTGTGAGGGAGTTGGATGTGGAGAGAAAGGGATTGAGAGTTCGATTGAGGGTCTCAATGTGAAGATGTGAAGGCAGGGAAGCGTGTTTGAAGAGCGGGGTTGGGTTTTAGATAGAGCCAGGATGAGACAAGCGGGTTTGGGGGACCGGGTTTGGCAAAGGAATCGGGTTTGGCAAGGGAACCGGGGTTGGGGTATGCGGGCTTGGGGAAGGATCTCAAAGGATGCGAGAACAGGGTTTCGTGGGTGGGAACAGGGTTTCGCCGGTGGGAACAGGGTTTCGCGGGTGGGAACAGGGTTTCGCAGGTGGGAACAGGGTTTCGTGGTTAGGAACAGGGTTTCGCGGGTGGGAACAGGGTTTCGTGGTTGGGAACAGGTCTTGGAAACAGGGCTTCGCGGAGAACAGGGCTTCGCGGAGAACAGGGCTTCGCGAGTGATAATCGGGTTTGGGAGTACATGGTCTCGGGCTAGAATGGCAACAGGTTTTTGTGGAACAAGGGGTTGGAAGGACAGGGTCTCGGCTTGGGAACAGGGTTTCACGAGACCCGGGTAAGGTATTGACAGGGTTTAGCGGCGCACCACTTACTGTCGACCTCAAACTCAAAATTAAAAACTTTTAATCGAAAACCAATAAACTTTAGCAATGATTATCGATTAAATTCAGAAATCTAACTCTCTTTTTCACTTGATTTTCAACCAAAACACGGATTTTTAACCAAAAAATCAAGAACACAGACTTGAGATTTTAGATCTAAGAAAAACACAAAATTCGACTTCAAACCTATGAATTTGGCTAAGAAATTTTACCAAACCTTTAATCTAACACAACTAAATAGATTGGGAACAACTAGACTCAACGATTTAGCAAAAATCAATAAACCCATAAATCAATTGGAGAAGTCGATCGACAGAGTGAAGAAGAAAAAAAATTACCTTTTTCGAATCAAATCTTCGTCTCTTTGCTCTGATACCAATTGTGAATCCCAGATTGCTCAAGTAACATGAATAATTGAAAGATTAATTGTATTGAATGATTGATAGAGTTACAAACATAAGATTGGAAAGCAAACTCTCTCTCTAAACCTATTAAGCGCACAATACAATTTCTCTAGGTCTAATGCTTAGAAAACAAACATTAAATACTCTGGACTGAAACCCTATAGGCCCAAGGCCTAACAAACCAAACAAAGGCCTAATTAACAAACAAAGCCCAATATTAAATAAAAGTCTTTTACAACGCTTTTAATAAACAAATAAATAAAATACTTTATATAACTTTCCATGCACTAGGACTTTCAGTCCTAACAAACTTCAAACAATATTGAAAAGGTATCGTTGAGATATTTATAATTATGTTTATATGTGTAACAAGCATTGTTTTATGATACTGAATTATGTTTGTTTCATTTTTCATGTGTATTGAAGTATCTGAATAACACATGGTTGAACCCCTTTAAAGAAATGTCTATATCTGTCTGGACTGACAAATATCGCCACTTTGGAAATCACACAACTAACAGAATTGAGAGTCAACATGCCAAGTTTAAACAATACTTGGATACACCAAGAGAAGATTTACAATCATCGTTGTATGATGTTCACCATATGATTAAGGCTCAAGAGACTCATATAAGAGCTAGTTTCGAAAAGAGCAGAAGTAACACAAAGCATCATTACAGCATACCACAATTCAAAGAATTATGTGGTTTCGTTTCAATGCATGCTTTGGATTTAATATACAAAGAACTTGAGCGGTGTAGCAATGTTGGTGTATTTTCTGAAATTGTGGCTGTCAACTTCGTACCAGTCATGGGTTACCATGTGCCCATGAACAAACACTGTATTATAGTCAAAACCGGCCCATTCCTCTTGATTCAGTCGATGTGTTCTAAAGAAAGCTTGATTTTACAATGTGAATAACCCTACACAATGATGATATCAGTTGTGAAGAAGAAGTTCAAAGGTTTACCGACATGTTTAAAAAGAAGTCACAACCGAATAAGGTCCGTCTTTTGAGAAAGCTAAAGGAGATATTTATGCCATCAACAATTTCTTTGCGTGAACCTGTAGTTCAAAAAACTACTCGTAGGTGTCCTTTCCATAAAGGATAAACTTTCAACAAGTTTTTGTTTCATTTCTTCTAATTAAGAACCTCATAGACATAGTTATCATGACACGTCAAAGTTTGATGACGTAGATATTTCGGGTACCAGGCACCGACGATGCACAGTTGTTATGTTTCAGGGTACCAAGCACCAACATCAAATGTCGACGACAAAAACTTGTACAATACAGAAGATGCATGTGAATCATTAAATTTCATGACCAATTTGAGCAGATACTTCGACCTTACATCATGCAGGTATAAAGTTTAAAACACGACATATATTGTAAATTTTGTGTCATAGCCCTATGCCTTATATATTTTGATATTTTGTGTAGGTAGAAGATGTAAAACTTGATGAAAATTGTGGATTCCGAGCGACATCTGTTTGCTTAGGTTTCAACGAAGATAATTGGCCCACTATTCGGCGTGAATTACTAGAAGAGTAAAATTTGTATAGGGCCGAATATGAAGTGATGTTTTAACCCTTCTACTTTTGCCCAAGTTGGAGCATCGTTGAGCTGGTTTTATGAAGACAGATTTGCACCAAGTAATTATTGGTTGAATATGCCTGAGGTGGGTGTGCTAATTGCTTCAAGGTATGAACGAATACTACATGTTTTGAACAACACGGGAATTTCCACGTACTTACCGCTTCGGTCTACACCAAGACATTGGACTAAAGATTCTCCTATTGCAATCGGGTATGTAAATGGAAACCATTATGTTAGAGTAATGCTAGAAGGAGGATACCTAATGCCTACTATTTCTCCACAATGGTTACGCTGGAGGTATCCGTGTGCAATTGGATGGGCAACCTCGTATCAGGCTCGAATAAAACGATACACCGACTATCTAGAGTCCAAGGATACAGTAGACTATGTGGTTCTAGATGATTGAACATCTAAAGTGCAATTTGTAATGTTTGAATTTATATTAGCTGTAATGTTTTTAAGCAATTTTGATTAACTTAAGACATGTAGATTTGCTAGTAATTTGTTTATTTTATTATTTATATTTTGAAAATAATAATAATAACAATAATAATATAATGATTATATTTAAAGAAAATAAAAATAACAAAAATGAATATTTATTTAGAAAAATAAAAAGAGTAAAACTATTAATAATGATTTATTTATTTTATTATTTAGTAATAATAATAATATAATGATAACATAATGATAAGTATCATTAAAATAAAAAGAAACAAAAGATAATGATAACTATCATTAAAATAAAAAGAAACAAAAGATAACGATTATGTAATTATTAATATTAGAGGGGTGTTTAGTAACATTTAGAGGGGTGGAAAAAGGTATGACAATAGCGCACCATTCATCCTACCTATTTGAGGAGTAGAAGACTAGGAGCATATATATATATATATATATATATATATATGGGAGGTTCAAACGAGAAGCTAAACATTTTGCAAGAAGGCGAGAATTGTGATATAATATATGATACACAAGCTTAATCGTATATGATTAAACACACGTTACATTGACAATATATAAACACTTAATCATAAATGATTAAACACACCCAAAGAGCGTGTAATCATATAAGATATTGAGACTTCTCGCCTTCTCGTAAAATGTTTAACTTCTTACATGATTATTCCTCTACACACACAGATATATATATGTTATATATTTTTTTATTTTTTTATTGTATAACATTGTTTTGTAGTTTTTATTTGAGTAAGCAGATCACATGTTCACGAGTACAACCATATGTGATCAGATTCACTTGTAGCAAAATGTTTGTTGAGGTGTAATACTTTTATATGCAATCATGTAGTTTATCTCATGTGATTAAGGTAGAACATACTATGCAACAATTTACAACTTGAGTTTGATCAGTACATATAGAGGAAGGATCATGCGAGAAGTTAAACATTTTGCGAGAAGGCGAGAAGTGTGATATCATATATGATTACATAGTCTGTAAGTGTGTTTAATCATATATGATTAAACATCCATGTATCGCCAATATAACATGTGTTTAATCATATATGATTAAGCTTATGTATCATATATGATTAAACACTTCCCGTCTTCTCGCAAAATGTTTAACTTCTCGTTTGAACCTACCCCTATATATATATATATATATGTGTGTGTGTGTGTGTGTGTGTCCCTGAAATCAAGATTCTAATTGCAAACAAATCAAACAAACAAGATGATCCCAATTACCTGTTTGATTCAATTCTCAAAACTCAAAGATTACAACTTTCTCTCTCTAGAAGTCTCTCTCTCTCTACAAATTCTCTCTAAAACTCAATCTCAAACTCTAGACATCTATCTATTAAACAGCAAATAAGAGTATTTATACTCACTACTAAAAACAAAGAAACAAAAACAAAATACATTGACTTTATTACAAAATGACTTTGACTTTTAATGAGAGTTGACTTTCCAGCTTTGACTTCTTGAATCTTTGACCTTCAGTCTTCATGATCTTGTATCCAACATATTTCTGCTCTAACAATCTCCCCCTTTGGATTCAAGATCATCTTTGAATGATTTAGCAAATCAATCTCCCCCTTTGGTTCAATCTAGACAATCTCTTCCTTTTGTTTAACTTTATTCTTCCCAACTCTGTCTCTGAACAAAATTAACAATCTCTCCAAAATATGATATAAATGATCTTCAATAATCTCCCAAAATTATCACAAGACTCTTTCAGACTTCAGAAAGAAATTATGTTCAGATTTAGCTCGACTTGCTACAGCAAATAATCTTCAAAGAAAATTTCAGTAAAAACAGCACATCTTCAAACAACTTTGACTTTGCTTGAACAATCTTTCAAACTTTCAAACTTTGAACTTTATCTTCTTCAACTCTTTAATTCTGAAATTTCTGAATCTGACATTTCTGTAAATCATCTCCCCTTTTTTGATGAATAGAGCATCGATATCATCAAAACTTTCTCCAAGAAACGTCTTTGACCATTCTGATATGTCCAAGAGCCACTGATTCGTTGATCGTAACCATGTATTCATATAGATCTTTTCAAATCCAGACAAAATATTTGTGTAACACCTGAATCAACAAATGAATCAGTTAATGCGTCTGTCAGTAACACGAAGTCACTGTATGTAACGAATACATATAGGAAAGGAGCTTTTTGATGTTTACTCCCACAGGGCTTCCATCCAATCATCGAAACACCACAAAGGAAATTTCTATGAATGTTATGACAAGAAAACAAATTCCTTGTGTGTTCGTGCAAGTGTAGAAAGAATTAAGCATATGATGATTGCTTTTATAAAGACTCAACATTGTGTAAACCACTAAGACAACAGTAGATAAACACAGACTCAATGTGCATGATTGAAGTGCGAAGGTGGGGCAGACTTCCTTCTTTTTCAATATCCAGATTTTCCAAATGAAAACCAGATAGATTATGTGTTGCATCCCCTTGAAATATGAAACATTTTCTTTTTAAAAAGAAAATGAGTAACTAGTGGGGTATTGTCAAGAGTTGGCATGTGCTATTTGCCTGTTTCAATAATGTTCACCAAGAATTGTGAAACATTAGTAATGTGGTTGCCCGGCTCAGAAAGTAGTTGGTGCAGAGTTTGATATTCTTTTACTCTGATCTCACACCCTCTTTCTTTTAATCATTAAGCTCACATCTCACACCCTCTTTCTTTTAATCATTAAGCTCACATCTAACCAAACTCTCTTTTCCATTTTACCTCAACGCACAACCCACACTCATTTCTTTTTGACTCCTCACACTCAATCACTATGGATTAACTTCTTGGGTAGGAGACACTGGTAATCGTGAATCCATAGAAGTTCATGTAAGTCCTAGCACAAAGAACCCATATTTCCTATAAAAACATATGTTGCTCAATATGGTTTAACTTTAACAGTTAAAGCTCAAATACAAGTCAGATATGTATATGCTCAGAATATAATCATGAAGATATTAGCATTTTCAAACATGGAAGTATTTTCAAACAAGTATATTGAAAGAATAAACATGAATACAAGAGACTTGTTTGAAAATCTGACATTGTATGAAAAATGATCAGAAATGAATGATATAACAATTAAAGCTTATGGTCAAGAATAATGGATATTGTCTATATGAACCAAAATATAAACATTCTTGAAATGACGTTCAGAAATGAAATCATACTCAAAAATTCTTTGAAGTACAAGCGGGGTGTCTTACCATCGAAAAATATGTTTCAAATTTGAGACATGGTAAGAACATTTTGAACAAAAAAAAATCAAACAGGTGTGTGTGAATACTTGAAAGTATATAGAAAAGACAATACACAAGTATTTATCTTTGGAAACACACGGTTTATAATCATGTAAGCACAAGTAATTCTTGAAAAACATTTAAAATCACACTTCCAATTCATGAAATCTGTTTAAGAATCGGGAAGTGGTTTGAACATTTAAGAACATGTTTTCTATGATTGAAAGTTGTCCTTCTTTCAACCATATATGAGATTAAGATAAGAAATTTAACCTTTCTATGCACTCTTAAATCTCATGACGTCAGCTGAAGTCATAAAGATATGATCTTGTAAACTTCTCTCATCCTGCACAAGTCTCAAAGTCATGTCAAAGCAACTTTATTCACAAAATTTATTCAAAATTAAAAGACATAAAGCAGTAAAACATTAAATGTACGAGTTCTGATCTGAAATAATCAGAAATCATATCCTTACTCCTTTTGTTGTACGCATAAACTCCCCCTAAATTCATGCATCAGAAAAATTTAGCAATAAAATTCTATAAACTCCCCCTCAAAATAATGTTGATCATCTTATAAGGTTGTCTCACTCCCCCTGAGATCATGAACAGCATGTTAAAGTGCAGATATCCTTTCAGAAATAATTATAAAGAAATGATGAAAAATTACAATAAAAGAAACATTAATAGGTAATTACTGATTAGACCTTGAGATTTAGCATACCAAGCTTAGATACAAGAAAATTGAATCTCTTTTCATCTAAAGGTTTGGTAAACAAATCTGCAAGTTGATAATCAGTTTTTACAAAGTAAAGTTCTATTGTACCTTGTTCTACATTATCTTTTATAAAATGATACCTGACATCAATGTGCTTTGTTTTAGTGTGCTGCACAGGATTAGCTGATATGGCGATAGCGCTCTTCGAGTCAAAATAGATCGGTATTTTATCAAACTTGAATCCATAGTCTCGAAGCTGTGTTCGCATCCACAAGACCTGAGAGCAGCAACTGGCAACAGCTACATACTCTGCTTCAACAGTCGATATGGAAACACATAATTGTTTCTTTGACGCCCAGCTAACGAGCTTATCTCCAAGAAATTGAATATGACCTGAAGTGCTCTTCCTGTCCAGCATGCACCCAGCATGATCTGCGTCTGAATAAGCAATTAGTTCAAACCCAGTATCTTTAGGATACCACAGACCAAGATCTGCAGTCCCCTTCAGATATCTAAGGATCCATTTGACAGCAGCCAAATGGGATTCTTTAGGGTCAGCCTGATATATTGCACACAAGCATGTTGAAAACATTATATCTGGTCTACTTGAAGTAAGATACATTAAAGACCCTATCATACCTCTATAATTCCTAACATCAACAGCTTTTCCCGAAGGATTAGTGTTAATCTTAGTACCTGGTGCCATAGGGGTTCTAATAGGTTTGCAATTTTCCATTTTGAATTTTCGAAGAATATCAAAAATGTACTTAGATTGATTAATGAAAATCCCCGTTGAAAACTGTTTGACTTGTAATCCGAGAAAGAAATTCATCTCTCCCATCATACTCATCTGAAAACGTGACACCAAGAGATTTGAAAAGTTCTTACAGTATTTAGGATTTGTAGAACCAAATATAATATCATCTACATATATCTGAATAATAATAATATCAGCTTTCTCCTTTTTAATAAACAAAGTGGTATCGACTTTACCTTTTGAAAAACCTGACTTGACCAAGAATTGAGATAGAACATCATACCAGGCGCGAGGTGCTTGTTTCAGACCATACAAGGCTATATCCAAGATGTAGACGTGATTTGGCTTATCTGGATTTACAAACCCTTCTGGTTGAGAGACGTAGACTTCCTCCTTAAGTATGCCATTTAGAAAGGCAGTCTTCACGTCCATCTGATAGACAGTGAAGTTTTTGTGAGCTGCGTATGCTAGAAACATGCGGATTGCCTCTATACGTGCTACTGGAGCATAAGTCTCGTCGTAATCGATGCCCTCCTCTTGCCTATATACCTTGGCAACAAGTCGTGCTTTGTTCCTTATAACAATACCATCTTCGTCCTTTTTATTTTTGAACACCCATTTAGTGCCGATAACGGTTTTTCCTTCTGGTTTTGGCACTAGTCTCCAGACTTTCAGGGCTTCGAACTGGTTTAACTCTTCTTGCATAGCAGACACCCAATCCGAATCAGCTAGAGCCTCTGATACACGAGTGGGCTCTATCTTGCTGAGGAATGAATTATGCATACATTGATTCAAAGTTGCTGACCTAGTTTGCACCGACTTGTTGAGATCTCCAATTACTTGGTGAAAAGGGTGCTCTTTGGTCTAGCGATGTTCATGAGGGAGTGGAATAAATGAAGATTGATCATGGTTGTCATCTAAAAATCCACTTTCAGGTTCTTCAGTTTGAACATCATGAGGAAGGGATTCAGTTGAAGTAATTGGTGCAGAAGCTTCAGTAGGTGCATCTTGTTCAGTCTGTTGATTTGTCCTTACAGCGCATCCTACTGACTCAGCAACTTCTTGCTCATCATTAGTAGATACAACTTCAACTATTGGAGTAGGCATTTGAACTGGAATATCTTGATGAATCGGGGAATTTGATTCAGTAGAAACATCTGAAGTAGTTGGATGATTAATCGTTGAATCTTCAATCCTGTCAACCACAACAGGTTTATTCACATTAGATCCAAGATATTCATCATAAAACAGTTCAAATAAAGTATCTAAATCAGATAAATGATTAGTAGACGTTGAAGCTTCATCTGATTTGTTCTTTGCAAGTACAGGTTCTGAACGGATTTGCCCAGAAGCTAATACTCCAGTTATCACGGGTTCTGAACTGATTTGTTCATAATCCATATCCTCATCGAATGTAACTTTTACGCTTTCGAGAACAGTCTTCGACTTCTTCAAATATACTCGATATGCAGCAGATGTAGAAGAATATCCAATGAAGATACCCTCATCTGCCTTAGCACTGAACTTGTTCAGACTCTTTCTGTTGTTGAGCACAAAACACTTACACCCAAATATATGAAAATATTTGATAGACGGTGTTCGGTTGTTGATCAAAGCATACGGATTCTTTTGAAATCTGCGGTGTATCATGGAACGGTTTTGAGTGTAGCACGCAGTCGAAATAGCTTCTGCCCACAGAAATAGAGGTAAGTCTGATTGGCTGAGCATAGTGCGAGCGGCCTCGACTAGCGTTCGATTTCGCCTTTCTACTACTCCATTTTGTTCAGGCGTACGAGCAGCAGAGTATTGATGTGATATCCCGACTGATTCGAGATACTCTTCAACAGTTTTGTTTTTGAACTCTGTGCCATTATCAGTTCTGAGAAACTTGACTGGTTTCTGCAGATTCACCTGGATCGTCTTCAGAAATGTAATGAGTACTTCGGACGTCTCATCTTTTGATCGGATAAATTTGACCCACGTGTATCGCGAATAGTCGTCCAGGATAACTAACACGTATTTCTTTCCGCCTAAGCTTTGCGTTCGCATCGGACCACAAAGATCCATATGCAACAACTCTAATGGAGAACTGGTACTAGGTTCAGGCTTCGGTTTATGTGGAGCTCTCTTCATCTTCCCTTTTTCACATGTTGCACACAAGTGTTCTTTCTCATACTTGAGCTCAGGAAGTCCGTTCACTAACTTTCCACTGACCAGCTTGTTAATGTAACGAAAATTCAGGTGTGACAGCCTTCGGTGCCAAAGCCAACTTTGTTGCATCGAGGCTTTTGTCAGTAAGCAAACCTGATTGTCATTCTGAACCTTTGAAAGATTGATGGTGTAGAGATTTGTCTTTCGATTTCCAACTAAGAGTTCTTTGCCGTCTTCAGTACGAACTGAGCAACTCTTAGATTTGAAGTTGACCTCTAACCCTTTGTCGCAGAATTGACCAATACTAAACAAGTTGTGCCCTAATCCTTCGACATAGCTCACCTTCTTAATCGTTATATTGTCTTGAATGATGTCACCAAATCCTAAGATTGGTGAAAACTGGTCGTTCCCAAATCGTACATTGCCGCTGAATTTCTCTGTATAATTAGACAATAAAGCTTTTTTCCCGGTCATATGCTTGGAACAGCCGCTATCCAAGTACCACATATGTCGGGTCTGCAAGAGAAATCAGGAAACAACAATTTTAGGTACCCATTTAAAAACGGGTCCTAACAGATTAGTACAAGATTTTGGCATCCATTTGAATATGGATCCTCTTTTCTTTTGAAAACTTTTGATTTAGAAGAATAAACATGATAAGATCCAAACCAATCATTAGAATTATGATGATAAGCAAAATCATTCCACTGATAAGAATAAGATTTAGTAGTAGTAGAAGATAATTGGAACAATTGCTTATTAGAATATTGCTTGTAATCAATTACAAGGTTTTTATTTGTCGAAGCAATAGAACCAACTACATCACACATACTACTAGTTGATCTATTACAAGAACTATCAGTAATTGATTATGCCTTTTCATCACTCTTCCTTTTAGGTCGCCATTCAGATCTCTCTTCTGACCTTTTCTTTCTTATATCTGAAACAGAAGATTTAGATTTATTAGGAAAATCAGATTTCTGAAATTGATTTTTCTTGTGTTTACCAGTGTTATTCTGTTTCTGTGAGCGTTGTTTCTTATGTTTCTTACCCTTTACATAGTAATCAACATTCACAGAAACTGATTCACCAACCTTAGTTGATGATTCACCTTTTTCATGAACACTTGGTAAAGTTTGTCCATTTATCACAAAAGTAGAATGATTTGGAAGTGGAGCATTAAAGTGAAACATATCAATTTCCTCTATACACCCTTCATCAGAATTTAGAAAATCATTTGCAGACTCAAATAAATCATCAAAAACAGTCTCAGAAGTGTGAAGTACTTTAGAAGATGGAGAACACACTTTAGATTTAAAATGAAAATATGTGTTCTTTAACACTGTAGAAAATACATCTTGTGTTAGATCACCCAAAATTCTTTCGTTAGATAAAATATTTTATAATTCAATTATTTTTCTTTCTAAGACGAGTGGAGGTACATAAATTTTAGCTTGAACAGGTTTTGCCTCCATCTCAGTTGAAGAATAACTAGCAAAATAATCATTTGAAAGAAATTTTGATGTTTTAGAAAGATAACTATCATTCAGTCTTTCATAACAGAATGGTAGTTGCATTTTCTTTAAATTCATTCTTTTCTCATCTTCTTTGTCCTCAACTTCTTTTGATGCTTTGGTAATAAATTTGGGTTTCAAATGAGGATGTTCATCAGCAGCATACATATAATTTGCATTATATATACCTGGCTGTTTTCTGATGGCTTTTTCTAGGTAATGAGGATTATCATAACCTAGTCCCCATTTTTCTTTAAAATCAGCTTCTTCATTAGGTGTATTTAAGAAAATCGTTCGATCTGTTTGGCCTCGAATATATAGTTTTGCTTCCAGACCATTTACCTTTTTCTCTAAAGTCTTGTTCTCAACCTTTAGTTTAAATTCTTTTAAAACACATTCTTGTTTTTCAGAATCAGACTTAGACAATTGTTTTTGCAATTCAGAAATCTTACTTTCAAAACAATCTTTTTCATTTTTAAAAACAGAATCAGATTTGCGTAGAGAATCAATTAAATCTTTGTTCTCAATAACTGATTTATTAAGTTCAAAGATCTGTTGATTTCTCCTAGCAACTCTGTCTTTTTCCTTTTTCAGTTTGGATTGAAGGTCTTGAAGTTCGACCATCATGGCTTCCATTTTGGTCATGAAATCTTTTTCAGTTAAGTTCATTACCTCATCAGCATTCTCATCATCAGAATCATCATCTTTCTCCTCTTTTCCCATCAAGCATAAATGAGCAGTCTCTTCTTGTTCTTCCTCCACATCAGAATGATCCAACCAGTATTCGTCTTCTGCCATTAATACCTTGCCTGCCTCTTGTTGATTGGCCAAGAGCATTTTGTTTTTATAGTACTCTGAGTTGCGAACTTTTGGCTTCCGACACTCTTTTGTGTAATGTCCGACCTTGCCACAGTTGTAGCATTTGATCATATCATCACCTTTCTTTTCAGTACTAGTGTAATCATTCACATACTTCTTCTTTTCTTTCGGCTTCTTCTCAACAATTCTGTTTCCTTCCACTCTTTCTCTATGCTCGTGGTTCTTTGAACTTGATGAAGAATATCAGGTTCCAGTTGGGTTTTCGGTTCTAGCAAGTGCAATGAGGATTGAGCCTTAGCTTTATACAAGAGTGAGTAGTCGGTGAAGTCTTCCGCAGGTTGGAGTTAGTAACTGTTATTGGGCTCAATAACACCCGTCCTTTTCATAGAGTGTATGTATAGGATGAACGTGAGCGTTGAAGTTAATTCTCAATTAGTGTTGTAATTCGAAGTATTTATTGATGTATTTAGAAAAAAATTATAAGTTGCTATCTCCAGATTTGAGGGTGTTACAAGTTGGTATCAGAGCTTAAGTTTGAGAGAATTAGGTATTGATTTTTGGATGCCTAGACTCAAACTAGAGTTCTTATAAGTAATGGTAAGTGAAGTTGCACATTAGGTACCCTAAGATAAGATACTTTGAGGATTGACCGAGTCTCTAGAAACGGGAAACTTGCTGAGGGTCGCAAGGATGACTATGTACGGTACGTTTATAATGGCACCTGGCCAGTGTTATGGTGAACCTACGTGCTACATAGGTATGCTTGAACTACCTTGGCATATTGACCGTTGGGGTAGCAAGAAAGTTTCTAAGAGAGCGATCTAAGGAAAGGTTGATGTTAATAGCAATGTCACTTGGGAATGATAGGTAAGTGCGATGAATGCATTAAGTTGGCCATCTTGGGTCAGAATTATTGGTTGAAATGGAACTATAAGATGTTGAACCAATTCTATTTCGAGAAGAGATTGTAAGTTAACCAATTAGTGGGGTTGTTGCTCTAAGATGTTGGATGCATCCGAATGACGATAGTATATCGGGAAAATGGAGGAGTGTAGTCCTAAAATGTTGAGCGCCGACCAAATTCATGCACGAAATTTATTTCTAAAATAAGTTTGCATCAATTGTTTCTCATGTATTCGAAGCATAAAGTGTGGGATACTTTGTAGTTTTGGTAAAACATTTAGAACTCATCAGATTTTAAACTGTGAGCTTAAGCATGCATGAAACCGTTTCGTTGCGCGTGCGTGCAAACTGTTATCAGAATACTCTTTATTCACGCCTCGTGTTTAACGTTATCTCCGGATATTGTAATGTCCATGTTTTAATGTTGTTTGGGTATTGGGCAAGTAACTATGAGATTTTAACCTAGACATTGGATCTCCTCCACGTATGTCAATGGTTTTAAAGGAAAAGTTAATCCCATGTTTTGAGTCGGAATTCCTTGAGATTTTAGTTGTGCGAGTTTTGTTAAATTTCATGGAGTATTGTTTTGCAGGTTCTTTTGACGCGTAAGTAAATTTAGAAGTGCTTGAGTTTTAAATTTTGGTTGCGTTTAAAATTGCAATTTATACAGCGTCGTGTCTCATGCAAACCTTGTTGAAAAGTGTCATTTTACCTTTCATTGCATTAAAAAGGGGAAACTCTTAGAAGTTTAATGTTTTAGGCACATTGTCGTCTTATACTCTCTGTTGAAAAATGAAAATTTTGACATCGCATGATTTTAGCGTTAATGAGTTTTACGAAAAAATTCAGTTGGGTTTATGGTGTCTCATCGTACGAATTTTGCATCACGTAGATAATTTTGGGATGTGTGTACATGCATCAGTGTGTGCGTTAATTTATGGATTTTGCTAATCGATGTCATCCCACTTGTTGTTTTGGGAATTTCATTATCATGCAATTTATCTTTGAGCTTTATACAAATGTCAATCGTTGCATACTTTCTGCATTTGGAATAAATTATGGCTTTGGTGTGAGTAATTATATAAACGATTTACGTTATTTTAAAACAGGACTTTTGTTCTGATCATATTTCAACCATCAACTGTTACTGTTAGAAATTTCCGAAATGCATTTAACGAGTTAGCGACATCCTTGTCATTGGAGTTTCTGTTGGGTCAAATGTGTTTACCTATTCGACTTAAAGCTTTAAACTCGATTTGAGATTTTATTTGCATTCCCATCATTTTATCTGGCTTTGGGGAAATAAACTGGTGTGCAAGGGGTTGTTGTTGATTTTATGCCACCATGTCTTATGGGTTAAAGGGTCAGAAGTTTAAAGTTAATTTGTGAATCTCTCCTTTGGAGTTGTACAAACATTTATTGCACATGTGGTGGTGCAGGAACCTATTTTCACAATTATGGGTAACTTATTGCGCATGCTTTATTATTGTCCTTATTAACTTAAGTACTGAACAAATGAGCTTTGGAAATGGTTTCATATGCGCTGTGTTGATAATCAATTTTGAAACCTATCGAATGATCGGTAGTGTATTTTCACTGCACGTTTAAGTGTTAAAAAGCTTATGTATTTGAAAGTTTTATAAATTTCAAATTAGCTTACTGGTTGAAAAACCTTGAACTCATTAGGCCCATAGATTTAAACCCATGTCGTGAAAGGAGTCGTAATTAGGGACTAAGGGAGTCCTTAGGAGTTGAATGTCGGATGATCTGACTTTCGGTCAGTCTTGAATTTTGGACTTGGGTTTTCGAATCTGTGCACGTTTGTATTATTGGAAATAGTAGATTTAAGTCTTCCCAGTTAATTAAGGAGTGATTTTATACTTCGGTAATCATGCAGGATAAGGTCTTAGGTGATTATCTGCGATTAGATTGGGTTCGTTTTGGTGGACTGCTCGTCGGTGTAACATCATAGTTTATGTAATGGTGTATCGTCCTTGTGGGCTTCGCGATCAAGGAAAATTCTTGTGGTCCGTTTGTTAGAAATGTAAGACTTGGGATTTTGAGCACTCTGTTTGGTGTCATCCTTAGTGCGACCATCTGTCTGGATTGAAATTTTGGGTGGGATGCTCACCTCTTCGAGGTCACCGTTTAATCCTAGGTGTCGACTTGTTTTCTTGAAGTCAAAACATCGTGGAATGTTCGGAAGTATCCCGGTTGGATCATGGGAAATATTAACATTTCGGTGATGGAAATTTGAAAGAAGAGTGGGTGTTGATGAGCAAGTATCGATGGGTACAAGCATTCCTGTGATGATAAAGGTTCTATTAAGGGAATGTTGTAAGGTTGTGATTGGAATCGGAGTTGAGTGGTGGCCAACTCTGGGGTAACTAGTTGCTTGAAGGATGCATTAGTGCGCCTTGGGAGGACAGCTTTATTAGCATTAGGATTGGATTAGTTGAAAATTAAGGATTTTAAGAGTTCGTTGACGATTCTTGGCTTGAGGTTCAAAATCGTGCAAATTCGAAGTGGCTTGGGTGTTGATGAGTTGAGTTCATAAACTACCCTGAAGATGGTAATTGTCCTCTAAGGTTGGGAGACAGCTGAAATCTTGGAGGTGGTAAAGTGGTCGATAAAGACTCGACGTTCGTCCCATCATCGGCAAGACATACAGGATTTCGAAATGTAGTTATGCTCGGGTCGTTCATAAGTCAAGTATGGTGGAGGCCTTCCGGTTGGGTGGAGAATCAATCCATCTCGTTGAAAGCGGTGTTGGGTGTTTAGTCGGTGTCAGATTTCGAGGACGAAATCTCTTTTAAGTTTGGAAGGATTGTAACACCCGTAATTTGGAGACTTCCTTTAGTGATAGTTCGGGAGTCTTTTGGTTTTTGGAACGTAAAGGTGTTGAGAAATCAGATGGGTTTTTCTATGGAATCTTCGAGGATCGAATCAGGTGAGAAGACGCGAGAAAACCGAGAATTGGGTTGTCGCGAGTTGTGGCACGACTTGGGGTCGCGGCACAAGTCGCGTAACTCACTGGAAGGAAACAGGCAACTTATGTCGCGACTTGAAGTCGCGGCATAACCCGCGTGACGCACTGGTTGAGCTAAAAACTGATTTTTTCAGCCATTTGCCTCATTCCTCTCAATCCCAAACCCTAAAACTTATTCCCTTTTCTCTCCCAAACCTCAAATGTCGAACCCTTGCCTATTTTGAGGGTTTTCCCTCCTCAAACCACATAAACCTTCTTCATCTAACTAGTTGGGATGATAACCCACAAAACCTCCATCTTCATCTTCCTCGTCAAGTTCAAAGTGTGGGAGCTCGGGTTGAAGAGTTGGATTGGGTGTCTTCGGAAAGTCTCGTCATCTTTAATGGTAAGCTCCCTTGATTTAAGGTTATAAATGTTCTTTGGATGTTTTCCTAGTGTTTGGATTTTCAGATCTCGGATTTGTTAGTTTTGGAGAAACTAGGGTTTTGATCTCGTTTGGGGATTTTGGTTTATAATGTTGGGGAATGTTTCTATGTGGTTGATTATGGTTATGTATGGTTTGGAATGTTTGGATCTAGGTTTTGGAAGTTCTCGGCTTGAGGATTCAAGCGGCCTTCAAAAGAGCTTGTTGGGTGAAACCTAGATTTAGCCTAAATCTAGCAAGGTGAGTTCAAGTTGATTTGTGAAAACGGTGTACATGCCAAAATGTTTATTTTAAAGTGTTTTACATGAAATGGTTAACTACTGATAAGTTTTGGGTATTTCAAAGTAAAATATGTTTTACTTGGTTATTCGTCAAAGTGTGAGTATTTTGATAAGTGTTCATATTTCGTAAACTTGGGTTGTGTTAATCTCTTAAAATGCTTATATTGGGTCTGAACATTTTAGCAACTAAATAGCATGATTTACGTATTCTTGGTGACTTTGTACAATTAAGATCTATTTCATGATTCATGCATCTTTGATGATTTTGTACAAATGGAGTCTATTTCATGATTATATGCATTTTGGTGTATTCGCATTCATAAACCCTTTGGAAAATCTTTAGTCCCATCTCGTGTGGAGTTTTGGGTTAATCTCGTCTTTGAGACGTGTTTTCATAAACGTTGTTTAAAGACATTTCATTATTTGGAGGACCATTGATTATTGGTCAAATGAGTTTTGAGCATTTTAGCTCGGTATTGCCTTAAAAGAGTCTTGTGGACATTTGTCCGGGTTTAATGGATCGATGTAGAGTCCCATTTCATGGCTTACATCTTAATGCATTTTATTGCATATTTATAATTACAGGCTCGAGTGTTGTTGTCATTCAGGTATAGTCGTGTAATTTTTAGACTGTGTTGCATTGGATCCATAGGCACATAAGTCAGTCTTATTTGATGGTCATTTGGGTGGTACGAGGTTGGACTCCGGGACTCATGGGTTATGACCTTGTCCTTTCAAGGTGTACACTAAGAGGGCTGAGTCCGGGTTGTGCTATCATGGCGTTGGAGTAGTCATTTGATGGGCGTTTTGGGACCTCCGCCAGGTGGGGCAATGCCATGGTTGTATCCCCCTTGTGCGGGGCCTTTGAGCGGTATTCTCGTTAATATTTCGCTAAGGTCAGTTTTCTCTTTGGTGTAGCTTGAAGGGAGTCGTAGGGACACTTGGGCTTGTGTGTCGTGTAGTGTCATACGATTAACGTTGTATGAGTGGCATACTTTTGTGTTCCTCCACTCTTAACGGATACGGGTAGCCCCCGTTGTCGGCCCGTCGTATTTTGGATATTTAATTGTCCATGTTTTAATATTTCGAGTTCATTCTATTTTATGGTCGTGTGGGTATTATTTCGAGTTACGGGTTTTCCATGACGCACCATATCTTTATGAGTTGTCCTCTGTTATTTAAGGGTCGATTATTATGCCCCACCCGCATTTTGGGTGTTTTGGGATATGACGTACTATTTACATTTTAGCACATTTGAGTATCGAACTATGACCCCGTTTTGGGTGAGTTACGGGTTGCATCGTTTTATAAGAAATGCATGTTTGGGAAGCATTGTCTTTAAAAGTGTATATTATGGGAAAATGTGTCGTTTCCATTTTGAAGTATAATATTTCGAAGGATCTTGCTTTAAAATTGATTTCCTATCTTTTAAAGATTTATTCATTCATGTTAAAACTCTTGAGCTCACTAACCTTTTATTTGTCGTCATGTGCATCAGGTCCAGTTGGGGTTTCGGTTCTAGCAAGTGCAATGAGGATTGAGCCTTAGATTTATACAAGAGTGAGTAGTCGGTGAAGTCTTTCGCAGGTTGGAGTTAGTAACTGTTATTGGGCTCAGTAACACCCGTCCTTTTCATAGAGTGTATGCATAGGATGAACGTGAGCGTTGAAGTTAATTCTCAATTAGTGTTGTAATTCGAAGTATTTATTGATGTATTTAGAAAATTTTTATAAGTTGCTATCTCCATATTTGAGGGTGTTACAAATTGGTTTTCCATTCACAACAAACCATATTTCGTTCCCTCTTCTACATTTGACTCGTCGAAGGAGTAGCAACCACATCATTTGGCTTGAGTGATGATATTTAGCAGGGACACTAAGAAAATGGCCGAAAGGCGAACTTGTCTTAAACCATTCTAATTCAGGTGAATTATCACCCAACTCCTTAACAATAGTCTCCAGAACTTTATTCAAAGAACACTTGATGCTTATCTTGCAATCGAAATGTTCTTTCTTATCTAGAATATGAATTAATGGACTAGGATTTTGAACATCTTCTTGAACATTCACCTACAAATCAATTTATATATATATAGATAGATAGATAGATATATATATATATATATAGAGAGAGAGAGAGAGAGGGAGGTTACTTTGTTAACCTCCCAATTTGTATTAACTTTATTAACTCCTCTCAACCAATAGGAATTCATTTTAATCCTTGGTTGGTTTGAACAAATAACTAAATGTCCAAGGGTAGAAATGGTACTTCATTATGTTTTTTTTCCTAGACTTTTTGGCTTGGGAGTTACAAAGTGGCCATTAATGAAGGGGAGGTTACAAAATAATAACATTGATCGACTGAACTCTAATGAATGAGTTAACTTGTATGAATATCTGGTAGTATGAAGATTATAACAACATTGTTCATATACGTTCAACATATTCGAATGAACTAAAATGAATGATCATAGATATGATCATGTCCTTTTATGTTCATATACATTCACATACTTCATTATGTTTTTTTTCTAGACTTTTTGGCTTGGGAGTTACAAAGTGACCATTAATGAAGGGAAGGTTACAAAATAACAACATTGATCAACTGAACTCTAATGAACGAGTTAACTTGTATGAATATCTAGTAGTATGAAGATTATAACATCATTTTTCATATACGTTCAACAGATTCGAATGAACTGTAATGAATGATCTTAGATGTTCAATCGTTATATACATGTCTATTTATGTTCATATACATTCACATACTTCATTATATTTTTTTTCTAGACTTTTTGGCTTGGGAGTTACAAAGTGGTCATTAATGAAGGGGAGGTTACAAAATAACAACATTGATCGACTGAACTCTAATGAACGAATTAACTTGTATGAATACTAAATGTGAAAAGGGGTTGTGAATTTCCTCAAAAGCCCCTATCATATATGTTCAATATAATTAATTATTACAAATCTAATAAATAAGAATTAATGCTAATTGGTTTTAATCTCAACCCTTAATATCAATATCAACGGTCAAGATTCGGTTCACATAGTTAGTACAAAAAATCGGGTTAACAAATGAACCCGACCCTATATATATATATATATATATATAATAAAATATGTTTTGCAAATAAATATTAAATTTATTATGAAAAAGACTTAGGTGCTCATGCCTAGGATCATTTTGTTTAGGCGTAACAGGCCCCGAGATGGTGAGCTAGATTCATTGGCATTCGTTCCCTCTTGCATCATCATTCTTTATATGCCATGAATTTAGAAGAAAACATTTGTTAAGCAGGAAATTCACTATTAATCCAATAACTAAAAAAACTCAAAATTGAATAACATTGTGATTAAATCAAAAGTGACCAACCTAAAATTCACAAGAACCATGAATGCATGCACTTAATAATCATATTAGCAATTGATGGGTTGTTTTAACTTTGAATTGTGTTCATAGTGCACAAGTAATTCAACTATATGAAGGGTGCATACTAGATTTATTTTTGGGTAAAGAATTGAGGACTACTAGGTATGAATCTTTGAAATCAAAAGTGGACTTCTTATACAAGACTAGAAACCAAAGCTACAACTGAGGCACTATCACAAATTCACAATGAATAAGGGAAGAACATGGTCAAGGGAGTTGTTTGTTGTAGATGTCGCAACTCACAAGGTCACCTTGTAAAAGTGTAATGTAGAGGCAAGATCACAAGTATCTAGAGTTTATTATCATTTGGCATTAAAAAGGCAAGAAGAAAAAAAATTAGAAAGTATTTTCCCAGATTTTAATCTTGGTAGTGGAGTGCTTCTGTTTGATATGTTACAGATATATTAACCAGTCCAATTCTAACTCAGTAACAGAGATAGAGAGATAAATAAACCAAACCAAACCAAACTGAACCGTGGAAATCTCATACGGAGTAGGGTCTAAGAGGGGTATAGTGTACACAGACCTTACCTTTACCCCAGGGAGTAGAGAGGTTGTTTTCACGCGGTCAAACTAGAGGAGAGCGGCGGTCGAACTACAGAAGAGCGGCGACACGAAGATGGAGACGACGGGGAACGATGTAGACGTCGGGAACAATGAAGACAATCAATGTGGAAGAAGAGCCGCACGGTGAAAAATGGTGAAAAGGTGAAACTAGGGTTTTCCCTTTTTTTTCTTACTGCGTTGTTTTAGAATTAGGAAATTTAGGGAATTGATAATTTTAGTCATAGGGGTAGTTTGGTAATTTAATTAATTATAAATGATAAAAAATAATGTAAAATTAAATTAGAATAAAAGGAGGTCAGATTGTGAAAATGGATTTTTCAGAAGGTCAGATAACTAAATAACCTGGATCATACACGCTTCATCATCTTCACTTCCCCAAAACGCTAATTAACCTTAAATGGGGTTTTAATTAGCTCCCTAACCATCTAAAATCTAAAATTAAGTCAATAACCTTATAAATGTGTTATTCCTATAATACCCTTAATGAGGTTATTTTAAAAAACTAAAATAAAATTTTAAATTATAGTATTACTAAAATACCCTTAATGAGTTTTAAAAAATCTGGAAAACTAAAATACCCTTTTCCCTTTCTTCTTCACTTTAAACCGTATGATTGGAACCCCTTCTTCCATGAAATCTTCATTCTCCTTCTAACATTCAAGGTTCCATTCTCATTCAAATATTCAACTTTTTTAATTAGTTTTTCTTTTAAATTATAACTTTAATACTACATATGTGTTGATATCGATTTTCTAACAATAAACATTCATATTGATGGTAAAAGGAGTATATATGAAGTACACAAAATTTAAAGAAAAAAAGAGATATGTTCATAATATTTGATATGGAATATTGAAAATTATAAACATAGGATGTTTGAACTATTTAAAACATATTTTAAAGATTAAAATTCATATTTTACAACAATTTTCATCAGGAATGGACGTCATTTTACAAAGAAGAAGTAACAGTTGAGTTAGACCGCCCAGTCGAGCCAGTCGAGCACGATCAATGTCATTTGACGAAGAAGATGGAACGATTGAGTCAGACTGGCCAGTCGAGCTCGACTGGCTCGGTCGAGCTAGACTTCTTAGTCGCTTTACACCGGTTCAAGTTGGGATTTTTTGAGATAAGGTATTTGAGATAGTTTGCCTTGGAATATTCGATTAGCTCCGACTTGGTTCGACTATACTTAAAATGGAAATCTAGATTCAAGATGACTAACGGGTCCATTCATATGTATTAAGAATGATTGATTGGTCTAGTAAGGTTTGATGATATCATGTACTCAGTCGAACCTAATTATGTACAATCGTGATAACTGATTATGTTAAACTAGTTTCAATTGAAATCTCATAATTCTAACCGGGATGTATTTAGTAGACCCAATATATCAAATAATGATAGTTGATTACTCTCAGTAATTCATCCAATAATACAATATAATATAATATACTTCAAATGGTAGAATGGACACATTATGACCCTAACAGATCCATTCATTCCAATTAAAATGGTTAAATGGGTACAAAACTACCTTAACAGGTCAAATTATTCCAATTAGCGATGTTTGGTCCAATTATTCCAATTAGCGATGCTCGGCTAATCTAGTTAGGATCCGACGATAACATATACTTGATTATGTTGAAATAAATCTAATTGAACTCTCTTTGAGTCCATATAAGATAGATATTATGCTTAAAATGGTGCGTTGGACACACTTATTGGGATCTACCAACCCAATAGAGTTAGACTCGTCCCATCATGTTAGTTAAAAAAGCTCAACCGATTCTGATCCGTTGGTCAAACTTGTTGTAGCATGCTCTCTATTAGCTAGACTAGCTCTAGTATGGTGTAACTAGGTCGAGTTATGCACATTCTTAGAAAATATCATGTACTTAGTAGAACCAATTATGCCAAATAATATGATGGTAGAGCAAATTATGTCCAATAATGTGGCAATTGATTCATCTAGTGGGTTTTACGATGTCATGTACTTAGTAGAACCTAATTATGTGCAATCCTGATAGTTGATTATGATAAACTAGTTTCAATTGTACTATCACTAATCTAAGCAAGATGGCCCTGTAATATAGTACCTTAAAATGGAAAAACTACATACAATATGACTTTTACAGATCCATTATTGCATATTAACATTTTTGATTGGTATAGTAGGGATTTGATGATATCATGTACTTGGTACAACCCAATTGTATCAAATTATGATAAGTTGATTTTGCTAAAATAGTTTTAAGTAACTCCTCACTAAATCTAACTAAGGTGATAATATAATATTATATACTTGAGATGGTAGACCGGACACAATATGACTTTAACAAATGGTTAAATTGAATTCTTACCAAGTCCATCTAAGATGATATTATACTTGATAGAGATCGAGCCCAATTAGAGTTAATTTGGCTCCTCTCATGCTAATTGAAAAAAAGTCGACACGACCGACTCTAATTTAGTCGGTCTAGTCATGCTCATTGATAAAGCTAGATTGGCTCCGGTCTGGTGCAACTGGTCTAGTCATGCTCATTGATAAAGCCAGATTGGCTCCGGTCTGGTGCTACCGGTCCAGTCATGCTCATAGATAAAGCCATATTGGCTCCGGTCTGGTGCAATCGATCCAGTCATGCTTATTGATAGAGATCGACCGGACCATTAGAGTTAGACTCATCCGACTGTGTTTAGTCAATCTCATTGATATACCTCAACTAGTTCCAATCAAGTATGACTAGTCCAGTAAGGCAATAACACACCATTAATAGAAGTCGACAGTCATGCACATTGATAAAGGTCGACCGGTCTAGTAGAGTTAGACCGGTCCAATAATGCTAATTAAGAAAAAGCTTGACTAGATCAAGTGGAGTTAGACTCGGTCTAGTCATGCTTATTGATAGAGGCCGACTAGCCAATATTGTTATAATAATAATTACTTGAAAACATGGTAAATTTGATTACATCAAGAACATATCCAACTATTCTATCACATTGACGACAAATCCAAACTAAAATAAATATTATGGGTTTCAATCAGCCCAAAAAAATATCCACGCCTAATTTATCAAGGTAAACTGCCAATCACCCAACTCGTCGACAATGGTCTTCATAACTTTATTCAAAGCACGCTCGAGTTTTATCTTGCTTCTTTCTTATCCAAGATAGAAATTAATGCACAAGGATGTTGAACACCAAATCGAACACTCACCTACAAATCAAAATATTTTTATGTGATAAAAGTTGTTTTGCAAAGTAATACTAAATTTAACATGAAGATAACTTACTTGTGCATGCTCTTTAAAGATCGAATCTATTTGTTTAGGTGAAACACGAACACTTAAACCCCACGATGGTGAACTAGAATCATTGGCATCAATTCCCTATTGAATCATCATTCCTTCTATCATCCATTTAGAACAAAGCACTTGTTAGTTATAGTTGAAAAACATATACACTACTGGAAGAAGCATTTCACAACCAAAATATGTTATTGAATCATTACAATAATACTGATATAACCTAGTCTAACTACTCAATTTGGTCCAGTCTAACTGCTCGACTGCTCAGTCTAAATACTCAACTTGGTCCAGTCTAACTACTCAACTTGGTCTAGTCTAACTACTCGACTGGCCAGTCTAATTACTCAACTACTCAACTTGGTCCAGTCTAACTACTCGACTGGCCAGTCTAACTACTCAACTTGGTCCTGTCTAATTGTTTGACTGGCCCAGTTTAACTACACAACTTGGTCTTATCAAACTGCTCGATATCTACTTAACTTGGTCATGTTAACTGCTCGACTGTCTAACTACTCAACTTGGTCCTGTCTAACTTCTTAGACTGACCCAATCTAACTAGTTGAGTAATCCAAATGCAACATGGATATCCACAATTAATTTATCAAGGTACAATTCAATCAACCAACTTGTTGACAATGGTGTCCACAACTTTATTTAAAGAACACTTGAGGGTCATTCTTGCATTCGAAGTGTTATTCTTATCCAAAATAGGAATCAATGAATGAAGATGTTTAACATTAAGTTGAAAATTCACCTACAAATTGAATAATATAAATTGTGTTATAAAAATAATATTAGATTTAACATGAAAATGACTTACTTGCTCATGCTCTTCAAGAATGGATCTCTTTGTCTAGGCGTAACCAATTCTCTCTTGAATCATCATTTCGTGTGCCAACCATTTAGAACAAAACCTTTGCTAAACTATAGTTTAAAAAACATATACATTACACAAAGAAGCATTTCACAACCAAAAGATGTTATTAGATCATTACAATTCCCTCATTGGATACACAATTATCTAACGTTCAAGACTTGAGGTCGACTTTTGAATTGAGGGATGTGAAAAGAAGTAGAATGGTGAAAAGTGATTTTTTGAAACACAATTTCAAAGAAGCTTGTTAGAGGAAAAGAGAGGAAAGTAGCCGAAGAGGTCAAACAACTGAGTGTTCAAATGTTTTAAACCTAACTTTACAACCAAATCATGCTCAGATTTATAGAGATTTGAAAATTTCTTAAATCTGTAATCCCTTTGACTTCTTCTAGTATTTTGAGTTTGATGAGTCCACCTTAAATTTCCAATCAGATACAATTTATTTATAATCCTTCAAATTTATTCATAACAAGAGTATGGTAGCCAGACAAAACACCCATCAGAGCACCCATAACAGTCAATCAATCTAATAGGTGCAAAGTGCAAACTATGGTGCAGGTTAAGATGCATTACCTTTCAACATAAATCACTAAACAAATAAGTATTCTTTGTCACATGAAGTGAATATGATGGTAACAGTGTTGGTGGTCGAAACACAGAGCAATGGAGTCGGAAATTACTCAAATGTTGCATTTCAGTATCCAACTCAGCCATCGGCTGATCTTTCTATGATCGTGCCAAAAGTATCTCCTATATGTGTCTAAACCCCAACTGAGAAAGGTCTATCAGGGTTTGCTATTGATTTTCTTATGGGTGGAGTCTCTGCAGCTGTATCAAAAACAGCTGCTGCTCCCATTGAACATGTTAAGCTTCTGATCCAGAAGCAGGACGAGATGCTCAAGTCTGGTAGGTTGTTTGAACCCTACAAAGGTATTGGTGATTGTTTAGGTCGAACAATCAAGGACGAAGGGTTTGTTGCATTGTAGAGAGGAAACACTCCTAATGTCATTCGTTACTTCCCAACCCAGGCCCTGAACTTCGCTTTCAAGGATTACTTAAAAAAAATGGAGTCGGACTACAAGCAATAATCGTTGAGCTTCATAACAAAATTAGAAGCACATCGCAGGAGGCGGTGTTGATGAAAGCAACATGAGACGACGGTCAGACTGCATAGAAACGACGGTCGGACTTCACGGAAGCGATGGAGACGCAAGCGGGGTTGGGAATGATGGAAGAAGTCGGTAAATTGAGAGGGAGATAAAATAAGGGCTTCTAACCGATAGATTGATCAGAAATCTGAATTGGGGATTTATAATTTGTATTTAGTGTTTAGGGTAATTTGGTAATTTACTTAACATAAATAATTAAAAAATAATGTAATATAAAATAAAAATAAAAGGAGGTCATTTTACAAAACTTATGTTCCCGGAAGGTCATACAGCAAAAAAAACCCCTTCCCAAGATGCCATCAACGATGGCTTCTCTTTCCGATGACCATTGTCGATAGCTTCTCTAAGAGCATCTCCAACCAAACCCTATTTGCACAAAATTGCCGTTTTCCCTCCTCCAATCGCACGACATTAATTTTTTTTATGCAGGCCAGAAGATTACACGACATATTTGCCGTGTGTTTATCGACCGGCAAAACCCACAGGGCCCACATGTATTCATTTTATATTAATATTAATATTAATTAAGTTAATATATTTATATAATATAAATTATATATACCTTTAATTATTTATTTTTAATAATTATCATGTAATGTAAATTTTTTTACATAATGTTAATTAAAAATTTATTGTTTTTAATTTAATAAGTTTACATTAAGTAAATTAATTACTGATTATTAATTATTTTAATATGTATTTATAATTTATAATTATTGTTATTAAAAATTGTTAATAGTAAATAAAATATGTTATTATAATGTGGGGTCCACAAATTTAGTGTTTTTTTTAGAGTATGGTTGGAGTTGAGTGTTTTTTTTTTGTGTTAATGGGCCACCAAATTTGGTGTTTTTGGTGCTAAGGTTGGAGATGCTCTAAGATGACGATTGAAGTTTTTCTTCCTTTTGATTTCCCTCCCAAATCATATATATTCCATCAATCTGATCGATTCAAGATTTTGCTTCCTCTTATTATTAACGACTAGAAATGTACCCTCGCAATGCAGGGGGTTTCTGAAATCTAGAACTCGAACCCTCGATCATTATTTATATTTTTTGTTAGTCTTTTTTGATTTTATTTTACGATTTTGAGAAACCTAGATTTAAAACAAAAATATATTTTAGTTTAGTTTAATTATGTTTTTTTTATAAAAAATAATGATAAAGTATTTTGTTACGGGTCAAAAAATGTTTAATTTAAATGATAACTATATTTAAAATATTTTATATTTAAAATTAAATAGATAACATATTTCAATAAAAAAAATAAAAATAAGGTGTTTTATCTCGAATTTTCTTATATTTATCGGTTAGTTATATCAATAGTTAAAAATTTTAGATATTTTAGAAAATAAAAATAAGTGTTTATCTGCAGTTAGTTACACGAATTCAAAAATTGAGCTTTTATAAGCTGTACTTATGTTTAATCAATTTGTACTTTTGGATTCTAAGTAATATGCATTAATAAGTGGTACCTAATGCATAAAAATTAGTTTTTAAGAGTTTAGCTTAAATGCTTTATAATATAGTATAGATATATTAGTTAAAATTCAAAATTACAAGTTAATGAAACATAATTATAACTTATTAAAGTCCCATGTTTTTATTTGTATAACTAACTGCAAATAAACATATTAAATACAGGATAAACACTATGAGATAAACTACCTGTTTTATTTTTTATTAAAATATATTTATTAGATCGATACATGTTTTTATAATATAGTATAGATATATTAATTATGAGATTATAACTAATATAGATATAGATATATTAAGAGCAAATCATAAAATAAAAAATAAATATTGATAATAGTAATATTGATCAAATCGTCCAATAAATATAAAAAATAAATATTGATAATAATAGATAATATTGATCAAATCATCCATTAAATATATAAAACAAATATTTATATTAATAAATGAGTATTCATTCCACAAATAGATGATGATGTGAGATACTGTGCTTGGATAAGTTGTACCAAGACATTATGAAATTGTAAATTAAGTAATTGACTTTAATTAGTTGTATTTTGTGCTTAAAATATTGTAATTAAGAGTTTTTTATTTCTTTTTTATAGTATAGACTAGCATCATGCCCGTGCAATGCACCGGATGAGTAAGGTGTAAAATTTTATCGTAAATGAAAAATTAAAAACCCTCAAGCGTGTAGCTCCGTTGGTAAATGGGTTGACTGTTGAGAAACTTTGTTAACCATCCAAACAAAGAAATAGATATGTAGAAATGAAGGAAAGACAAACATATGAAGAAAACCAGATATGTAGAAATGAAAATTTGTTGTTCATAGTAAAGAAATCAAATATGCGAGAAACCGGAAAAATAAGACAAACATGATACCGCCATTTGAGATAAGACCACTCGATTGATTCTCTCAAGTTCCACCGATTGACGGGTCTCTTTAGATACAAACACAAACACCTCAAAGAAATCAAGAAGGACAGTAATAACAAATACACACTCAAGCAACTCAAACAAAAACGAAAAAGAAGACAAAATCTGATACAGTTGTTTGAAAAAGGCGCTACTCGATCGATCTTTTCGATTTCATTCTCATCTTCTCCATTCAAAATTCATGTTTAAATAAGGATATAAATAAGGGGAAGAGGGCGTGTTTAGAGATAGAGATACATGAAAATGATGATAACAGTGGTTTTGAATTTTGATTTGAACGGGTTGGAGGGATTTAGGGATAGGAAGGAAGTTGAACCGGTTTAGGGATAAGGTTGAACGTGTTTAAGGATATGCATTGATAGTGTGCTTTAGTAAGTGGTACCATAGGCAATAGCAAGTTGTAAACTTGACATTTAAGTAAATTAGCATTAATTGGTGGTACCAAATGCTTAAAAGATTGTTTTTAAAGAGTTTTGAATCAATGCTTTATAATATAATATAGATATTGGATGGTTTTTAGAGAGTGATAATGTTTTTTTTTAAATAAATTTGTTTAATTTAGGCTTAATAATATAATGTTTTTTATATAAAAAAATTAAGTAGTTTGTTAAAATTCATTAATTATCTTATATATTTTAAATTTTTTATATTTAAATTGAGATGTTTATCATGTTTTGATTATGTTTATCAGAATTCAAATTTCATAATTTTAGGGTTTGGAGATTAGAGATAAGGATTTTGGGGGATAAGGATGAAATTTATTAATTAGGGTTAAAAACATTAAAAAGTAGTACATATTGCTTCATTAGTTGTTTTTTAAGAGATTTTAAGTAGATTAACATTAAATAATAGTACATAATGCTTAATGGGTTGTTTTTAAGAGTTTTTTATGTCTCTTTTATATAATACTAGAAGTGTACTCGCGCAATGCAGCTAGATACATCACGATTTTAATGTTTCATTTTATTTTCTGTTTTTTGTCGATTTACATTACGATTTTGGATGGTTGTGAGAGAGTGATAATGATTTTTTTATATAAATTTGTTTAATTTAGACTTAATAATATAATGTAATTTATTTTGGTTTAATAATATAATTTTTTTTATAAAATATTCTATAAGATTTTTTAATTATATTTTAGATTTTTTATATCTAAAATATGGTGAGAGTTATTTTAGGGGAGTTAAAGTGGAAATGATTTTAGGGGAGTTAAAATGGTTAGAGATAATGATTGAAAATTAATGAATAACATTAAATGTAGTATATACAACTTTTATGGTTGTTTTTTAAGTAATTAACATTAAATAACGGTACATTAAGCTTTAAGACTTGTTTTTAAGAATTTTTTATACCATGTTTATAGTATAGATATAGATATAGATATAGATATAGATATAGATATAGATAGTATAGATAAGATAGATGGGTAAGCTTCTTCAAACCCTAATATATCCTTTTTCTTAAATCACTCCCTATTCTATGACTCTCTTACTCACTTTTTCGGTTTGTTCCCCTTCCTTCTCTAAGATAAACGATTAACAGTCCCAAGATGCTGGAACTTCAAATTTTCCCCATCAATCTCCTTTTCTCCTACTTGAAGGCATTCTCCATCAATCTAGGTATGCACAAGGTAAGATTCCTTCAGATGGAACTCTTCAAGTGTATGTATCATTATTGCATGAATGAATTTTTCTGCTTGAAGGTTTCTGAATGAATGGCAGCCGGATGTTCAAAATTGCAGGGATGGTGAAACCGTTGCGGTCATATATTCTAGAGATGGATATGCACCCACCGATTATCCTTCTGAATCAGTGAGTAGACATGCTTGTGTCGTCTTGAAAAATTTATTTTGAAGAATTCTTTGACATGTTTTATTCTTGTAGGTTTCAACATTCATTCAAGCTAATTAGCAATGCAAAAAAACTATATATTTTTTATGTATAATGAACTGAGATTAGCAAATTTGTATGTACTAAATACTCCCTACCGGGCCATGGAAATTGAGACATTTGACTTTACATGCAATTAAATGTCTTAAAACGGCTTTCAATAATGAAAAAAAATAGGGGAATTTTGGTACTTCAGAGTCAGAGTCTGTCTCATTTTGTCTGGATGAAGGCTTTTTTAGTTGAGTCAAGTCGAGTTTGTCACCTTTGTCCCTCCCATTGCAACACTCCAAGGCATAATTTTTTTTGAAGTATATAATAACTATATACGGAAAATATAACAAATAAACTCACACACCCTCCTCACCTTTGGTGAGGTTTGAACCCTTGACCTCCTAGCAGGGCAAGAGCTCAAATACCGCTAGGCCAAAGGCCCTTTGGTCTCCAAGGCATAATTCTTGTTCACCTTTTCTGTTTTTCTATTGGCGTTACGTTTATGTCTCTTGTAGGAGTGGAGATCTAGGCTACTAAAGGGGGAGTCCCTGGCTATTTAGTGCCCTTCAATCACTTATCATTTAACTGGCACAAAGAAAATTCAACAGGAGCTTGCATAACCTAACATTCTCGAGAGGTAATGACAATGTTCATTGCTCATATTTCCATTACGGGTGATTTGTGGTTAGGATAATTACAAGAAAGGGGAAAAATATTGATTATATGATAGCTTTTGAAAAATTTAAACTTAACGGGTATAGGGGTCTTTTGGTAATTTGGGTAAAAATATTTTCAAAAAAGGATAGATGGATTAGTTAGCATTGATCATTTGCTGAAATGGCTTCAAGTACGCCATCTCTAATGCCCTCGATCAATTCTTCTTGTGGGAGCAGGTTTCTTGAAAACAAAGATGACATTGCCAAGCTTCGGGCATGCTTTGTGGAGAAGCTATAATAGGTCGGGACAAAGTTATAGAAGCTTTGGGCATGCTTTGTGGAGAAGCTATAATAGGTCATGACTAAACCATCAGGTCTTTGGCCTGGTGGCCAGCTCTACTCCGTAAATGCCTCCTACATGTGAAGAGGCCTAGTGTTCGAATCATGGGGGGGACAGGAGGACTTTTCCGGTGCATACCTAAGGGGCTAGGGTATGTAGGGTCCACAAAAGTGGACCACAGGGCCTTGGGTCCCTGCCATTAAACCTTTTTTTTTTTAATCCTTCACAAACAACAAATAGAGGTAAATTTTGAGATCTTTGCATGACTAAACCCCTGCTATGTCTATTTATTCTAAATAACACTGGATAAGACAATCAACTAATTATTCTTATGTATTTCTTAAAGTGGCATCAATATTGGATTGTGTTTGTAAGTATTTGAGCTTAGTTTCAAATTTGGTTAATTTGTGTTCTTAATATTCTTTTTCTCTACATATTCATAGTATTTTTTTTTCCAAGCTTATTATAAATCATAACTACATATTTGTCGGTTTTGTTGGTGATAATGGGTTACAGATTTATTTATTGCTTCAATGCGGTTGATAATTAAAACTGATTCATATATAGCTCTATGGCAATTCTACCAGGATAAAGCTTACTTTGCCTTTGTGTATCATGTGTTTTCCCCGTTACCGATTATCGGCTACCTAACTTCCCAAAGAGATATCAGGAAGAGTGATGCCTTCCATAACACCATTAACGAGACCAGATTGTTGCAATGACTTACCTGTTGGAGGCACCAGGATACCATCTAATTCTTCCTTCTCTGAAGATAAGTTGGTCTTAGGATGATCATTCAGACAACTGGGTTTTTCATATTTTTTAGTTTTAATTTTGTTTCACACAATGAACACACCAATGGATGGGTATTGATCTTACTTCGGAAAGATCCTGTGTTTCTCTTTATGTCTTTGTTAGATATGGTTCTAAGAGGGGTCTAAAAGATAAAGTTGAGCTCTGGATGCATCTGTATTATCTGGATTGTTGGTACTAAAAGTTGTATGGGCAGTTGGCTAAATATGGGTGGCCTTTGGTCTTAAGCCTGAGTTTATTCCTGATGGATTTAAAATCTGGTCTGTGTTCATGTCCAAATCAGAAATCTGGTTCTCAATGGCATACTTCAAAATCTGGGTTGACCTTGCTTACAACTCTGAGTTGAGTCCTGTTATAATCTGGATAGATTTTTATTTGACTCCAGAGTTGTACTTTTCAATGGCCTTAGGCCGATTTGCTGCCTATATATCTAACTCTGAAGTTTGGAAGGTTTTATTTACACTCTGGATGGCCTTGGATCCTATTCTAAAATCTGGATGGTGGTGATCAAAGTTTGGATGGCCTATGTTGTGGATTTAGAGTTGTTTTTAACAATGACCAAGTTTAGATTGTCTGGGAAGTGTCAGCTCACTTTTGTTGGAATCAAAGGCATTGTTTGGCGAAAAAAAAGCTAGCTTATAAGCTAGCTTTTTTTTTTGGGTACATGTTTGGATGACCATAAACTAGCTTATTGAAAAACTACTCTTACTAGTGTTTTGAAACCTTGAGGAGCTTTTTATTTTTTTCTTCCAAATATACCCTTGCTATTTTATTTAAATGACAACTACCCATTCCCCTTTAAAACAAATAACACGCCAAACCTGTTGGTATTCTATAATCAAGAGCAGAAGCGATTTCTGCTCTTCTTCTTCAGAGTCGATCGTTCAATCACCAACAATGCCAAATCGTTCTCCACTAGTTCTTCATAGTCGATCGTTCTTCAGGTTCTGAACGAGTTTTATTTTGTATCAGGTTCTTTAGGTTCTTAATCGATCGATCGGGATTTCATCCTCACATTCAAGTTCGAACCTGCATCAATGCATCAATCAATCAGGTATCCATGCCTTTTTCTCCATTATCGACTTGATTCCTATGGTTTGTTTTCTTAATTCGTTATTTACTGTTTCTAGGGTTTGGGGATTTTGTTCTTGTACTCTTGATTTAGTCTCAATTGGATTGTCTTTTTTTATTTGATAGAAGTAAAAAAGCATTATTTGGAACAAGAAAGCTGCAGGTGACCATGTCTATGACTAAGAAATATATGCTGAAATGGGAACATTTTGCTACAAAATGCATATCAACTTGCTTTTAGAAAATGTGGTATCAAGTGTCTTGAAAAAATATTGTTTTAACTCAAACTTGGGGTGTTGTGCTTTAGATATTTGTATGGTACATTAAACATGTGATTCAGTGAATGCATTGTTAGCTGAATCTAATATATGTAGCAAATAAAGATCAACTTGCATCATTTCGATAGTGGTTGTTTAAATAGATCTGATCAAGATGGGTTTAGATTGATCAAACTGATTGATTCTTTTTTTGGTGTGATTTTATTGAAGCTTGAGAAACTGTAAGAAAAAGCAGAAAATGGAGAATGAAAACAGGGAAATGTTATATGGAATGCAAATAATGTTTTTGAGTAAATTACGTTTTTCATCATTATGGTTTGTCGAAAATTTCTATTTTCGTCCTTAGTCTTTATTTATTACATTGATAGTCATTGTGGTTTACCTTATGTTTTCTTTTTCGTCCTTGGCCTTTACGGTCACGAATAAAGACCCATTAAACTAAGGGCAATTTGGTATTTTACTTTTTTGTTTTATTTGATTTCTTTTGTTTGTCCTTTCCGATGAGTACACCACACCCCCTCCTCCTTCTCACTCTCTCTTGTTTCTCCTTTCCTTTCTCCCTCTCTCCTCTCTCTTCTTTCTCCCCGTTATTCCTCTCATTTCATCATCTTCTGCAACTTCATGATATGTCGTTCCTCAATTTTAGAAAACCTCAAGTAGAAAAATCTCCCAATACTGGGAAACGTTAAGTAGCATATGCCAGAAGGAGAAGATTGGTTCTTCAAAAAGGTGCAGAGGGAGGAATAATGGGGCTATAACCAACCTGTTCGACATCAATAATGGCTACAAAAATGTGTTTGAAAAGAGGTGGGGTTACTCATCATTCTCCTACCCAAGTTCATTGTCATTCATGGAGGTGTTTGTTTTTCAAGGTGTGATTTCTAGGTTTTCATTTAAGGAGGTGGAATCCCTCCATCATGAATATTGTAAGATTGCCAAAATTGAATTAAAGAACCCAAAAAGCAAAAATATGAAAGTATTTACAATGGAATCGGAAAATATGAACCATAGTTGAATACAATGTGGAAATTAATTAATTCTCGTTTGTAGAAACTTTGATCGTATGCGTTTTAAGTTATGGGTTTTGGAGAGAAAGAGAAGATATGGTTTTTACATAGGGAAGAAATGGGTTTTGATTTGGGTCATCGGAGAAGATGACCGCAGAAGGGGGTAGTTGTCGGAGGGGGTTTACCTGAGAGTGAGGGAGGAGCCAGAGATTGGCAACAGAGGAAGGGATGTGGCAGTCAGGTTTTTCTATTAATAATCTCTACTACTTTATAAAAAAACTAATACGGTTTCTTTGTACAAATTAGTTTCTTGTATAAAAAGGTTTTCCTCAAACCCACATCCCACGTCGCCTCCCTCTTCCCCTCATATCGGTTGTCTTCCTCACCGCCATGACTTACAAGCTTCTGTGAATTTGAAAACTCACATCCACAATCTTCAATCTGCACTTTGTCTTCTTCAATTTCGCCTAGAAACATTTCGCCCAATTTTGGTCAATTATTTGTTTAAATTTCAAGTGGGTTTTGCAACTTATTATTGATTTTGACGAACTCAACCTTGAAATTGTACTGGGGTTTCACAAATTTTGGGATTTTTGTGAATTATTTGCTCACATTTCAAATGCGTTTTGCAAACTACCACATATTTTGAAAACTCGTTAATCAAGCGCTTTTTCAAGAGGGTTTTGCAAGTTATTATTGATTTTCACGAACTCTGGCTTCAAATTGAACTGGGCTTTTGCAAATATAGGGATTTCGGTCAATTATTTGGTTAAATTTCAAATGGGTTTTGCAAATTATGATGTTTTGTTCATCAAACGAATTTTCAAAGCTCTAAACCCGTACAACATTTGTATTTTTGGTCAACTATTTGTTTAAATTTCTAGTGGGTTTTGCAAGTTACTATTGATTTTCACGAACTCTTGCTTGAGTTTCGAGGGTTCCTTTTTTTTTTTGGTTTTGTACATTTAGGAAGGAATCACATCAATTTGTGTAAATGGTGAACCAGTAGCTTCGTAATGTATGATTATAGAGAAAAGCACTTAGTGGCAGATGGTTTAGTTGTTCACATCTAATACCAGTCTGTGCCAAAAATAATGTCATATTTAAACTTGGAATATTCTGAACCTTTTGTGGTGCTTGATGATGGGTTTGGGGAAGTCAAAGGAAGTGTATATGATTGTTGACAAAATAGAAGTTGTTTGGTATGTGTAATTTAAAATATCTCCTTCGTGTGTGGTTATACCTTATTGATTGCCTTCCTACTCCAATATGCAAGGTAAACCGAATGACTTAACCATAATTAAGATCAAAATACAATTTGGATGTTTCATGTACCCACATCATTTTATGCGTCATATGAGCCCAAAATAGTTGTTGCATGTTGCTCCTAGGTAACCCAACTATCAACATACATATACCAGTACAAAAATAGCAGCAGGCCCAACACCTTGCACGCTGCAGCTGTGGAACACCCTTTTTAGCACGAAAGGAAGATCTTTACTGCATCAAACACCAGCACTCATTGTACATAAATCTGTATCATTATTCGTCTGTGTATCCATCTTATTCACGCATTACTTAAGTAACAACTTTCTTGGCAATATTACACCATAGAAAAGGAGAAAACCGTATATGTCCATTTACAGGGACAATACACTTGATTAAACATAAATCTCACTAAAGAGCAACAATGTTTCTTGTTTTCCTCATTGTTATTCTGGTGTCCCAAAGCTGCTACATGTGTACCACATTTCTTTTAACTTCCCCTTCCCTTTCGTCCTCTTTTGACCAAATCTTTTGGGCATCAAGTATTATGGATACTCGGTCTGACGACCTGGGAGCCCAACAATGTAGTTTTCTCCATCCAAACCTGAATATTGATGAGTGATCGCAAAAGCTTCCTTTATGCAAGGTGGGATCAAATGCATAAGATCTTATGAATTTCTCTCTGTGAGGTGACTGCCACTGCCAGCTTGTTTTAGTTGCTGAATATCAGGTAGAAAAAACGTTAAGCATCTGTTGGATACTCATCTGATCAATTTCCAAAACATCCCAGAACCAAAAAAAAAGCCAAAATATAGATCATAAGCATGATCTTTCCCAATATAATACCAGAGATGAGTTCTGATTATTTGATTACCATGACAGATTACACGATGCATAACGCGAAAGAAGCCACAAATGCGATGTTGGGTAAAATGGGTAAGTACCTAGGGTTTCTGTCTTCAAAATTCTTCCCCCTTTTTTGGAGGGTTCTTAGATGCTAAAATACCCTTTTCAATTGGAGCTTTGATTCCCTTAGCATCATTAACATTTTATAGATCAAGATTCCAATTATGTTAAAAAGATGTTCTTTTCAATATTTGCAGCAACCGATTGTTATCGAATTTCTTTGATAAATTATTCTTGAATTGACTCTTTTAGGCATTGAAGAACATATTCTGAATCAATAAAGTGTATGCTTTTGGTCAAAAAGTCAAAAAAATCGCAACTTTAATGATTAAGTTTCTCATTTATCCTCTGTTTTGAAAGCCGCTCAATTCTCTCCTCACATCCCCATGATCCTGATTTCTCTCCACCTCCGAGTTATCTCCCACGTCCAGCCCCTCTCCTCTCCTTAGAAGAGGCGATGGCAGTAGAACTTGAAATCATTCCAGCGACGCTCTGCTCTTCCAAGGTACTTCAAAGCTTGCGTTCTTCAATTTGGTGTCTTCTTTTGACCTTCGAAACAAAAAACCCTATAATTTCTATGCAATTACATCTCTTCTACTTCAATTCCTGCTAATTTTGCATCGAGAGATCGTTATTCAGTTCTTTGGTTGTTGCTTTGGTATGTTTTTGTTGCTCTTCACATCAATTTTGGTAATTTTGTTGTTTTTTTTTCTCGAATTTTGTTATTTATGGTTTGATGATCGGTTTAAGTATGTTGAGTTTGTCTGTAAAATGAAATTGACTGATTACAGAGTTGATTGAATATTCCAATCTGTTTATATTTTGGTTTTATGTTATTTGACCTTGGGTGAGTGAATAATGTTTTGATATTTATTTTTTTAGCACCAGTAGTTTGATGCGCTTATTTTAGCTTTCTGGAGTTGGAATCATGTTGTGTTGTGTTGGTTTGATCCAACATTTTTCATTTTTAACATGGTTGGAATCAAAGTGTCTGCTTTAGGTAAGGGTGGGGACTTGAGTCACCAAATGTGTCTGCCATAATTTCAATTTGGTGCTGGTCGTTTTGATCCTAATCCCTTTGACGATGGGGATGAAGTTAATCCCTTCGTTGTAAGTTATCAATTCTTCTTTATAATTACGACATGACTTTTAAAGCGTTGAACTGCACTCTAACAACTTCCAATGATTCGAGCATGCACAAACCATGTTGAATCTACAAAAGAGGTGAATACCCGCGTCCACCTACATTCTGCTACAAACCTACAAAAACAAACAATTGGAATGAGTTACTATCCCATCAAGCATAGGGAGTCCTTGGACATTTCAATGACCATGACTTACCTCTTTGTTTAATCACTATCAGCCACCATACCTCACAATCATTTAGCTCACAGTTTTTATACTTACTGCTCATTAAGTTAGATATTGAAACAAAGATCATATGGCTCAAAATAGGAAGACAGGGAAATAAGAAGCTGAACGGAAAATAAGGATAGGCAACCCAAGCCCAACACATTCTAAGCTGTAAAAATATTATTTACTTAAAATCCATTGCTGAAAACCAGTTTTACCATACGAATCATGAAGAAGTGAGACGATATTTTTCTGAAGGAACATGATTAAGTTTTACTTTCTGGATTTGGAGTGGCTACTGAATTTTTCAATGATTATATGGTCGTGCAGGTTTAACACGTTAATTCAAGATGGATTACGAAAATGGATACCAACAACAGATCCCAAAATCAAAATATGAATGCCTCCTCTTTGGTAAGCCTCTAATTTTCTCAATATGTGAGTTTTAGATGTTTCCTCTTTCGTATGGTCAAGATTGCAATTTGAACTGATCTTCAATGGCGTTTTTAAACATTTTTGTGTTCGACTTTTAAATGTTGATGATACCCTTTTATCCTCTAAGGTGTGGATTGTCAGCATAATGCACCAAAAATATCAGAGGTATTGCATATTTACTTGACCCTTTTTTGATCATCTTGCATTTGTTAGATAATGTATATGAGAAACTTATGATTTATGTTACATAAATATGTTTTTTAGAGTATATGGTAAATAAGCTTGATATAGAGGTTAAGAGTTTGATGAGGCTGTTCTGGTTATGGAGTATAAAGTTATGGGATCATAATTGGCTTCAAAGTAATAGTCTTATGTTCTATTCTATTTTTTTGGAAGGATAAGGTGATTTCTATTCGAGACAGTCTCTGTGGTTTTATTGTTGCTGGATCAAAAATTATAGTTTGGCCCTTTATTGCTCCTTTTATATTATGGAGCTTGAAAAGCTTGCTTCCTGATGTGCATATCTTATCCTTAGTTTGGGTGTGTGTGTGTGTGTGTTTGCTCCTCCCCGTCATTTGGTCTTTTGCTTGGAGTTTCAATAGGGTGGTTGATCACTGATCCTGCCTTATTGTTTACTCTTGTTCCATGCTTATCTAGCAAGGTAGTACATTGGTTTTTGATCACTGATCAAACCAATGTTGCTATCTATATGGAACATTCTGGTTTTTATTGGTGTGCACTCAGTGAGTTTCCGTTTGGAGGAGTTATAAGGCTGTCTTTATGTTTATGTTGGGTTCTTATTGTCTGGCCCAACTGTTGCTTCTCCCTTTTTCATTTTGGATTTTGGTCTACAATACTGGTTTCTTTCATCTCTCTGGTATAGATTGGTTTTCTTGAATAGGGGTTATAAGGTTATATTGGCTATAGGATGTCTGCAATGACTGTTTTGGGATTTGCTGTCTTCTTATTTGGGCCAGATCACAGTCTGTTTCTCTAATGACCATTGGTAATGATGTCTGCAAGTTCAAAGATTATATGATCATTGATATGGGTCTCAACTTCACTACTGTGGTTTATTTGGATTTTGGTAACTGGTACTACAATTTTCTGTTGCCTCATATCTTGGATAATTGCACAACTGCTGGTTTATTTGGATTTTGGCACCAGCTTTTGTTTAAGGTGTTTAGTTGGGACCGGAGGAATAAGGAGGGTCATCTGTTATTGGAGTTTGATTTGGATATTCCAATGACCTATGGCCAAATTGGTCCCTTTCTGACTTATGTCAGATTTCAACAGCTCTATGCTTTTTTGAGTTCACCATTTTCAGATATTGATTTTTTTCCCTCTTGGGTAAGCATTGGATTGAATGCCTTCTGGTTGAATGGCTAAGGGCAATTTTCAATCTTTTGCCAGTAGCCAACTTGGCTACTTGGTTTTCTGATGGTGTTCTACTTGTTGAATATCACAATGGTATTTCAACCTTTGTTTCTTGTCCTATTCTTTGGTCTTACAATTTGGAGTCTAAGATGTCGTTTGTTTTTTAAGAAGTCTAAAGTCTGAAGTCTTATTTTAGTTATGATTAATAAGAGGTGGTGTGTAGAAAGGTCTGAACGATTCAGACTTAAGAGCCATTAAGAGTTTTTTTTTTTAAAACAAACAACCCCTAATTTTGGTTTATCTTTCGGCCCTATATCATCCACTGCTGTCAAATTTGTTACTTTGGAGGAATAAGGTGGTTTTGCTGCTTTGGGTCATTCACAAAATTTGTGAGTGGTTATGGTTTTCTGTTGCAAAGGCCTCTGACCAATTTGCAATCAAAATTTATCTGTCCTGTGCAATTGTTGGCTTTTTTGGATTTTGGCAACGGATCATTGCTACTTCTAAAATCCATGATGTTTGTGATCAATTTTGTAATTCTTCAAACATTCGATGGTGAAAGGTTGATTTTTTTAGAATTGATGATTGGTGGATGGAAAAAAGGGGAGGAATTTCTAGGGCTCATTACGATTTGGGGAAGTTCTACAGGTTGGGTTTTTTGGTGATGATGAATTGGAATTGGAATTGGAATTGGAATTGGAATTGGAATTGGTATGGTGAGCTCTCTTGGATTGTTTTGATTTTTTATTCTTATCGACATGGTTGGTTGGAAATTTTGATCGGCTTACTGTGGTTGATTGGCTCTGCATTATTGATATGGAAATCGATCTTCAAAACAGAGACAAAATAGGTATTCTATTTATTGGATTGATTTGAGTGATTGAGTTATTCTTCAAATGGATGCTTTGGGCTACTTTTGGTTAAATAAAGTTTTGGATTTGGGCTGGAAATAAGTCTCTAATTGATTGGATTTGTGCTATAAAGGATGTGTGGACTACGCAGTTATTACTGGCTTGGGCTTTTCTTCACTTGGCTGTGTTTTTTAATGAGTAATCCATCATATGGATTTTCAGGTGGCCCTTCTATATTTGAATGACTGGGCTGATTATTACCATGTCATGGTGGGCTGTGGTGATGATGCTATTGATGCTACAAATTCTAGGATGGTGGAGTTCATCGTTGGACTTTCCTTGGTGAATTTCATTTTGGGCCGTTACTTGAAGAATTTTAATGCCATTGAAGGTTGATAGCAGGTAAAAAATGGCCGCAGCCAATAAAGGTCAACTATGGATACTTCGTAGGGTTTTGGATGAAACTTATGGGTTTTCATTAGATGGCTTCAAAGTCTTTTGTATAAAAAATCATTTGTGTGTTGTATAATAGCGGGAAGTGTTAATGGATTAGTGGAAATCCATCGAGTGTTTACCGAAAGATGCCTTGAATGGGTTTTGTGATCGTTGTTGGATTTTGACAAAAAGAAATCTTACTTGATATATGATGGTGTTGTGTACATGTTTTTAATGAAAGACTTGTATTCCTAAACTAAGCGTATGATATGGATTTGTTTTTTCATATGGGCATGATCTCCAACTTTTATAATTTTAATATTTGGTGGCTTTATGAAAGTTCATGTGGAGCTTATGTCGAAAATTTAAGAATTTTGATTTGGCTATTCAACTTATTTCATTTTCATTTCAATTGTAGGTTTGATGCAAGGGTTTGTGCACATGGGATCTAGAAAATGGACTAAATATCTAGGCACATTCTTAGCTTTTCATTTTTCTAAATAGTTGGCATATATAGAGCTACTTTTGTGCTCTTACCATCGGTGCAACTTTCAACTGACATTAAAAGTAATGGCCCCGTTGGTCAAGTTTTTTAGAAGTTGGAAGGACCAAGTCTCGACTTCTAAAGAAATCAGATGTTAACATTTCTTTTCTAGAGTCACCAAGTTTTATTAGCCACAATGTTTGGTACACATTTAGGGGTTGTTTGTTTTAAAAAAAAATCTCTTAATGACTCTTAAGTCTGAATCGTTCAAATCTTTTTACACATCACCTCTTATTAATCATAACTAAAATAAGACTTCAGACCTCTTAAAAAACAAGCGACACCTTGCATTTTTATCAAATTAGAATTGCTTTACAAAATTTTAAGAACACAAATTGCAAGTTATGAAGATTATATACAATGTTTCATGGTTCATGAAACTATGTGTGTGGTGAAAAACACGGGTCAACTAATTAAGTTTAATGAGATTGATGTTCCAAATCTTTTCCATCTTATTAAGCATTGAGAAGGAAGGAAATAGAACAAAAAAATGAAATGTGATTATCGTTTCGAGTTCACTGTTTTGATTCAAGATGTTTTGCGCCGTATCGTGCGCGGGTATATGCCTAGTGTTTTAATAGAAAATCTAATGGAAAATGTAAAATGACAAAAGTTACCCCTTGTTCAACAGACTTTTTAAAGGGTAATTGGTATCAGGGACGAAAAACGAAAAGAACTACAAACCACAATGACCACTAATGTAATAAATGAAGACCAAGGACGAAAAGAGAAACTTTCAACAAACCATTAGGACGAAAAACATAATTTACTCTAATGTCTTTTACACCTAAGTAATTGAAATGTGTTAGTAGGTTATTATTGTTTTGTATTGCTAGTTATTTTAAATATGATGTTAAAAGACCTTATTGTTTTTGTAGCTACGGATTTTAATATGATTTCATGTGTTGGTGGTTTAGTTTAATTATATGGTGTTAAAATATGTTAGTGCTTTATTTTAATTATATAATGTTAAAAATACGTTAGTATTTTATTTTAATTATATAATGTTAGAATGGAGTAATGTTAAACATTATTTGTTTAATTATATAATTAAATTTGAATAATTTTTAAACATGTCATTTTTAGTCATTTTACATTTGTCAGCTAGCTTATCAGCTAGTTTTTGCCAAATGTGACTTTTTCATCAACTAGCTTATCAGCTAGTTTGCCAAACATAGCCAAAGTCTGGTGTGCCTTATTGCTCAATTCTGTAATTTGGTTTTCATATGCCTCCAATTTAAATCTTAGAATCTGGTTAACTAGAACTATAATCTGGGTGGTGTACCGGTGTTTATCTCAAAATCTGGGTGTGATTTTGGCAAAGTCTAGATGGTGGTGATTATAGAAACAGAATCACTGCTAGTTCAAAGGAAACTCAACACAGCAAAAGTTGTTTCTTATTCAAAACAGAAAGCTACTGGCTTTTTATAGCCATTACAAACAGAGCACATACCCAACTAACATAAAAAATGCCTAAGAAAAAGGAAATAACAAAGACAATTTCAAAAACCCTAAGGGTGCGTTTGGTTCGCAGAATGGAATTTGATGGAATTGGAATCCACCGAAGGAATTTGACTTTGAAGGAATTGGAATGGAATTTGACCACCCGTTTGGTTGGTAGGAATTGGATGGAATTCAATTATTTCACCTTAGCCAAGGAATGATGAATTCCTTGATTTGTGGAATTCAATGGAATTCAAAGAATTCCATCATGATCAATATGTGAACCAAACAAAGGAATTGGAATTTGGTCAAAGGAATTTGTCATTCCAATTCCATCAAATTCCGCGAACCAAACGGCCCCTAAGTGACTCAAGGTAAGCTGAAGACCAGGTCCTTATTTGTTCCTAAAATTGCTGAACAACTGGCAGAGTCCAACATGGATGGCCTATGTTGTGAAATTCGAGTTGTGTTTAGCAATGGCTTTGGATTTCTTTCCATCCGAATGCACTGGTTTTTCTTGAATTATATACTGCAGTGATCGAGTATGGTGTTGGGATGGAGTCTGGTTCGTATTCTCTGGGAGTCTGGGTTTTAATGTTGGTTGATGATAAAGAGTTTTTGGGATAATTGTGTGGCCAATTGAAGTCTCGTCAATGGACTTACTTTGAAGATTGTTTTTATTTCAACTGGGCTGATGATTTGATCTGGGCTAAGTGCTCATAAAGACATTAGGATGGTTCTCTATTATTTTTGGGCCTCCTGTATTTTTGATCATTTGGGCTACTCTTATTTGGGCTCATAAAGGCTTTTTTTATGTCTAAGGTGACTATGGACTTCTACTCTCATTTGGGCCTCTCCAATGCTATTTCAGTATTTTGAAGACGGATGTTTTGGGCCAAATCTTGTAATTTTCCTTGGAAACAAAAACAAACAAACAAACTCTTCAAAATCAACCATTGTCTCTTTTCTTCATAGCAATTGTGCTAATAGTTGGCGATGAAAATATTATTGAATTGTATATATGTAGTTTTTAAGAATTCTTTCTTCTATTTGGCTACTTTCCCTATATTAAAAAGCCTTATATACTTTAATTTTTAAAAACATAATTCCAATTGCAAAAATTGATTAAAAATTGTCGTCGATTTTCGAACTGTATCTACTCATTTGTCTTACTATATCTAATGCTCTTATATTTTATTTTTTAAATGAGAATTTGTATTAATGTTTTATTCTTAGTTTACTCGACATCTACTGCATTGCAGTGGGTATATAATATAGGGGTCTCTTCATTTACAACCCTAAAAAAGGTAGCAACCCTTGCAACCTACTTCTCAGCCTTTGATTTACAAACGTATGGTCGAGATGATTAGTACTTTTAAATAATATTAATTATATTAAAATATTAATTTTGGATGAAAATTTTAAGCGCTAAAGGGTAAAATAGGAAGAATGGTAAAAGCAGACTTGGTCTAATCATAGCAATGTATCTTCATCACGATCTTATCCCGCAAAATCCTTCTCCACCCAGATTCAGTTTTCGATTACTATTTAATTGCAATTCATAAACAGGATTTGGAAGCATATCTTGAAGATGGCTGAACGAAATCGAGGTGAGTTTAAGAAATACCATACTTACGAACCCTAAGACCGGTGATTCATTGCTAACTAGGGTTTGTTATTGATTCAGTTCGAAAAAGAAGCGAAAGAATAATGATTCTAGCCCCATTCGGATAGATTTCGAGACTAAAGCTAAGGATGCACCACCAGAAAACGACATGGAAATCGATGAATCACCACATCATAACCCAGGGATTGGGAACGTCGTGGAAGAGATAATCAATCATCCAGAAGAGCCAATGCCTAAAGTAGAACCCCGATTCCATGAACACCAAGCATCAGATGAAGGTTCATGTATCAGTTATTTCGATGCTTGAAAACATTTGGCATGTGATAATCAATCGTCCACAGGAGGAACAACCCCGCTACTGCCTCCGAGAACAAAACCGAACATCGAGCACCACAGTAAGCAAGCAGACCGTTGTTGCCGCAACTACTGTCAGACTGCACCCGAACCCCCGCCGCTGAGTGAACCTTCCTACCAGCCAACTTACCCGGTCAATAGCCAGCTCGCCGTCCCTCCTTGTAATCCACTCGAACATCTTTAGTTGATGCTCAAAAAAACGATCATTAGTTGCATGTATGTGAAACAATTTTCATATGCTACTAAAGTTTTGAAATTGGATTTCATGCATATTGCTTCAATGTTATTGATTTCATGCATATTGCTTCAATGTTATTGATTTCATGCATATCGCTTAATTAAATTTTTCAATGTTAACTAGTATGCATGCATATGAGTCATGAATAATTAAGCATGAGTTGCATGTATATGAATATAGATTCATGAACATATATTCGTTAAACTGTTAATAATGGACTGCATAAATTTCATGAGTGACAAAGGCTTTCAAATTGGTTTTCATGCATTCTACTTCATCAATAAATAAGTTTATGATTTTTGAATAAATGCTTCGATGATATGGTATATGAATTCGGTGGCATGAATACGTAAGGATCAATTTCTTCTACATGCATACATATTCATGAAACAATCGGTTCATGCATTGATACGTACAAGGGGAAAAAAAGCACAGGTTACTTAATACTCGATGAACAACAACTTGAAGAAGATGATATTAATGTTGGAAAAAAACTACCAATTTGACAAATATAAATTATTTACAATTTGACATAAATACCCTTATTACGATTAAATAATTAAAAAAATTGTTGGATCATAAATTGTATTCAAGATTAAAGTTAAAGTTTAGGGTTTAAACTGTATTTATTTGATAGTTAAAGTTTGGGGTTTAATTTGTAATAAGTTGTAAATGGGCCTCATATCTCAAGCCCCTTAAGCATTAAGCTTAAAGCCCATATGGCCTAGGTATTTAATGTTTTAATTAATTAGGTTTTAGGGTTAACCTTTCATAATCATAATATTCGTAGAGAGGTAGCCTACGTTTTCTCTGCATTCAAGGTAACAAGAACACACAAGGTTTTCATTGATTATTCAAGGGATTGGTATGTTATTCTGATCTTTTATCTCTTGATCTTTATTGTGTGGTGTGTTTGTTTATCAACTAGATTAAACTGGGTTAACAAGTGGTATCAGAGCCTAAAGAATCAAGTTAATTGGATTATAAACTGTGTTGATCGATTTTTGGATATTACTGTTCATCGACTTATCTGGGTTCTTCAAGTGAAAATCAATTTCTTGATTGAATGTGTTTTTATGCTTAAAATCGAATAGATTAGATGAGTTTTATGCGATTGAATGTTATCTGATTGGTTAATGTCAAGATCGAAATTCTTAACCAAGAATTTAATTAAACACTCATAAACTTTGTTAAAGAAGTTGCGGAAAAACACTTTAACAATAATCAATGAAACAGTATATGGATCAAATCACAAGTTATATTGAATTAACTTAATGATTACAACCAAAGCCTCAATCTGTTGAACAGGCTCAACAGACGTTCAATACTTCTCTAAAGAAAGGATTTCTAAGAATCTTGAGGCTAATTCTCTCTAAAACAAAAACAATACGTATCTCTGTATCTGTATTCCTATATCTATGCTTTGTGGTATTGATAATAAGCAAAAGACTTCTAGACTATATATACAAAACATATTACAAGATAATTACAAAAATAATATTGATCTTCAGCATCTAGTCCATAATTATCTTCAATCTCCTTGTCTTTTGCTTTAAGCAACCAATCCATCTTTATCATCATAAACAGCATTAATCTTCATAGCAGTATCTTCATCCTCAGCAGTACTAACATTATTGCAGTAGTAACTTCTAACTTGCAGTATTAACTCTTTAAGCAGTACTAACTACTAGCAGTAGTAATCCTTCAAGCAGTACTAAAATCTTCAGGTAGCAGCACTAATATCTTCAGCAGTAGTAATCTTCCATGCTTAGCAGTACTAACCAGACTTGGCACATTTTAGACCCAACAATCTCCCCCTAACTTAACTTTTCAATCCAAGAAGTTAAGTTCTTCAGATACGGTCTTCATGATGCTTTCAAAATAACTGCTCAATTTCCCAGATTAGGATCTAATCCCATACTTTGATTAATGGTTCTTCTTATCACTATTCTTGCCATTTTTGAACCTTTAGGGCAGACCAACTTTACTTTCAGCATCCTCTGCAACTTTACTGTACTGTGGTCATACACTTTATCAACCAAGTAGTATTCATGGAAACTTTTGTCAATGGTTATGACATAGACTCCAGCTCTTTCAAAAATCATCCAGTTATCAATACTTTTGAATCCATTTTCATGATGCACATCTTTGACAAGATACTTCACTCTATCAGGGTCAAACATCATGCATAAATACTCCATGGCCATCTTGGTTAGACTCATCTCTGCTCCTTTCAGTAAGTCATCATATAAGTTCAAACCAACCTTATACATCTCCTCCAAATCAACCCTGGTACAACTTCTGATGATCTTTCCCCAAGTTGAGTAAACCTCATATTTGTCACCCATTCTCTTGATTCTGAAGTACTCTGTTCTTTTATCCAACAAAGTATCCCAATGGATGATTTCTGGAGCTTCCACTGAGATAGGATCAGCTTTAACTGGTTCTTCATCTGTTACTGTCATATACAACTCAAGCTTCTCATCAGATTGTCTTGGCTGTTCTGATGATTGTTGACTTGTTTGCTCTTGACTCTTCTCTTGCTTTTCAACCTGCTCAGCTTGTTTTTGCTGTTCTTTCTCACTTTCCTCAGTCCTTGGCCTTTTTGCCTGTTTCTTTGAAGCAAGTGACTTCATTCTTTTAACAGCTATAATCTTCTGGGCTAGTGTTTCTTCTTTCTTTACTTCTGCCTTTTCTTTTGTAGGAGTGCCTTCTTCACTGTCAGGGAAAGGTTGTTGAATGTTCAGATCATGTCTTTCTTTCATTTTTCTTTCAAACTCAACCCTTTAACTGAAGTCTCCTTGAAGCTTGGCCATCTCCTTCTTGTATAATTCTTCTATTCTGCCAAAAGACATGTTGGTAAACATCCCTTCAGGAACTCCAATGGATCCTTTCAGGAAGTTTATCATTTTTCTTCTTTCTTGATTGACTAAAAAAATATTTGAAGGCTGTCTTTTCTTTGAAGCTTTCATAGTTACCTTCTTTGCAGCCAGTTTCAAGCTCTTCTGATATTCTTCATTGAGCCTTTTTGCCAACTCTAATGCAATCTTTCTGTCTTTGGCAGTTTGAATCTCATTCTCTTTTTCAAGCTCTTCTTGCATCTTCTTTGCCAATTCTTCATCCATATCTATCTGTTTCTGCTTCTTTGCAGATTTCACCAGCTCAACCATCTTCTCTTTCCCTTTCTTCTTTGCATCTGACACACTGACCTTTGTCTTTTTCTTCTCTGATTCTCCTTCCTTGATCACCACTCCCTTAGCCTTTTGAGTGGCCTTAGGAGTATCATGCTTGATCACCACTCCCTTAACCTTTTGAGTGGCCTTAGGAGTATCATGCTTTGGCTTCACCAAAGTTTCTGCAATCTCTATCTCTTCTCTGGACATTTCAGTTTCTGCTGCTGGTTTATCTGTTTCTACTGTTGGTTCAGTTACTACTTCTTGTTCATTTGTTACTGCTGCTTCCATAGTTTCTGCTGCTTTAACTGTTTCCTTCTCCCCCTTCTTTTCAGATTCACCATCAAACTCCCTTTCAACTTGAAATTCCATAGCCTCTGAACTCTCCCCCTTTTTGGAAGCATCATGTGGACTTCTCCTTTTCTTTAAGATGAATTGCTTTCTCCTCTTTTTATGCACCAAGTTAAGCACCATCTTCTTTAGTTTGGCTATCTACTCTTGTTGAGAAATAATCACGTGTTTCATCTCCTTTATCTCCTTACCCTGAGTGATGACATCCAGATTGACATTTCCAATGGTTTTCATCAATTCATCATAGTTATATCTGTCCTCACCTCCTTTAGGTGTATTGACCACCCTTGAAGGATCCTTGGATCTTTTAGTAGAGGCCTTCTGCCTAGCAGAAGCACCTACTACCCCCGTGGTTTCTTGGCACCTGGGACCCTTAGATGATTTCTCATCCAAAGTTGTCGTGGGGAAGGTCTTAGTTATGTTCACACTGTCCTGATCCACACTTTGTGCAGAGTCGGTAGTGTGAGCCTTACTGCCCACATGCTCATCCTTCTCCTTAGAGAGCACCTTCTTGGGGTTGGGAGACACCCCTGTGGTTTCCCTTTGGATATTCTCTAATGGAGAATGCTCCATCAGAGGGCTTGCAGGCTTTTGGGGTGAAGATACAGTAAGGGAAGGAACCTTCTGTACCTTTTTCCTTACATATGTTTGAGTGATGGGGGAAATTGGCTTTACAACAGGGATCTGAGGAGGATCATTTGAAATGAATGGTGTGGGTAGGTCATCAGTGGGTTGGTCAGATGTGGGCTTTGATCCTGATGCCTCACCATGGGAATGAGACACAACCATCATTGTAGAGAACAGTGGTGTGTTTGTTCCAGAGAAGTCCTTACTAGGCCTTCTCATGTTGGAAAATACCTTCCCTTTGGGAAGTTTAGGTACATACACCTCTTGAAAAGAGGGTAAATCCGTCAATTCCTGGTTTAGTACTTCTTGTACAAACCTTGGATACATATAAAATCTTTTTGTTTTGGTTTTGGTATCCAGGTTTGACAGCAGATCATTCAGAATCATTTGAGAGAAATTAAACTTTCTGGAGGTAGCTAAGCAGACAAGAGCATAGGCTATGGTACTGCTGAACTCACTCCATCCAGTTGTTTTGCGAGAAATACAATGCTGAAGAGTATGAACAAAGAATCTCCACTGAGGTGAAAATTTGCTCTTGAAGAACTTATAAACCTCAGTAGGACCTTCATACCTCATTCGACCAATTTCGAGAAATAGGTCTTCCTTAGGGAGAGTAGATATACCTGAGGCATCATCTAGACGTAGATGAGTGCGAATGCAGCCTTCGGTGATTGTGATAGGTTTATCACAAACCCTGGATTGGATGACCTGATTGCCATTAACATTCTGAATGGAGGCATTGGTCCAGAATTGTCGCAGATGTTCCACATAGATTGCGGGATTGACAGTTAACGCATAGGCGATGTGGGAGGATTTTAGGAAATCCACAATCTCATGGAAACCCTCAGCTTGTTTGGGTTTTTGCAGCATTGCAAGCTCATTATGATCGTCAACAAACTCCAGTCCTGCCATCGTTCTTGGGTTCGAATGAACACTAGGGTTTATGCACTGGGAAGCAAGAATTCGAGAGAGAGAGAGAGAGAGAGAGAATGAACACTCGTAGGAAATTCAAAGAGCCGTTTGGATTTTGGCGGTCAGAGAGGGTATTTATAGGTGGAGGGTTTCAGTTAAAAGCAGTACTAAGTACCCTAGCAGCATTAACAAGCCCGCAGTACTAACCCATATAAGCAGTAGTAACACATACCAGCAGCATTAACACAGACGAGCAGTATTAACACAGACTAGCAGTAGTAACACATACCAACAGTATTAACACTGTCTGGCAGTAGAAATAAGGTAAGCAGTAGTAACTTTGCACTGGCAGTATAAACCACCAAGCAGTATTAACCATACTTAACCATATTTGAACTGTCAGCAGGATTAATAGTGAGAGCAGTATTAACTTAACCAGAAGTACTAAGTTTCTAATCAGCAAGGTAATCTGAAACACTTAAACACACATAGTTAGCAGCACCATGCACAATACATTATGAGAAAGTAAGCATGAAAGAAGCTATACAGAAATGGTACATAAAGAAAATCAAAAGAGGCTTATTGAGTGTTTATCATGCCTACACTTGTGACCAAGAATGTGAATCTACCCACATCAAAATCTTTGGTGAATAGATCAGCAAATTGGTTACTTGTGTGTACTTTCAAAACCTGAATTAACTTCTTTTCATTGCAATCTCTAATAAAATGGTACCTGATTTCTATATGCTTGGTTTTAGAGTGCTTGACTGGATTATTAACAATGCTTATAGCACTGTTATTATCAATGAAGATTGGAGTGTGAAGAAAAGTAATACCATAGTCCAACATCTGATTCTAAATCCATAGCACTTGTGAGCAGCAGCTTGCAGCAGCTATATACTCTGCTTCTGTTGTAGAGGTAGACACTGTGGTTTGCTTTTTACACTGCCATGAAACTAGTCTTGCACCTAAAAACTGACATCCTCCTGATGTAGACTTTCTATCCAAGTTTGCACCACCCAAATCACTATCTGAATAGGCAATTAGATCAAATGGTGAGTCATGAGGATACCAAAGACCCAACCTAGGTTGTCCTTTGAGATATCTGAAGATCCTTTTGACTGCTTGAAAATGAGATTGCTTAGGTCTCACTTGAAATCTGGCACACACACATACAACAAGCATAATGTCTGGCCTTGAAGCTATTAGATACATGAGGGAGCCTATCATAGATCTATAATGATGAACATCCACATCCTCCCCCTCAAGATCTACAGTGATCTGTTTGTGTGTTTCCATAGGTGTGCTTGTAGGCTTTGAATCTGAAAATCCAAACTTTGTAAGTATATCCTGCACATACTTGGATTGGCTTATGAAAATCCCATATTTCTTCTGTTTAACCTGTAGCTCAAGGAAGAATGTGAGTTCACCCATAGAGCTCATCTTGAATCTTTTGTGCATCAGCTCCTCAAACTCCTTGCACATATAATCTTTTGTGGATCCAAAGATGATATCATCCACATAGATTTGAACAAGCAGGATGTCCTTCTTCTTCCTTTTAATGAAAAGGGTCTTGTCAATGATCCCCCTTTCAAAACCATTTTCCAAGAGATAGGTAGACAGAGTGTCATACCATGCTCTTGGTGCTTGATGCAGCCCATAAAGTGGCTTCTTTAGTTTGTATACTTTGTCAGGAAAGTTAGGATTCTCAAACCCTGGAGGCTGACAAACATACACTTTTTCATCAATTTTCCCATATAGAAATGCACTATTGACATCCATCTGAAATACTCTGAACTGCATGAAAGAAGCATAGGCTAGAAACAACCTAATTGCCTCAATTCTGGCTACTGGTGCAAACACTTCTTCACAATCTATCCCCTCTTCTTGTGTATACCCTTGTGCCACAAGCTTGGCCTTATTCTTTATCACTATTCCTCTCTCATCTTTCTTATTCCTGAAAACCCATTTAGTACCAATTGCCCTTTGTCCTTGTGGAAGGTCAACTAGATCCCACACATTTTGCAGCTCAAACTGCAGCAGCTCCTCTTGCATTGCTTCTATCCAGCTTGGTTCTTTCATTGCATCATAGGCCTTCTAGGGTTCAATCTAAGATAGAAAACAAGATAACAACCCTGACTGCAAGTCTTTCAATCCTCCTAACTTACTTTGATGCCTTGTGATCCTAGGAGAATTGATGTCACCAATCACCAACTGAGGAGGATGATTCTTCTGAGTTCTTGTTTGATGGGCAACCTCCTCATTGATATTCGCATCCAGATTAGAGTCATTCTTTTCAGGAGTGCTTCCACCAAATACTGAAGAATTTTCTTCATCAGTATCATCTTCTGACAGAATGGGCAATTCAGGACCTGTGTTTCCTGAAGAGTGATTATCACCTTTATCCTTGTCATCACCTTTATCCTCTTCATCACCTTTATCCTCTTCATCACCTTTATCCTCTTCATCCTGATCTGGTTCATAATCCTCTGTTTCTGAATCATCCTTCTTTTCTTGTTGACAGAATTCAACAGGATCAACTGTAGGTATAGGAAACAACACAAACTCTGGTTTCTGTGCTTGTTTCTCTTCTGAACTTGTTCCTGCAATTTATACATCACTGAAACCCAAAGAGTTAGTTAGTGAATCAATGTCAAACAGCCAATCAGGACCTGTACCAATCTGATTTGGTGTGTTCTCATTGCATTTGATATTGTCACTTTCCTCTATGATCCTGGAAGAACTATTAAATACTCTATATGCCTTACTCTGAGAGGAGTATCCAACAAGGAAGCCATCCTCAGCTTTGCTTTCAAACTTGCCCAAATGAGATTTGGTATTGAGGATTGTGCAAGGACACCCAAAAGGTTTGAAAAATCCAATAAAAGGTTTATTCTTTTTGAAAAGTTCATAAGGTGTCTTTCCTTGGGATTTGACTACTAGAACTCTGTTTTGGACATAACAAGCAGTATTAATTGTTTCTGGCCAAAAAGTAATAGGTAATTTTGAATCTGCCAACAGAGATCTAGCAGCCTCAATCAATGTCCTATTTCTCCTCTCAGCAACACCATTCTGTTGAGGAGTCCTAGGAGCACTGTATTGTCTCTCAATACCTTTAGTCTCACAAAAGTTGTTTAAGTCACTGTTTTTAAACTCAGTTCCATTATCAGATCTGATGACTTTAATTCTTAGATTTGTTTGGTTTTCAATCCTAAGGACAAAGGATTTGATCAGTCCACTTGTCTCATCCTTAGTCCTCAGAAAATATACCCAAGTAAATCTAGAGAAGTCATCAACAATGACTAAGCAATAGGATTTCTTACCAATACTCATCACATTTGTAGGACCAAAGAGATCCATATGTAATAACTGAAGAGGTGAAGAGATTGAGTTTATTTCTTTGGACTTATGAGAAGTTTTGTAGCTGCTTGCCTTTAAGACATGCAACACAATGATCATCACATGAAAACACTTTTTGAGGTAAACCTCTTACAAGGTTGTTTTTCACAAGATTGTTCATAGTTTTAAGATTCATGTGACACATCCTTCTGTGCCAAAGAGATGATTCATCTAAAGAGGCTTTTGAAAACAGACAGTTAATTGATGAATCAGATGAAACACTCTCTAAGTCCAAACAATAAACATTGTCCTTTCTAGGAGTTCTAAGTAGTATCATATTTTCATCAACTACCTTGAATCATGGAGCAAGGATAATACATTCAGTATCATTAAATAATATACTATGTTTCTTGTCACAGACCTGTGATACACTTAACAGGTTGTATCTCAATTGCTCAACATAGTAAACATCTTCAAAGGTCATCTTACCTTTTGAAACCATACCTTTGCCACTTATCTTACCTCCTTCTGGATTGTCACCAAAAGCAACACGTCCTCCATCAAACCTTTTGAAAATTTGAAGGCAGGACGTGTTACCTGTCATGTGCCTAGAGCAACCACTATCTACATGCCAAATGCTCTTCCTCTTGAGCTGTTGGTTACCCTGCACATATGATAAAATAGTTAGTTTCTTGAGGGAACCCAAGCCAAAGTGGTCTTGGGTTGCCCTTTCTCATCAACATACTCATATTCATTAAGATTAGTCTTGATGAGATGATCAGAGTCAGGAATCTCATGGCTGGAATACTTTGTCTTAATTATAGGCTTGGCAGTATTAACACTGGTAGCAGTACTATCCTTGTTAGCAGTACTAACTTGGTCAGCAGTACTAACTTTGTTAGCAGTACTAACTTGGTCAGCAGTACTAACTTTGTTAGTAGTACTAATTTGGTTAGCAATAGTATTGCTATCAGCAACACTATTTCTGTTAGCAGTACTATTTGAGGTAGCAGTACTAACAGATTTAGTGTCTTTTGGAACCCAAATTTTGACAAAGTTGCTTGCTTTTCTATTCTTTGAGTTACTCCTTGATTTGTTTGAAGTATTTTCTTTTGTTTTAGCAAACTTATTCTGAATATGAGATTTTGCAGTACCAATTTTCATTGGTGCTGTTCTCACATTCTCAGTCATGTGGTTCCTTGATCTTCTTGATTGCTTCCTATAACCAACATAATTTTGATGTTGTCTTTGAAAAGTAAATCTTTGGTTAATAGGATTGAAATAACAGTGTTTGGCTAAATGATTTAACTTGCCACAAATAAAGCAAGGCTTTGGTCTATTGACTTTGCTTAGATCAATTCCCTGTTTTTGAGCCCACTGGTTATTTCTGTTTCTTAGATTTCCCCTTATTTTATCATTTTGATGGGGCTTGTTCTGTTGACAAGTACAGGGATTTACAATAGTAGTTTGCATATAGTGATCTCCCTGTACCTTTTCCTTCCCTTTCCTAGAAGTCTCAGCTTTCTCACTCTTAACAGTTTCTTCCCCACTCTTAGACTTCTCCACTTTCTCACTCTTGACAAATGGTTTACCTCCTCTTTCATTTGTAAGAATATGGTTTTCTAGGGGAATTTCTTTCTGGTCTTTCTTGTTCTTTTCTTCAGATTCTGCCTCAACCACTACAGTGTCTAAAGGATCTACTTCTGTGGCTCCTTCAGGTAAGTCATTCTTATCCTGCCTTTCTAAGAGGTCTGAAGTGGGTGGAATATAGTTGTTGTTGTAAGGTGGAGGGGTGTTATTATAGCCTATACCTCTCTTCAGTTTGTCATGAACTTGAGATTTGAGTAAAGTGTCCATTGCTTTAGAGGCATTGGAAAATTTCTCAATGTCTAATTTGTCCTTCTCAAATTCACTTCTGACTTTCTCACATTCTTCTCTTGCCTTCTCTAGCTTAATCTCTAACTCATTCTTCTCCCACTTCCAATAGTTTTGATCATATGAATGTTGAAGTTCATTGGCCTGATATGCCCTAATTTGTTCTTCAAAATTCACAATGATCAAATTAGACTCTCTCCTATGTTTCTCCAGTCTTTTAAGATCATCACACATGCTCTGGTTGTGATCCCTGTACTTCTTAACAGTTTCAAGACAGGCTTTAGAGAAAAGTTTAGATTTTACCTCTGTGGGAATAGCAGTGCTTGAAGATTCTGAAACCTCAGCCATCAATGCTTGATTCTGGATTGCCTCTTCAACTTGATCACTCCAATCAAATCCCATTCCATCTTGTGAGACAAGTGCTTGAGATGGGTTCCTGTTATAGTTAGTGGACATTGATTGTTGATTGTTGCTTCCATGCTGTTAAGAAATTCCTCCTATGCATTCTCTTGCAAAGTGCCCCAGTTTATGACACTTATAGCATTCCACTTTGGATTTGTCAAATCCAGCACCATCTTCTCTTCTCATGGAAAAATTGTTTCTTCCTGTTCTTTTAATGAATCTTTTGATTCTCATTGTGAGCATTGCCATTTGCCATTTGATGTCCATCTCTTCAAGATTATCAACATTAATCTGTTCCAGATCATCATTGATAAGAGAAGATTTAGCATGACTAGCAAGGAAGGCTTCCAACACAGAATCATTGGGTCCATCCTGTTTTGAGCCATAAGCAGTACTAACTGATTCTGTATTAGCAGAAGAATCAGCAGTAGATGATAAGAGAGCAGCATTGTGAGAGTATCCAGATGGCTTCTTCTTAGATTCAACTTCTGCTTCAAACACCCTGACATCATTGTAGAGATCATCAAGTTCCTTATCCTCCAGATTATCATTCTGTCTGAATGATACAGTGTACATTACCCATTCTTCACCAAGAGATCTTAGAAACTTTCTGTTGACATCATCCTGGTCCATCTTGACACCAACAGTGGCCAATTCTCCAATCAGCTTGTTGAACCTATCAAAGGTTTGAGTCATAGACTCATTCTTTGTAGACATGAAGTTTTCATATTGTTGCTTGAGAATAGCTTTCTGATTTCTCTTAGTGCTTTTGGTACCTGAAAACCTCTTCTCCAGAGCATTCCACAAGATTCTGGCATCAGCACAATTGCAAAACTGGTGTTGGTATTCATTAGGAATTGCCAAGAGCAGAGTGCTCAAGGCTTTCATCTCAGTCTGCTTCATCTTTCTTTCTCCATCAGTCTTTGGTGGAGATCTCTTTCCATCTGCTCCCATCTCTCCTTCATTAGAGGGACCATTCTCAATGATGTCCCACATTGAGTAGTCTGTAAGAAGTATATACTGCTTGATCCTGATTTTCCACATGTCAAACTCATTAGGTTTGAGCATGGGAAACTTTGAAACAAGAACACTGTCGTGTGATCCGTCTATGATGATTATTGCTTTCTGAGTTCCTTTGCTCTGATACCACTTGTCAAGATCGAAATTCTTAACCAAGAATTTAATTAAACACTCAGAAACTTTGTTAAAGAAGTTGCGGAAAAATACTTTAACAATAATCAATGAAACAGTATATGGATCAAATCACAAGTTATATTGAATTAACTTAATGATTACAACCAAAGCCTCAATCTGTTGAACAGGCTCAACAGACGTTCAATACTTCTCTAAAGAAAGGATTTCTAAGAATCTTGAGGCTAATTCTCTCTAAAACAAAAACAATACGTATCTCTGTATCTGTATTTTTATATCTATGCTTTGTGTATCTATTGATAATAAGCAAAAGACTTCTAGACTATATATATACAAAACAGATTACAAGATAATTACAAAAATAATATTGATCTTCAGCATCTAGTCCATAATTATCTTCAATCTCCTTGTCTTTTGCTTTAAGCAACCAATCCATCTTTATCATCATAAACAACATTAATCTTCATAGCAGTATCTTCATCCTCAGCAGTACTAACATGCTTGCAGTAGTAACTTCTAACTTGCAGTATTAACTCTTTAAGCAGTACTAACTACTAGCAGTAGTAATCCTTCAAGCAGTACTAAAATCTTCAGGTAGCAGCACTAATATCTTCAGCAGTAGTAATCTTCCATGCTTAGCAGTACTAACCAGACTTGGGACATTTTAGACCCAACAGTTAATAGCATTGTAAATCATCAATTGATTGAATGTTATATGGTTATCTGGGTTCGTATGTTAATCGACCACTGGGTTCGTCAAATTGATGCATGAAAGTTGAAATTGATCTTTGATTTTGATTACACTTTGATTAATACATGTTTCTGGGCACAAAGGTATAATTTTTTGCATTCAATTTCTGCAATTGGTGTGATTTCTGGGTTGATCATCGAGTTTCTGGGTCGACCTGCAAGAACACACCGGTCGTTGTTTAATTACATTTGTCCGGTCGACCGCATCATATCGGTCCATATTATATTCGATCGACACTATACCGATCAATACAATTGTCTGGTCGCCCGATCAATTCACCGACCCATACCGATCGGGACATACCGGTCAGCTCTCTCACAGACCACCCCAGGAAGCATTATACCGGTCGTTACCTTGGTCCCGGTCGCATCATATCGGTCGAACAAGTCACCGGTCCAAGCAGGACACCGGTCGACGTGTTATCGGTCAGCTTACCGATCGCCTTACCCTAGATTATATCGGTCCGATCGAATACCGGTCAACATCACATTACCGGTCGGACACATTACCGGTCGAAGCACATTATCGGTCGAACACAGTTCGGTCGAAATACCGGTCGACACACAGGTCCGGTCGGTTAGGACACCGGTCAAGCAGCATATCGGTCGAGCAAAATTTGTCTTTTTTTTGCACTAATTTCACACTTTTCCATGCTAAGTCTGCAGGGGACAAAGTTCTGTTCGTGATCAAAATTTTCTTATTTTCAGTATTACTCTGTATTTAATTCTACTGGTTGCGATATCTGCATTTGATTATTTTTGGAAATTTATTTTTCTGAAAATTTTTACGTGTAGTTTTTATCCGATACTTGATTCTAACGATCTCATCTAGTTGATTTAAGTGGTACAGATTTCATCATGCCGTACATAGACGAGAAGGGAAATACAGTGCTAACCAAGAGAGATTGTGCTTTAGCATATATGCCAGAGATTCCAGCTCTAGAAGCTGAAAATAAAGATCTGAAAATTCGGAACTCATCTCTTCTTGATCAAATAAATAAGTTGCAAGATGATAAATGCCTAAAGAAAGACTTTGTTTGCTCAGAATGCATTAATAATTCTAAAATTAATTATGCAGGAATTATTGAGTCGAAAGAGAAAGAGATCTTAAATCTTCAAGCAAAGCTGAAAAGATCTGAAAGTCTTAATTCAAGCTCTACCTGGTCAAACAAGGAGTTAATGCAAAAAGAGCTTGATGAGCTTAAAAGGAGAGCAAACATTGCTCGCGAGACATCTGAAAGGCTTAGAAAGACAAATTCTCAAGTCTTTGCGGAAAGAGATAAACTGAAAGATAAAGTTCTCAGTCTTGAGGTTGAGATTAAAATGATGAAAGAAAAGGCAACCCAAGACAGAGACAATGCAATAGCTCAAGATGAAATGTTGAAGATTGAGAAAGAAAGAAAAGAATTTGCTAAGAAATTCTCTGATTTCTCCAGAAAAGCCTTTGAAGAGAAGAAATCATTAGAGCTTAGATGTGTTATGCTTTCTTAACAAGTTTCAGACTTTGAGAAGGTTATCATTATGGAAAGAGAAAAGGCTGAGAAAGAGAAGAAGACAGCTGAGCTGAAGGATGTAAATAAAGACTTTTCTAAAGAAAAGAAAGATCTAGAGACTGAGATAGCTAAGCTGACAGGAAAGCTATATGAGCTATCAACAAACATCTTGAAGGAGAAGAATGAAAAATCTGAGTTGCATAAGAAGTTTGATCTGATTACAAAGGAAAGAAACAGTTTGACTTCAAAGATAAAGGAACTTGAAGAGATCGTATTCAAGGTGAAGCTGATTGAGCACAAGACTCCAGAGTCAATAGCTCAATCACCGAGAGATAATCAAACTGACTCAGCTTGTTCACTCAAAAAGGCTTCAAGTTCACATGTTTCAAATGTTTTCTATAATCCTTTCTGTGATTCAGATGATAGTCTTACTTCTAAATCTACTGATCAGATTCGTCCTTCTAACCTTTTCTATGACAAAAATGTTGATGATTCAGGTAACTTAAAGAAGAACAAGTCTCAGAAGAAAAGGATCTGGAGAAAAGAAGATGAAAATAGAGGAAATTGGATCTGGAAAGTTAAAGGATCTTCAGAGGAAAAGAAGACAGACAAATCATTTGTGCATACATCAAAAGCTAAATGGAACTATGCTTCAAAAGGTAAAACTTTTGGCAAACCTGATTTGGTTTACACAATCAATCAATTGATCAGGTTAGCATAAAAGAAAATTAGTTGTTCCTACTGTAGCTCAAATGATTTTGTAAGAAAAGATTATGTGAATAACTGGTATGGTTCTTATTTTATATCTCCCACTAGAACTGCAACTAACCTATTAGGACCCGAATACCAGTGGGTACCAAAAGTTAAATTTGTGTTGCAGGCACCCAAGGTTTAAGGGGGAGAAAGAACAAAGGCTTCTAAGTAAATCAACTTAGAACCCGTACCTTAACGAAAAGATGACTTCTGATTACTACAGATCAGGACTCTTGCCTCATTGTCGAAACAATGACTTCTAAGTATAACAACTTAGGACTCGGACGTCAATGACAAAGCGTTTGATATCTGAATGCAGATATTAAGGGGGAGTTTATATGCTTAATATTTATACTGATATATTTTTCTGATTTAACTGACTTTTTACAGGTATCAAGGGGGAGGATATCTGAGTTTTGTCAAGGATACTTCATTGAAAATATTCATTTCAGGAGAAGTTAAGGATCCTGATTTACAGGTATATATTTCTAAACCTTACACTCTATCACTTGTTGAAAGATGAACAACTTTCACTTGTGAAAAATTGTTTCTTAAATGTTCAAACCACTTCCTATTCTTCAATGATTTTCAGAAATTGTGAAGTGTGATTTTAAATGATTTTTGGGAGCTTAATTGTCAAAGAGCTTAAATGCCAACCACTTTTAGTTTGAGGGAGAGAATGTATTGTCAAACATCTTATGTTTTGACTTCTCCGAAATTTTATTCTTCATGTTTGTATTCCTTTGTGCTTACATGTACAAAAGACTGTTGAACAGTACATTCTTTTAGGAAAATACATGGGATTCAGTGTGAGAACTTAACAGAACTTCAATGGATTCACGATAACCAGTGTTTCCTACCCAGGAAGTATTCCCTGAGTGATTGAGGGGAGAGGGGTCAAAAGAATTGAGTGATGGTGTGTAAAGAGGTAAAATGGAAAAGAGAGATTGGTTAGAAGTGAGAATTAAAAGAAAGAGGGTGAGAGAACAGAGTAAAAGAATATTAAACTCTGCACCAAACTTCTTTCTGAGCCGGGCAGCCACATTATCTGATTGGTTCACATTCTTTGGTGACCATCATTGAAATAGGCAACTAGCCCATGCCATCTCTTGTATTAACCCGACCAGCTACTCATTCTTTTCTCAAAAAGAGAATGTTTCACATTTTCTGGGGAAGCAGCACATACGCTATTGGTTCTTTATTTGGAAGATACTAATATTGAAAAAGAAGGAAAGTTGCCCCACCTTCGACCCTTTCTCATGCACATTGAGTCTTTGTATAATTTGTTGCTGTCTCAACAAGTTTACATACTTTGAGCCTATATTGAAAAGCAATCATCTATGCTTAATTCTTTCATACACATGCAGAAGCACACAGAAATTTGTTTTCTGTCAGAACGTTCATAGATAACCATGTGCTATTCGATGATTGAATGGAAGACCTGGGGAGCCAACATCAAAACCAACTCCTTATATAGTAACTTTGTGTTACTGACAGACATTCTAACTGAGTCATTTGTTGATTCATGGTTACCATTTTTAATTATTTGAATCTGAAAAGATTGAAATAATCACTCTTTCCATCTGGGAAGACTGCTCTTATTTCACACAGGGCTCATACATGAAGACAGTGCTAAATTGATGACCATATTCAAAGGGGGAGATTGTTCTGATATGTTTTGATGATGATGATTCTCACCACTCATCAAAAAGGGGGAGAATATACAAAGGGGGAGAATATAATATGAAGGTCTGACTGAAGATAATCAACAGAAGGACACTTCTTTTGAAGATATCAAATGTCATATCTGAAGATATATCTGAAGTTTTCAAGAAAAGTGAAGACAAGTGAAGACCCGAAGACAATTGCAATTTTTTTTTAATCTTGAATCCAAAGGGGAGATTGTTGGATCATAAAGATTAAAGTTAAAGTTCATGGTTTAAACTGTATTTATTTGATAGTTAAACTTTGGGGTTTAACTTGTAATAAGTTGTAAATGGGCCTCATATCTCAAGCCCATTAAGCATTAAACTTAAATCCCATATGGCCTAGGTATTTAATGTTTTAATTAATTAGGTTTTAGGGTTAACCTTTCATAATCATAATATTCATAGAGAGGTAGCCTACGTTTTCTCTGTATTCAAGGTATCAAGAACACACAAGGTTTTCATTGATTATTCAAGGGATTGGTATGTTATTCTGATCTTTTATCTCTTGATCTTTATTGTGTGGTATGTTTGTTTATCAACTAGATTAAACTAGGTTAACAAAAATAAAAAATTTACAATCACAAAATGGATGGTGATGATGAGAGTTGCAACTTTTTTTAGGGTTGCAAAATAACCACCCCATATATATATATATATATATAGAGAGAGAGAGAGAGAGAGGTGAGTTGTTATGCAACCTTTTTAATGGTGCAACTAATGCAACCCACCTATCAACCACTCATTTTATTTTCACATGTTTTAATTAAAAATGTAAAAACAAAATGAGTGGTAGATAGGTGGGTTGCATGTGGTTGCACCATTAAAAAGAGTTGCATTTGAACACCCCTATATATATATATATATATATATATATATATAGGGGTAGGTTCAAACGAGAAGTTAAAAATTTTGCGAGAAGTGTTTAATCATATATGATACACAAACTTAATCATATATGATTAAACACATGTTATATTGGCAATACATAGACGGTTAATCATACATTATTAAACACACCTACAAACTATGTAATCATATATGATTAAACACTTCTCGCATGATCCTCCCTATATATATATATATATATATATATATATATATATATATATATATATATATATATATATATATATATATACACACTTAATTAAAAGAACTTACCATACAAGAATAATGTAAAACGATGAAGCTCCTAGAATTGTCCCCCTTTGCTCCTCTACGAATTCAAGATGATGATTCCCTCAAAATGGCAGTTTCTTTCTCTATTTATATGATACCAACTAAAAACTTCCCAAAAATGACATGTTTATGATTTTGGTCCCGAGAGCGTGTATGCGACCTAGGTCGCGTGGCTTGGTCGCCCATGTCCTGGCCCCGACCATCGCATCCAAACTCACGCAACATGTTCCAAAGGTTCCACGATCCTCATGCGACCTCCAAGGTTGCGGCTAGGTCTGGGACGTACCTCAGCTCACGCGAGCTTTCGTGTGACCCTTGGTCGCATACCTGGGTTGCGTGGAGTTCATTTCGGCTGGAATTATGTCCTTTTCATACCTGCACATGAGTAATCAAAACATGAGGCTAAGGGGATAATGTGCATAAAAAACAATATAAAACAAGGGGTTTGATGAAGAATAATATGTGTGCAATGAACAATTATCATGAATCAAGACTATTAATTCAGCATTCTCACGATGGTTCTTTTATTAAATTTCCTTCTATGTAGCATTAACACTTCTGAAAATAGCTGAAATTTCATGCCTCAATCATGTACAACTGACAAATGCATGTGAGCGTTTATTCTTCCTTAATCCCGGCATATTATTCTTTGTATGTTTGAGGTTACCATTGATACTCTTGTTTTGCTAAAATCATATAGGTTTTTAGGATATGGTAGCAAAGGGCCCAGCATTATGGACAAGGCCCCAAAGACAAGGAAAAACAGGCTAAACAACCTAAGAAGTTGAGAGTCCCAAAACGACTATGGTAAACTATGGGGTTGTTTGGTTGGTTTTTCATTAGGTCTTGTATAAATAAAACTGCATGTGTAGATTAATTTGTCTATATAGATTGGGAGGATTTTTTCGTAGATGAACGTGTTTTTTGTTTGGAATTTTTTTTTGGCTTTTGGCATAAAAGCTCTCCCTATAAGCTTACTGAATAAGCTACTTTCTATATCATTAAGCCAACTATCAAATACTAATGTATAGATAGCTGACCGAATAAGATATAAATCCCTATAAACTTATTAAGCTGCTAACAAATAGGTCATAGAATATAGCAAATTAATCAACAAACATATGGTGGTAAAAGTGGTGGGACAACCAAGCAATAAGTGAAACAAATATGGTAGATTATGATTGCCATTTGCTAGTGGTACTTTCAGCCTACCCAGAATTCAAAATCCCTCCCTTGTTTAAAGTACACAAATAATGAATCTTGAAAACCTCTTGCTTTTAAATCTTTTTTGCCTGTTCTTTGCCTTTATCATATACCACTTGTCTTTCAACACAGATATTTTGCTACTGTTTTCTTTCTTCTTATAATATATGCCTCTTTTATCTTTTCATGTTGTAAAAATGTTATCTGCTATATGTTACAAGGTGCATCTAAATAGATATATATTGATACTTATATATGTGGTGGATTGCCCTGATGCCCACCAAGTTTCTCCATCTTAAATGATGAATGCAGGGTTCCCTTTCCATTTAAAGAAAGAAAGAAAATAGCAAACAGATTCTATATTATATCATTTTTTGGGATCATTTCCATTTTTTGTTGTAATCTGTTTAGTTTTCTCTACGGTTGATCGATTCCTGTGAAGCAATCCTTATGGGCCCAACGTGTTTCCACTATGCGAGAATGGAAAGATATGAAGGGATAGAAGCAGCATCTTTACAAGAAAGATGACGCCTTTGGGAAACGGCCAGCTAGCTAAGAAGAAACAAGAAACGAGTGGGGAAGGATCGATAAACAGTGCAAGTATATATGTCTTTATTCTCTATATTCTAATTCAAGATATTGTTTACCATTTTTAGTTAACCAGCAAATGTTGTTTATGATATCCTCCTCCTATCTATGTGCCCTATGCCAACATGTAGGTTTTTGTATTTTTTCTGCTTTTCGGGGATGATTACTTGTGGGGCATCCGTGCTTGCATTCTAGTCCACTACAACTTTTTGTTTATTTCTTTAAGATATGAAGGGTCTATATTGCCTTCCATTTTTGTGGTGTTACCTTCATTTTTGCATGCAAAATTTGCAGTTTCTTCTAATTAACCATAGTAAGATATATGGCTGAATATGATGAGTAAAAGAGTGGTAGCTAGTATTAATTGGTTGTTAGTGGGAAATGGATTGATGAGGTCATCCACAATCATATATCTCTTAGTGCTGGTTCATATGTCATTGAACTTAAATCTGGTATGGATTCATTTTTCTTTTTAAAAAGGTGGTTTACCATCATACAATCCCTGATGACACCACCCCACCTGTGTAAGTTGGGTCTGTATTTGGGTGATTAGGTTACTTTATGGTCCAACCCAACTGAACCCATATATACTGAAGTCATGGTAAAAAGTGGTGCCAGTTTGTGGCTAAAAAATCTAGGGGTTCAATCTTCAATGGATGAGAAGGGAGGGAACAAAACAGGGACAGATGTATTTTGGAAATAATTTGCACCCCACCTCTCAAAAAAAAAAAAAAAAAAAAAAATAGTCAGAATCACAACTTTGGCTAATGGGTATCAGCAGCAAAGCAATGTTGCAACTTGCAAAAAAGCTTCATCTGATGGAGACCTTTTTTGGGGGTTTCCTTCAAAATCTCACTAATCATCTACCAATTAGGCCCTTTTTAACATATATCATATCTTTTTTTAATCAAATTGTGGTCAATTAATTCATATGTCAATATGTGTTATTGAAAATTTATAAGGTAATTAAAAACATATCCTATTATAAACTTTTTTTTTTTTTAAATTCAAAATAATGTTATATCAGATTTTTTCCCCTTACATATTTTGTAAATTCTTTATCCTGTTACCTAAATTCTAATTATTTATATTATTTAATTTAATTGGGTTCCATCGTTTTGATGATAAATCGGTTTATGTTTACGAACCTTTCCTCATAAAGTGACGTCATAAAGATTTCGTGATCCATGTGGTTGATTTTAAAAATAATAAAAATAAAAGAAGTTTGGAAATATTATCCTCTTACCTAATTTTACAAGACAGCTGAAGAGAAGGTGGGAGAAATTAAATGATGAGAAAATAAATAAATAAATAAATAAATAATGTCGGTGTTAATTTATTACTAAGTGAAAAAACAAGAAATGAAAGAATAAAACCGTTTTGGCATGTTGTTATTAATCTCTTACACGGAAAGTAAATTCCACCGACCATCGAAACATGCACCTCTTTTTGTTTCTCATAGTTGTCAATAATTAATGCCACTGCTCCTAACGCCACCCGCCGTCATCGCCTCATATTTCTATCCTAATTACATACATACACATCTACATAGGTTTCGGTAAGAAATTGAGTTAACGGTGAGAAACGTGAGAAGTAGTTATCGATTGTTGGATGAGAAATGAACGTACATTAAGATGAGATGTATCAAGATAAGATGCACAAGATCAATTCCCTTATAAGCCGCAATTCATGGGAGAGCTTGGGTAAAGAGATTAACGGTTCAGATCCACTTCTTACGCTTCTTACTGCTAACTCAACTTCTCACATAATCATTTGCCTACATACACATACACATACACATACACATACACATATACATATACATATACAGGTGAAGGATCGTGTGAGAAGTTGAGGTTAATGTGAGAAGTGGATCAAAACCATTGATCACTTTTAATCTCATGCTCACCCATGAATTGCGTTTTAGAAAGAAATTGATCTGGTACATCTTATCTCGATGCATCTCATGCCATGTGCATCCATTTCTCATCCAACGATTTATAACCACTTCTCACGTTTCTCATGTAAACTAACTTCTCACCAGAAACCCAACCCTACATATACATATACATATACATATACATGGGCTCCCTTAATTTGCAACCCTACAAAAAGTAGCAACTCTTGCAACCTACTTTTCAGCCATAGATTTATAATCCTACGGCGATGATCATTATAACTCTTTTAGAATATTAATTAAATTAAAAAATTAATTTATGATGGAATTTTTAAGCGCTCAAGGGTAAAATAGGAAGAATGAAAAAATAAGACTTGTTCTAATCATGGCAACGTATTTTCATCACGATCAAATCCCGGAAAATCCTCCTCCACCCTTATTCAGTTTCCGATTAGTATTCATTAACAACTCACAAACAGGATTCAGAAGCAAATCTTGAAAAATGGCTGAACGAAAACGAGCAATGAGGTTAGTTTAAAAAATTCCATTCCTGTGAACCCCAACACTGGTGATTCATTGCTAATTAAGATTTGATTTTGTTTCAGTTCGAAAAAGAAGTGAAAGAATAATGTTGAAGTACTCGTTCTCTTGATTCAAGAACACTTCTTCTACCCCCATTCTGATAGATTTCGATACTGAAGATGAAGATGCACCACCAAAAAAAAACATTTTAGTCGATGAAGCGCCGCATCATAACCCAGTGAATGTCGTGGAAGAGATAGTGAATCATCCTGAAGTTCCAATGCCTGAACCAGAGGCCTGATTGCCTGAACAACTATAAATGTGAATAAATTTCATAGTTCTATCTGTTTTAGTGGTGTGCAGAAAGTCATCCGATTCAATAGCAACCGACCGATCCAATTAGAACCGACCGACCATAATTGGATATCCAATTGTAATTGGATCGGATCGGATTGAAAATTTCAACATCCAAATTTGGATCGGTCGGTTCTTGGATGGCAGTCCAGAACCGACCAAAACCGACCGAACCAAAGAGACCAACATCCAATTACCATCCAGTTTTCCATCCAACTATCATCCAATTATTTTTTTTTTGCAATTTGCTTAAATCTAAATTTTTTTGTGTTGGCTTTTGAATTCTTAGTCTTACTTGTGTTGGTTTTAACACAAATTGAAAGTGATTAATCAATTTGTTTCATTGCTAGAAAATTGCATTAAATTAACACATTGGATAGATCCGATCCGACCTGATCATCCATTGGATGTCGGATGGATCCAGTACGATCCAATAGATATCCAATAAGAACATCCAATGGATATCCAATAAGAACATCCAATGGATGAAACCGAACGAATCTGTAACATCCTGATTTTTATCCCAATTGAAGAAGAAAAAATTGTTGAACTGGGTGAATCGGTAAAAAAAAGAACCACATATGGAGTATGACTATAGTGCCTTATAGTTGTAACACTTGTCACAGTAGCACCAATGGTACTAAGAGCATGGTCGTCTCGGCTATAGTGACATGTGGTTGTGACATCTGTCACAATAGCACCAATGGTACTGAAAGTGTGGTAGTCCCGACTATAGTGCCATGCACTTGTGACATATGTCACAATAGCACCGGTGTTACCGAGTGTTCGGTCGTCCCAACGATTGTTCCATGAAATTATGGCAATGGCACAATAACTGACATAATAGCATCAAATGTTTTGAGAGAACGGTCAAGGAATAACCAGAAGAGAGGTCGAGGAATGTCCGGGAGAACGGTCGAGGAACGGCCGGGAAAGCCATCGAAAAAACCCTCGGTACATCCCGGGCGACATTGCCCACTACAGTGACAGATGGCACTGTAGCATGGTAGGGTCGCAAGAGGCAAGGGGGCCTCGGTACATCCCGGGCGACAGTGCCCACTACAGTGACAGATGGCATTGTCGCATGGCAGGGTCGCGCCAGACCTGCAGTGCATAAAATTGGGATTTTCTTCATTTGGCTATAACTTTCTCATTTCAACTCTGTTTTTGGCGATTCAAGTTGCTATGGTTTCGTTTTTGCGAGCTTTTTGGTGAGTTATTTGGTGAGTCTTGATTAGTTGAAGTGTTAAATTTTATAAACTTTGTGAAGCACCCACATTTGGAACTTTTGGGCATTTTGATAAATAAGTCATAAATGAAAGTGATTTAATGATTTATTGCATGAAAGAAGATTATCTTGGTAAAAATGCATTTTTAGTGTTAGTTGGAAATGTGCATAATTTATGTTATGAGAGGTTTGAAAACATCAACGGATGAGTCCTTGGGTTTTGGTCATTTCCGACCTTGTGAACATTTCAGAAACTTCAAATCTTTGTTTTGGGGGAAAAGATATTGTTAAACATAAATCCCAATCACAACAAGCTAATTACTCAATATATGTCAACTAAGCTCAAGAACTAGAGAGAGAAAGTCTAGAGAGAGAAAGTAGATATCGTATTCATATGTCTCTAGCTATTACAAACAATGCATTCTCTAGAACTCAACTACAAAATTACAAACACAAACCATATATATACTACCTAACTAATACAAAGCCTTAACGACTAAGGAAACAAAACTTACTTTGACTAACTATTACAAGGTCAATGTTGACTTTTACACATTTGACTTTCCTATTAAATCTTGGATACAATATTTAGACTTAACAATCTCCCCCTTTGTATTCAAGATTTAATAAAAATTTGATGCAGATATTCAACTTTTGATTCTTCATCTTTTGTCTCTTGAAGCTTTCAAAAACTTTGCTCTTTTGCAGCTTTTGAAGAATCTTGGAAAGTCTTTTTAATCTTTAACGCTTTGGAAAGTCAACATGCCTTGAACAAAACAGGAAATTCTTGAAACTTCTTTGAAACTTGAAACTTCATTTCTGAAAAATCTTTCGTCTTCAAACAAAATTGTATCTTCATCACTTTGATCTCTGAATCGTCTTCGGAAGAACAAACCTACTTGAATTCTTGAAATTTTCTTTTGAAGATACTTTTGAAGAAGCTTTTGACTTTGAATCAGCCTTTGAAACAGCGTTTGAAACAGCGGAAGCAAATTGAACTTTAGGCTTGAACTTTGAACTTGAACTCTGAAATTGAATCTTTATAATTCTCCCCCTTTTTGATGATGTGAGCATCATAATCATCAAAATATCATCAATTTCAGCATAGGCTTTGATTTCCCCCTTTGTGAACAACAAACAATCTCCCCTTTGATCTGAAGAGCCGTCAATTCATGAAAATTATACATCCGAATCTTTTCAAATTCAGACATAATTAACGAGGTAACCCTGAATCAACAAATGAAACAGTTAGAAATGCCTGTTAGTAACACGAAGTTACTGTGTACAACGGATGTACAATGTAAGGAGCTGGTTTGATGTTGACTCCCCAGGACTTCCATTCAATCATTGAAAGACACAAGGTAATTCTATGAATGTTCTGACAGAAAAACATATTCTCTGTGTGCTCGTGCTTGTGTTTTGAAAGAATTAACACAATGATTGTGTTTCATAAGGCTCAAAGTATGTAAATCACTGAGACAACAATGATTGTACATGGACTCAATGTGCATGAGAAAGGGTCGAAGGTGGGGCAACTTTCCTTCTTTTTCAATATCAGTATCTTCCAAGAGAAGATCCGATAGATTATGTGCTGCTTCCCAGAAAATGTGAAACATTCTCTTTTTAAGAAAAGAATGAGCAGCTGGTGAGGTTGTATGCAAGAGATGGCATGGGCTATTTGCCTATTTCAATGATGGTCACCAAAGAAATGTGAACCAATCAGTAATGTGGCTGCTCGGCTCAGAAAGTGGTAGGTGCAGAGTTCTGATATTCTTTTAACTCTGATCTCACACCTTCTTTTTATCTAACCAATCTCTCATTTCCATTTTACCTCTGCTCACTCCCACACTCAAATCTTTTAGACCCCTCTCCCCTTAATCACTCAAAGGATTTCTTCCGGGGTAGGAAACACTGGTTATCGTGAATCCATGGAAGATCTATTAAGCACTCATACTGAATCCCATGTTCCTAAAAGTACATGCTTATCAATGATTTTCTTGACATGTAAAGCACAATAAATCATATGTCAGTGTATGTATGCTCATCAAAAATCAGATATGAAATTTGAGCATTTTGAACTTTGAAGATTTCTCAAAACAAGGATATTGAATGAATGAATATGAAGTCAAGAGAATTGTTTTGAGAATCTGACAATGAATCAATCAGATCAAATCAATGGATAGGGTATCAAAGAATTGGAAATTTTGTTTATATGAACGAATATAAACAATTTATCAATGAAAGCACAAATATGAACAAGATGAATGATGCTCAACAACAATGAATTTCAAACGGGGGTATTACCATCGAAAAATTGTTTGAATTTGAGACATGGTAATAACAATTTCAAATAAAATACTGAACCGGTGTGTATGAATACTTGACATTATATGGACAAGATAATACACAAGTATTGATCTTTGGAAACACATGGTCAGTTAAACATTAAAGCACAAAAAATTGAAAAACATTTAAAAATCACACTTCTAAATTCATGAAATTGTTGGAGAATAAGAAGTGGTTTGAACATTTAAGAAAAAAAAATTTCATGTTCGAAAGTTGTCATTCTTTCAAACAATCAGAGATCTAGGATCAGAAGATTTTTACCTTTTCGGCTCCCCCTCAAATCATGATCAAATGATTTATAGCTTTAGAGCTCCCCCTGGATATTAGTACAATATCCTTCTTTGATTGTTGAAAAACGGGTCCTGATATGTCATTTGATCAGAAGCCACTTTATTCACTTTATTTAAAAAATAAAAGACAGAAAGCAGTAAAACAGTTTATAGATTGAGTTCTGATCTGAAGTAATCAGAAGTCATCACCTTTACTCCCCCTTAAATTAAGCATCTGAAATATGTCAGTTAAAACAGGATAGAGATCAAACACTCCCTTTTGAATTGTTAGACCATCAATATCAGAAAAATCTAGCAAAGAAAAAGTATAGGATAGAGATCAGATCAATTCACTCGGGATGAAGACCATCAATATCCATCGGATGCAAGCATACAGGAGTAAGGTCTTTTTGATCTCTAAGGTACGGGTCCTAAGCTGTTTTGCTTAGAAGCCATTATCTTGACATTGAGGTGCGGGTCTTGAACTGTGTTATTCAAGAGCCATTGTCTTTCTTACTCCCTCTTGGATTGAGGTGCCTGCAACACAGATTCAGGTTTCGGTTTTGGTACCCACTGGTATTTGGGTCCAGAAATGTTAGTTGCAGTGCGTGTGGGGGTTATGGAGTAAGAACCATACCAGTAATGATCAGTTGATTTATGAAAATGATCATGTGTACAGCAAATAGAACAATAAAATTTCTTACCGTTAAGTGCTTTGTTCTTCTTTGCTTTGTGCACAAGTACACATGATTTCTTCTCTTTTAGCTCATTTTCCTTATCATCTTGGACTGGTTTCTTTTGCCAAACCAGTTTCTCTTTCTTGAAACTTTTTCTTGGATAAGTATCTGAACCATCTAAAAATTCATCGTAGAAAAGGTTAGTTCGACGAATCTGATTAAAGGATTTGACTGACCTATTTGAAGAGATGAATTTCTGATTTGAACTTGAAATAGATTTCTCAAGTTCTTTGATCTTTGAGGCGAAGTTGTCTCTTTCTTTCACAAGTTGGTCAATCTTTGTCTTGAATTCAGACTTCGTCTTTTGTTCATTCAGCGCAGCTATAGACAGTTCAGACAACTTAGAAGTTAGCTTCTTGATTTCAGATTCAAAAATGGATCTTTCTTCCTCAAATCCTTTTTCTGACTCTGTTCTCTGGACGGATAATTCTTTAAAGAACCCTACATTCTTTTGTTCTATGGCCTTCTTCTCTTTTTCAAACTTCTCTCTTTCTAAAATCAGTACTTTCTCAAAATCAGAGATTTGTTGAGAAAGCTTGATGCATTTAAGCTCTACTGACTTCTTCTCTTCATAACACTTCTTTGAGAAATCTGAGAACTTCTTTGAAATTTTTTTCTTTTCTCTTTCAAAATCCGCTTGATTTGCAACAAGCTGTTTTTCCAAATTAGATAAATTCTTTTTAAGCTCAGCGTTTTCAGATTCCAAAACAGATATATTCTCTTCGAAAGCCTTCAACTTGTTTTGAAGCTCAACTGATTCTGCTTGTAGCTCAGGTGATTTCTGTTCAGTTGTCTTCAGTTGACTTTGAAGATTCATAATCTCTTTCTCCTTTTCTTTTATCTCTTTATCCCTCTCATAAAGGATACCTGAAAAATTAGAACTATTTTTAGTACAATTTATACATTCAGGAGTTTTAATACAATTGAACAATTTAATTTGCAACTCCGGAATCTTTTTGAGGTATTCTGAATTTTTCAATTTCAGATCATTTCGCTCAGCTTCAATACCAGATATATCAGATATGTAGTAAATTGACATCTTAAAAAAGCTTGATAGGAAAGATCGTTCCCAAACTAATGTATCAGAAAATCAAAAATCAGATCAAATTGAAATCTTAAAAAAAATATTTCGTGAAAATTGAAATTTGAACAATACTTGATATTTTGCAATGTAGAAAAAAATATTTCCATAAATGACCAAAAAAAAATTTCCAGACTTTTTTTTTTTTTTTAGAGAAAAGTGGTTTGCGTGTGTTGACCGAAACGCAAAGCTAGGTGTGCGGGTCCTTGGTGAAACGCATAGCTAAGAATGCGGGTTGTTGAGGAAACGCATAGTGAGGTATGCGGGTCCTTGAGGAAACGCATAGTGGTATGCGGGTCCTTGAGGAAACGCATAGTAGACTTTGCGGGTTGAACTTGATGCGCGAAGAAGAGCTTTGCGGTTCCAACTTGAAATGCAATATAAGCTTTGTGGGTCCTTCTTGAAGCGCAGAGTATGGTATGCGGGTCTCACTTGAAATGCAACGTATGGTATGCGGGTCTCACTTGAAACGCAAAGTATGGTTCTCAGGTCTGTATGAATGACCCGCAAACCGTATGAATGACACGCAAAGTCGATTTCTTGACATTATCTTTCTCAAATCGATTGATTCCTGCACAATTGAACTTCAAGAATTTGTTAGCATCATCGAAAAACAGTTCTAAACACACACAAGCAATCAATTTTCGATTAAAAACATCAAATCGAATATTTTCAATCAAGAACAGTAACTGAACACTTTTTTCACGAAAATCTCAAAAATCAAAAATTGAAACCGATTTTGTTCGAATTTCGAGATGGAATCAAAACAACAATCAATCACCAACATAAATCGAACACAATGAATCCAGTTTCTTGCATTAAAAACAATTTTTCACATGAAATTTGTATGAAACAGTAACAAACTCGTTTTCTTGAAAAACTTTTGAAAAATTCAAATTTTCGATCCAAAAACACCAAATTTCAATTCAAATCATGATAAAATCTTTTCTGAAAAGTTTGGTTCAGCTCTGATACCAATTGTTAAACATAAATCCCAATCACAACAAGCTAATTACTCAATATATGTCAACTAAGCTCAAGAACTAGAGAGAGAAAGTCTAGAGAGAGAAAGTCTAGAGAGAGAAAGTAGATCTCGTATTCATATGTCTCTAGCTATTACAAACAATGCATTCTCTAGAACTCAACTACAAAATTACAAACACAAACCATATATATACTACCTAACTAATACAAAGCCTTAACGGCTAAGGAAACAAAACTTACTTTGACTAACTATTACAAGGTCAATGTTGACTTTTACACATTTGACTTTCCTATTAAATCTTGGATACAATATTTAGACTTAACAGATGTATTTTAAGTATTTCAATGAGTAAATTCCGAACATTTGAGCACGTGTCTATGGTATAACCTTGTTTGGAAAATGATTTATCTTATTCTAAGTTGTGTGGAGTTTGGTCTTGTACTTTGGAGCACATATTTGCACAAACATTGGTCGAGTGCGTTTATTGGTTTTGATAATGAATCATTTGGTTGTTTGAGCCTGTGGCTGGGTATTTGATTATGTTGGGTTTTGGGGACAATTGTTCAGTTTTGATAGCTCAACGTAGAGCTTTGGTCATAATTTATGGTTATTGGAGATTTACATATTTTGAGTGTGTGCGTCATTCAATTTAGGGTCATATAATGTTTTAGCCTCGTCTACTATGGATCCATGAACACTTCTATCACTTTGTCCGATGATGGAACAACTTGGTTTCCACATCACGGCACGTTAGACATCGAATTGGGTTATAAGTCCTACATGCTAGTATACGATATTGGATGAGGATTTCAACGTAAGGACCCTAGTTAGTTGAAGTTGATTTTCCATGGGTGTACGTTTAAAGCCACCGAGCCTAACATCCCTTGTGTGTACTTTATTATTTTGTCCGATGGTGGAACGCTAGTTTTCCCCATTGCAGCGGTTAGGCATCTCTGGTATGGTGTAAGTCCTCCGTGCAAGTATCTGTAGGTGTATGCTGAAAGATGCTGAGCTCGATACTTAATACCAATATAACATAATGTGTGGCTTACTTTGTGTCCGTCACATTATATGGAATCGGGTCTCCCCCGTCACCGAAAGGTGTTGTCTTCGGGATGGGTCTTTTATATTTATGTTTTCGGTGATGTATTTTATGGGTGGATTATTCTCCATAATTATTGTGTGTGGAGTATTGGGTCCTACTCGTGATTTGGGTGTTTTCGGAATATGAAATATTATTCATGTTTTCATAAATTAGAAGTCGATTCTACTCTTGTCTGAGTGAGTTTTGGGATGCATCATTTTATAAAGTATATTTTGTATTGAGGTGTTCATCTTTGAAAATGCATATTATTGGAGAACGAGTCGTTTCCATACTTAAAGTGAATCATTTTGAAAAACTATGATTTAAGTTGTATCCTTCCCTTTTAAAAATCTAATTATCCATACGTAAAACTCTTGAACTCACTAGGCGTTAGCCTAACCTTTTTATTTGTCGGCATGTGCAACATGTCCGGTTGAAAATAGTTCTAGTAACACAGTAAAGAGAGAAGTATAAATCTAAATCTAAAAATTTAAAAATTCTAAAAAAAATTTATTTGTCCGCATGAACTCACTTTATAAAGTCATCTTAGGTGATGACACCTTAAATATAAATCTAAAAATGACAATCTAAGTCCTTTTAATTAGAGCAATTAACACAAACTACTCCTAAACCTCTAAGACATAAATATAAACCCCTTAGAACTATAATATTTCACATAAAATCATAGAATAACAAAATAATTTACCCCTTAAAGTTCACATAAAATAATAATGAAACTTACTGGGTTATCACATAAAATATTTTATGAATTCATCATTTTAATACTTTTAAATTTTTTTTCAAAAAACCAAGTTAATTACATTGTTGATCCTTGTGGTTTGCTCAAAATTTGGATTTGATTCCTAAAACGAACTATCTACACCGATGATTTCTAACTTTTCAATCTCATAACAGTTAGGATCCCTCGAGTTAAGTTAGTTGGTGTTAGTCCCAAAATGTAATGGCAATAATAAACAAGTATTGTAGAAGGGGAGTTGAATACAATACTCACAAATTTTCACTTTAACTTAATTCTTTATTGATAAAAATCAAGAATTACACAGAAGTTTTATGATTGTTGCGGAAAGAACAGATAAATCTATTCTAACAATCTATCACTAAGAAAACAATAATACAACTTAAAACAAAAAGATTAAAGCTATGGAAATGAGGAAGAACATGTCTGCCAACTTTTTACTTGAGTGCATTAAGATCTCTTTTCAAATGCGTAACCTTGCATGGGAGGAGTCTTCACCTTTATATAATGCCATGTGCATTAAATGCTGAGGACACTTGTCATCTTGGGATTGAATGTCTGAGATGTCATTCAAAAGACAAAGTATCATTTTTGTCTTAACATGGAACATAGTTGACCTTAGGACCTTGTTGTAGACAACACCTGAAAATGATGTAAACAACAAACATCCTTTTTTTGAACCTTTGGAGAATGCGCCCATCATTCCATGATTTGGTGAAGATGTTAGTGCAAAATATTGTTGTATTAAAGATCATGATGCTTAAAAGTCAAAGTCAAAGCCTCAAGAGAGAAAGTCAAGTCAACATGCTATAAATAGAAAGTCAAAGTCAATTTCTATTCAGTTGTAAAGGTCAAAGCTTTGTAGTGTAGGTTAGATTTCCTTAGTTAAATTTTAGGTATAAATATTTTTGGTCTTTGTATTTGTAAGGTGTGCATTTCATTGTAATATTTGAGAGAGCTTTTAGTGAAAGAAAGTAGAGAGAGAAAACTTGTAATCTTGATTCAAAAAGAACATCACAAGACTGGACATCATTTTCTCAAACAATCCAAAAGTAATTAAAACTCCCTGAGATGCGATTGTCCAAGCACACAGAATTGAAATATAGATCAACTTCGTAATCAAATATCTCTCTCTCTGGTTCTTACTTCAAGATTGCTCTTTCGTTCTCCCAAAATTCGTCTCCTTTCTTTCAGCCGTCAAAATCTTGTTATGTGAAAAGTAACCCCCTACAACCCTAGCTGCAGAAAGCTATAGATCCAGATTTGGAATGAATGCGAGTTTGGCGCGGGTTTAGTCATGCCATAGTCGCCCGCTATACTCAAAACTCGCGGGTGCTGCAAACTCACGTGAAACTAGCGTTTAGTACTATTTTTCAACATTATTGCACCAATAAGGCTTTGTAAACTCTTTCTTGCACGATTCTTCTTCAGCTTCTCAACTAAATCCGTTTCTTTGTCCAATTTCGCCGTGTTTCTCTCTTTTCTTCAATATTTACCAACATGTACTAACTTTCGCTCAATGGTTAAATTACATCGCTATTCTTCTTTAGAAATCGCAATTCCACTCGTTTTTAACTCATTAATAAGGTCGAAATTGGACCTTATCACTCATATGAACTCTCATAATTCATTTGATTTCTTTGATCCCTGGAATCAATATTATCTTCAGAGCATCCTCCAGTAATGATTCATAGACATAGTTTAATCAGAGACAATCTCATAAGAGGTTTATGTATCGATGACGAATAGTTGTGCCTTACTCTTCTCTTTCTTTAGATGAGTATGTATCGAACCAAGTAGCTTCCCCCATTTCCGTTTGGGAGCTACGACCTCAACCACACCTCCACCATGTGTGATTGCAACGTACTTTCCGGCGACGTTGTGCCATTGTTTAGGGACTTTAACCTTGCGAGTATATTTGAAACTCGTATATGTGATCTTGTCACTTCTGGAATAACATTAAACGTATCAGGTATCGAGTCTGATTCGTTTGACTTCAACTTTACATTATGAAGTTTAGGGATCAACATGAGACATAGTGGGAATATTCAATGACATTTCCTGTCGTTCCTATGGAAAATCCTTTTTTCCTATCTCCCTTTAACGACGGAAAAATTGTCTCATCAAAGTGACAATCCTCAAATCTAGCGATAAAAAGACCACCCGTCAAGGATTTTAATTAGCGAATAATTTTTGGAGATTCATATCCACAAAATATACTTAATCATTTTAAAGAACCATTTTGGTGCGTTGTGGGGGCACAATTGGCGCATATACTGCACAACCAAACATGTGTAATTGTAAAATATCAGGCTTATATCCAATTACCAATAAGTACACATGAGACTGGTTAGCTAGTAATAAGCCTCAAAATGAAGAAGTAAAGTTGCGTATAGTATTGCATAACCCCAGACACATGTAGGTAAATTGGTGCGCATAACTAATGTCTTGGCTACCATCTATATTCTTTTGATGAAAACTTCTACAAGACCATTTTAGATATACATATGGGGATATGAAACTCTACATTGATCCCGATACATATGCAATAATCATCAAATCCTTATGATGTAAATTCTCTAGCATTACAAGTCATGTAGACTTGATAAGATAATCAGGGTGGTGAGCCCTTAAATGTATAGTTAGTGCTAGGAGTGCAACATTTCATATGGACAATAATACAGCATGCGTTCATCGTGTCGAAACCAGAACCATAAAGTACTTTAATGGCCCACATTCTGGATGTTTATGTGCATAAATATCATCGTGTATTTGTTGTAAGAATGAAATATTTTGTATTATGACATTGGCTTTAGGATGGTCTCATTCCTGTCTTGGCTAAGGATCAGGGTATACAAAAGTTATAGGTATTTGAGAGGGCATATTATAATAATGGTGTTGCTTCTTATGCTACAGAAGTCAACAATTGCAATTTGCCTCATTTTTGTCTTTCATTCAAAAAAGAATGTGTCTATGTGTATTTTGCAAACACGGATCACTATGTCATAACCATGGTGTCCCATGTGAAACATATATGGGTCATTGTCCAAAAATTCTTTATTTGTGACAAAATATGTTTTAGTGACGTAGATAATCCACTAATTTGACACTTTAATTTCTCTAATATATGTCCCTTTCATATCGTTAGAGTTGATGTACATATACCCCATTCCATTCTTATAATATGATTTCTAGTTGATATGAATATCTTAACAAGGTTTTCATTAATATAGTGCTTTAGTGACTATTAATCTTGTACCAACAAGAAAATGATAGTACATCGTCTAAGTATTTTGGTTGGATAAATTATAAAATAAAGATTAGTCAATCTCTTTAGATTATATGAAATGTCCTACAAAAACTCAAGTTCTCCTCGATACATTCCTACACGAAAAGGAGAATATTGAGAGTTTTGTATTTGTTTTTAATGCATTTCTTTACATCTATAATGGTTATCGATTTGAGTGTGTATATTAATTTTTAATGCCTAACATAAATTTCAAAGAAACATATGCTTAATCAATCTTAAATTAATATGATATAGTTCATTTTCATCTTGTTCCCTTTTTGATAGGAGCACTCTTTAGTGATTTTCTTATTTGATTGTCCATTATCACTTGAGCTAGTAGTTGTATCTCTACTCCAAGTGTTGAAAAATCATTCATGACTCTTACCAAGATCCTGACCCTTTCTAGGGTCTTGTCTACATGGTGCGTAAATATCACATGTAAAATTGTTTTTAACTCACAATCTTTTGGAGTTGTTTCCACCTATAACGCTTTCATTACCAATATCGAGAATTTTCTTTGTCCTGACATATATGGTGTTGTTATTCTTAAATAACCTTATTATGTCTCTCAACCACTTGTAGTAGGTTGATGAGTTTGCCTAAAGGTTACATTCCAACTTATATTGTTTCATTAATATTTTCTGATGAAAGATGGAAATAATGTTATGAATCATGACATCTTCTGTGAGTTCTTTGCCACGAAGATTGAGATGCATTTTGAGACACAACATTTCTTTGTTGAAATCAGTTACCTTTTTGTAATCGAGTAAGTGAGTTTCATTCCACTGTATGATTAGTTTAGGAAATACATGGTAATGAATATTCCAAATTTCATTTTGGGACATCCCGCGGTTATTGGGTACTTTTAGTTAAAGGTATTTCCTCCAAAGGTTAGGACTGTTGTGTCATGTCAAAAATTTCAAGGTATTTGCTTGAACCTTTTCAGATGATTGGTTTTAGGGTCAACAGGGAATTAATGATTTTTAGGTATATTCTTGTACCTTTTCGACAAAAGTAGTTTTTACATTGGATATTCATATGTGTACTCAAGTTCTTTTGAGTTCAGGACATTGATTTCAAGATGAGTTGTTTCAACCATTTAAGTAAATAAGGGATAATATATGAACTTTATTTTTTGCTCATAAGACAATAAATTATGATGCATTTGAAATTTTATTATCATAACAATATTGGATTTTTGCATGTTTGCATATTTTTGTTGATAATACTTCATCAATATTTCCATTTTCGAGAATAAATCGCTCCATATATTGGATTTCCAGGTAGTAGGGGAATCACGTGGATTTCTTAAGTCCCTACAAACCTTAGGGCTATTTACACCTGTTTTACAAAATCCTTTTGATATTTTGTGATTTATTTAATAAAAGAAATACATGTATAACATTTATATATTTGGTAAATTTTGACATGAGATCAAAACAATTAATACCATATTGGTATTTTGAGAGCTTTTCGCAAGAGGCCAAAAAAATATTATGATTTATGATCGAAACGAATATTTATTTATGTATTTATGGACAGTTAATATTATATGTTCTAAGATTTTAACAACTTTTGGCAAGAGACCAAAAATATGGAATTGAAAGTTTAACTTCCAAATATTAATTATAAGAATTATAAGTAGGAACTTATAATTAAGATAAACATTTGAATATTATATGGATAAGGCATAAAAATATATAAAAGAATTACTAAACATTTTAATACCAAATTAAAACAAATTGACTTAGATAAATAAATAAAAATTAAGTTGTCCACTTCAATGTACATTATAAATAACAATAGGCTAAATTAGAATCATATATTAAAAAAATTATTAATCAACTAAAACAATTAAAATAGTAATGGTTCAATTGATAATGACAAACTTTAGGTTCAAACGCAAATTAAATCAATAACAAAATTTAATGTTAATAAGTCCAAGAAAAATTAGATAGGAGATAATTCTTACAAATCCAATAATAATAATAATAACTTTTTATTTTTGGGTTAACTAAATCTACAAATATTAATTTCAACTATAAGATTGAATTGAAATTGAAATTTACATCATCTAATATTACTAACATATTAATCGTCATAAATAATGAAATGTAACAACATAATTTATTTAAATAAGTAAATAGTAATGGCATGATTAAGTTAACTAACTAAATATATGCAATATTATAAACTATTTAAGAATACCTAAATAAATAACTATAACAAAAATTCAGTCATTAATCAAGTGTTTAAAATATATAAATTACGATTCCAAATCCACATGAAAGGTAAAACAAAAAATAAGGTATGTATTTTTCATTTAAATAAATAAAAAAAGTAACGAAACTAAGGTGTGACTATGAGACCAAATCCATATGAAAGGCAAAAAACAAAATAAATCATTAAAACAAATTCGTCGACATCATTAGTACAATTCTTAAATCATTCATATGTATCAAGAGTTGAAGAGATAAATATTTGTACTTGTATTTGGTAGGATGATGCTAGTTGTCCAACATCGAAACCGATAGCAACTCGTTTATTTTTAGCGGCGGTTGAAAGAGGTAGTTAGAGGCTAATATCTGAGCTTACGTGCTGATAACGTGTTATTGGAAAAACATAGCAGAACAACAGTAAATAGAGAGAATGAAATATTTAATTCTCATTAATCATAAGTCCTTTAAACTGAGAGAAGTTTATAAAGAAAATGAAACATATATCATGGTAATTCTAATGAAAGAAAAAAAATCCTGTCAATTACTTTTTTGATGATGACACATAATTCTTCAACAAATAAGGATTTTTAATAAGCAATCCCAAACACCCCTTAATAATAAGGGGGCGTTTGGTTTGCAGAATGTGATGGAATCTGATGGAATTGGAATGTTGAATTCCTTTGACCAAATTCCATTCTCTTGTTTGGTTCAAGCTTTTCAATGGATAGAATCTTTATATTCCAATAAATTCCATAAATATAGGATTTGAACATTCCATCATAAAACCCAAGGATTTCAATGGAATGGAATCTCATATTTTGATAATTCCAAAATTACCCTTTACCCCAAACTAAACCCTACTGATATTGATTATCAGCAGACACCAACTATCTCTCTCCTCTCTCTCTCTCTCCCTCCCTCTCTCCTCTCTCTCTCCTCTCTCTCTCCCTCTCTATATCTCTCTCTCCTCCCTCTCTCTCCCCTCCCCCTCTCTCATCTCTCTCCTTCCTCTCTCTATCTCTCTTTCCTCTCTCTCTCCTCCCTCTTTATCTCCTCTCTTTCTCTTCCCCCTCTCTTTCTCTCTCCTCCCCTCTCTCTCCTCTCTAGCTCCTCTCTCTCCCTCTCTCTCTTCCTTGCTCTCTCTCCCCTCTCTCCTCTCCTCTCCTCTCTCTCTCTCTCTCATCATTCATATGCTAAAATAATCAAAACAATTTTAGTTAAAAATTAAACTATTTAATGACAATTTCATTAAATTAATTTTTGTTTAAAAAAATTAAAATAATCAAAAAGGATTATCATATCTCTTAGGAGGCACTACCTCCAGACCTGCCCGACTTCCTCAACCTATCGGCCGGCCGTTAGGTCCAAAGTTGTATGCCACAACCGGCCTTACCTTCTATGTTTTTAGTAAAGGGCCTTTTCAATAAGGCTCGCGCATATGTATCAAGAGTTGAAGAGATAAATATTTGTACTTGTATTTGGTAGGATGATGCTAGTTGTCCAACATCGAAACCGATAGCAACTCGTTTATTTTTAGCGGCGGTTGAAAGAGGTAGTTAGAGGCTAATATCTGAGCTTACGTGCTGATAACGTGTTATTGGAAAAACATAACAGAACAACAGTAAATAGAGAGAATGAAATATTTAATTCTCATTAATCATAAGTCTTTTAAACTGAGAGAAGTTTATAAAGAAAATGAAACATATATCATGGTAATTCTAATGAAAGAAAAAAAATCCTGTCAATTACTTTTTTGATGATGACACATAATTCTTCAACAAATAAGGATTTTTAATAAGCAATCCCAAACACCCCCTTAATAATAAGGGGGCGTTTGGTTTGCAGAATGTGATGGAATCTGGTGGAATTGGAATGTTGAATTCCTTTGACCAAATTCCATTCTCTTGTTTGATTCAAGTTTTTCAATGGATAGAATCTTTATATTCCAATAAATTCCATAAATATAGGATTTGAACATTCCATCATAAAACCCAAGGATTTCAATGGAATGGAGTCTCATATTTTGATAATTCCAAAATTACCCTTTACCCCAAACTAAACCCTATTGATATTGATTATCAGTAGACACCAACTATCTCTCTCCTCTCTCCTCTCTCTCTCTCCCTCCCTCTCTCCTCTCTCTCTCCCTCTCTCTATCTCTCTCTCCTCCCTCTCTCTCCCCTCCCCCTCTCTCTATCTCTCTCCTTCCTCTCTCTATCTCTCTTTCCTCTCTCTCTCTCCTCCCTCTTTATCTCCTCTCTTTCTCCTCCCCCCCTCTCTCTCTCCTCTCTCTCCCTCTCTCTCTTCCTTGCTCTCTCTCCCCTCTCTCCTCTCCTCTCCTCTCTCTCTCTCTCTCATCATTAATATGCTAAAATAATCAAAACAATTTTAGTTAAAAATTAAACTATTTAATGACAATTTCATTAAATTAATTTTTGTTTAAAAAAATTAAAATAATCAAAAAGGATTATCATATCTCTTAGGAGGCACTACCTCCAGACCTGCCCGACTTCCTCAACCTATCGGCCGGCCGTTAGGTCCAAAGTTGTATGCCACAACCGGCATCAAATTATTTTGACAGATTCGTTCCATCCAAAAACATTATGCAAACCAAAAGCCCCTAAGTTTTAGAAATCTTCCAAATTTAAAGATTTCAAAACTTTTTATTTTATTTTAATATAGCTGCCGATAAAAAGATAAAAGAAAGAAAGAAAAAAAAAAACGCTTAAAAACCTACAAAACCGTTAAGAAATGATTTCAGAATAAATGAAGTGAAACAATGAGTGAAGTAGGGCCGCTTGAACACCCAACATAATATATATCTTATGATAACATCATAAACTAACCACCGACAAATAATAACCAAACAACTACTCGACCATCACTTCTATTCAACGTCACACCAGGGACGGATCAAATTTTTTTTTCATACGGTGGCACCATATAATACCGACAATTTTTTTTTACAAAAAGCACGGTTTTTATCGACGTGTCTTCATCTTTTTACCGACGTTCAATATTGTCCGATGTGTTTTTAGCCTAATTCCACAATTTCGAGTGATTTTTAAAGCTGTTTGCTTGATTTCGAGAGATTTTTAAGTTATTTTTATCGATTCCGAGAGATTTTTTCCCTTTTTTTGGTTGATTTCGATAGTTTCTTTTGGTTGATTTCGATAGTTTCTTTTGGTTTATGGTTGATTATGAGGTACGGTTGCACCTTCTTGAAGTTTTCAAAATAATACGGTAGCACCTTCCAAAACGATATGGTTGCACCTTATACGAACCTAAAAATTTTACCCTTCATCGGCGAAATAATACGGTGGCACGTGCCACCGTAGCCACCATAGTGGATCCGTCCCTGCGTCACACCCTCCCCGAAATAACCCTTTTTTCTTCTTGGATGATTCCAATTCCTTTGTGTGAATTGATGATATTAGAGAGGTAAAAAGGGTTGGTATCTCATTTTTATCAATTCAACTGTCACATATAGACACACCACTTATTAAATATTAATATATTCTATTATAAGATTGATATAACCTAATAATTAAAATTTTGTAAAAATAACTATATTGCTTATGGGGGTTTTAAAACACATTTGATAAATTCATAAAAGAGTGAATCATGGATATAGTACGATATTTTTTATAACTAGAGTTTTTATATTATGTTTATTATGGATTTGGTCCCAATACTATGCAATTTGTTATGGTCATGGTCCTGTGTTTTTCAATCGTAAAAAATCCGTTAACTCATTTAACTGAGAAGGTATTATGGTCTCTTTGACTCCTTTTATGTTTCTTTTTGTTAAGAAAATAGTATATATTATATACATTATGTTAATATAAAGTGAAATATATACACCCTTATATATACATGACGGAGACAAATGGAGCTTAAGACCGTTCATTGCTAACCCGTTACTCTTCACCAACAACTTAACCTTACCTCCACCCCCCTCCCAATGTTGTCTGTCCCACCTAACCCCTACCGTTCACTTCCCGTCGACCCCAACCCCTTCCCTCATCTTCGCTTCCAACACATTTTCATCTTCTTCGTCTCTAACATTGACCACCATTCCCTTCCCCCCCCCCCCCCCCACACACACACCGTGACCCCAATCCTTTCTCACGTGAAGCCCCCACCATTTGAATTGTATATATTTCATTTGAATCAACTAAACAAAATTAGGAGAAATATTATGTGCAATAGTGACTAGGTGTAAATATCAGCCCATAAACGTTTGTCAATTAAAATACATGCATATACATGTCAATGGACAAAAATGTCGATTAATCCAAACATTTGCCTATACCACTACACAAAACTTGAACCACTGGCACCACACAATTTTGAACCTCAAATCACTTCACTTTCTTCGAACCACGGGTTATTTCTCCGCTTATATCCACATACACTCTAGTCCACTTGACGATGTTTGTGTGTGTGTTTCATGAGACCCAAAGGCTCAAAAGATAATTGAAGGTAGTTGAAGGTTAGATAAAAAAAGTCAACTCATCCAAACGCTCATAGTTGTTCTCACCATTCTCACTAACTGTTATTATTCAATCATTAAAGATGGATTTCTTAAGAGTATTCTGACATGATCCCAATTTTATATATATATATATATATATATATATATATATATATATATATATATATATATATACATAGAGGATGGTTCATGTGAGAATGGTAACAATTTAAGAAAATAAGAGGAGCATTCTCAGCCAATCAAATTAAAATTCCCTTTTTATTTTAGGAAAGGGTATTTGTGTCATTTGATTTATTACCTCTTTATTTTGGAAATTATACACATGAATCTTCAGATCAACGAACCCTCAACTCAATCAATATGAACTTCTTCTTTGTTTTGAGGCTCTCCATGAATTATCATATCTTCTTCCTATCGATTGGTGTCTTCTTGATGGATCATCCCATTGAAAGTCCCAGAGCCCAAGTTCCAGACGAAGAAAACAAAGGGGAAATTAATTCATATTCCTCAATTGCTCCATCAAAACAGTGTAATGTTTTCGAAATCCCAATTACGTCTCAATTATCACATAAAAGCAATTTTGATTCTACTAATGATTCATCAAAAGAAGCTATTAGGTCAGAATTACCTATTTCAAGCGAGAGTTCTGATTTTGCCATTGATTCATCTAAACAAGCTTCTAGGTCAAATTTACCTATTTCCAGTGATAGTGAGCATTCAATTGATCATACATTGCTGGAGGATGTTGCTGGTAATGTGTATTTTAGTTTTTTGTTATTGAATTTGTTTGTTATTTTATTTGATTGTTTTGATTTTAAGTTATTAGGTTCATTGTTGTATTTTTTTTTACTTTTGTTTATTTGAAATCAAATTATATGTTCTTTAGTTAGAGGTTAATATCTTACTCTCCAGTTTGTTAGAGTTATGATTTTAAAAATTTGCCTATATGATCACATATGATTATGTTCTTCATATGACAGAGAACCAGTTGATGTTGTTTGTTAGAGTTATGATTTTATAAATTTTGCATGTATGATCACATATGATTATGTTCTTCATATGACAGAGAACCAGTTGATGTTGTTTGTTAGAGTTATGATTTTATAAATTTTGCATGTATGATCACATATGATTATGTTCTTCATATGACAGAGAACCAGTTGATGTTGTTTGTTAGAGTTATGATTTTATAAATTTTGCATGTATGATCACATATGATTATGTTCTTCATATGGCAGAGAACCAATTTATGTTGTTTGTGATTAATGATTTTTACATTTTCCATGTCTGATCACATATGATTATGTTCTTCATATGACATAGAATTTATCTTCTATGCAGTCTCTGAGATTGAGATGTTGGGCAAAATTGGAACCTTGAATGTATCAAAGAAGGATAAATATAGTGCATCAATAAATGTTATACCAAATGTCCCTGAAGGAGTTAAACCGGTTGTTGGTTCAATGTTTCAAACCATTGGTGAGTGCATCGATATGTATAGGAAATATGCAGATTATGCTGGGTTTGATATAAGGCGATCTACAGAACACACCTTTAAAGACAAATTTGTCAGGTTGAAATATTCGGTATGTCATCGATCTGGTGTTCCTAACAAACGTTCTGTTGATAGCATGGATGTTGGTGAAAAACGAAAGGTGCTTCGTAACTCCAACTTCAAAGTAACTGGTTGCAAAGCACAAGTTAGATTTCATAGGGTTAATGGTACGTCACAATTTAAGCTTTACTATTTCCATCCCAATCCCAATCATAATTTGTTAGATGAGAGTGATAGAATGTTATCTCGAAATAGAAGGTAAATGAAGTTTTCAGATAAGAGGCTTGTACATCGTGCATCAAGGGCAAATATTTGGGCATCCAAAGCACATAGAATACAAGTCTGTTTGAAGGGTGGTTATGAGGAAGTTGGTTGTAGTAGGAGCGACTATAAGAATTTTAAGAGAGATTTCGATACTTTTGTTGGTGATGGCGATGTTCAGATGGTAGTAAACATGTTCAATGAGCGTGTGGTAAATGGGACGAACTTTGCTTTTGAGTTTAAAGTATGCGAAGGAAAACTTCAAGGTCTATTTTGGGCTGATGAACTCTCGAGGTTTAACTATTCAGAATTTGGTCATGTTATATCATTTGATGCCATGTATCGTTCAAACAACTAAGTTTTTGTTGTTTATTTTTATTGTTTCACCTGTTATGTTCTTTGTTTGAATGTGTTACTTTATATATTTACTTTTGTAGGCATTGTATGGTCTTTGTACCATTTCTTGCTATTGATAACAACAAGAGTTCAGTTGTTGTTGGTTCTGGCATTTTGTGGGATGAAAAACTTCCATCATACACTTGGTTACTGGAAGCATTTTTAAAAGTTCATGGTACTCAACCAAAGCTCGTCTTAACTGATCAAGATGCTGCTATTAGAGAGGCATTTCCAATCGTTTGGAATGAATCAAAACATAGATTTTGTATGTGGCACATAATGAATAAGTTGCCAAATAGGGTACAAATTATTTGATTTTTTTTCTTTTCATTCGACTTATTTATTTTATAATACTAGCCTTTATTTCATTGACTTCATGTTTTGAGTGATTGATTGACTTCATGTTTTGAGTGATCATGTATGATTTATTCAGGTTAGCACAGACCTGCTGGTTAACACGGATTTCAGGAAGCGGCTTTTGAAGCTTGTTTGGAGTGTGTATTTGGGTCCACAAGAGTTTGAACTTAAATGGAATGCATTGATGGATGAATTTAATATGGAAGGTCACCCATGGCTGTCAGAGGTGTTTACTATTCGGTCTAAATGGATTCCTGGATACTTCCAAGATCTTCCTATGTGTGGTTTAATGAAGATGACATCGCGGTCTGAGAGTTTGAATTCATTTTTTAAGAGTTTTTCACACCATGGGAATGATTTGTTAACTTTTATCCTATCTCATGATTCTACAATGGACAAACAAAGAAACAGACAACGTACTAATGAGCACGAGACCAATATTTTTATCCATAATTTCAAGACTCTAAGGTTGATTGAAAGACACGCTGCCATGATTTATACGAAGACTGTCTTTTTTGATGTTCAAAAGCAAATAGTTAAAGGAGATCGTTATTGTGCTCAATGGAATGTTGTTATTAAGAATGGGCACCAAGTATTCACAATAAGGGAAAAAGATGAAATGTTTAAAATGAAAGCAGAGTTTAAGGTATACTAATCATTAATCATCTGTGATTTTTGCTTATGTTAACAGTCATACTAATCATTAATCATATGTGATTTTTGCTTATGTTAATAGTCACACTAATCATTAATCATATGTGATTTTTGCTTTACAGGTTGTACAATTGATAGATGATGGATCATTGTCATGTTCCTGTCAACATTTTGAGTATTTTGGCATTCTCTGTTGCCACATATTCCATGTATTATTCAACATTGATGTTGATGAGATACCTACGCGGTATATTAGTAAGAGATGGATGAGAGGTGTTATCCTATGGATGTTCTCTGAACTCGCCGTATCCATGCCGGAAGCAACGAGCAATCTGACAAGTTGATTAATGATATCCAGTCTGAGTTTGATCAAATACTCAATAGCATTTATGGCGATAATGATAAACTTGAGTTGCTTTTGGAAAAAGTTAGATCCATCAAGGATGAAGTTGCCCCTAACATACCTTCAATATATGGTAAGGTTAACAAGGATGCTGAATTTGAGAAATTGTTGGGTGTCTCGAAGCCTACGACCATTGAAATACGTGCACCTGAGGGTATCAGAAACAAAGGATGTGGGACTGGTAAGCGCTTGATTGGTGCCGGTGAGAGAGCTATCAAAAATGCTTGACACAGGAGGAAGTGTAGAGGGTGCGGTGAACTTACAAACCACGACTCTCGCATTTGTCCAACAAAGAAAGGAATTACCGAGTAGATTGGTTATTTTACTCGTATTATTGATTAAACTTGATTTAGACAATTTAAACGCTTGTTTTGGTTATTGTTTGCTTTAAATAATATTTGCTTTACGTTATCTACAATTTTAAGTTTAAGGTTATGTTAGGATTAGTATGTAAAATCGTTAGAAGTTGTATAAAACATATTAAAAAAGAAAGATCTCAAAAATCACATATGATTTTATGTACTAAAAGTTGGTTATAATGCATGAGTACTATGCATATTAACAAAATCATATGTGATTATATATGGGTTGGAATTCTATTCTAAATCACATATGATTAACTACTAAGTGATATGGAATTCTATTCTAAATCATAGTTGTAAGACAATGTTACAGTCTTTCTAGATCACATATGATTTACTAAGTGATACTAAAAAAATTCATCATATAATATCAGATTGTAAAACAATATAATTGTCCTTATAAATCACATGTGATTAATAACTAAATGACATCAGATTGTTAAACAATATAACAGTTCTTATTGATCACATATGATTTACTAAGAGATATCAGATTGTTAAACAATATAACCCTCCTTATAGATCACATATGATTAATAACTAAGTGATCTGAAAATGTTTTATCATAAATGATCAAATTGTTTAACTAAGTCATATTACTAGCAACATTCCAAATAAAACAAGATCACGACATATTCATACTAGAAATATCCCAAACAAACATCATAATTCACATATATCATTCAGTTATCAAAAGCATTGAACAAAATACTACAGTATCAACACAAGTTTTCCAACACAAACTAAACCTCCCAAAGGTTATACTATCAACTAACACCTACGCCAACCGTTCTTCTTTTCTTTTCGCTGCCTCTTGAATCAACTTCTTTGTTATCTTAACATCTATTTTTGAAAATGATGAAGATTGGCTTATCACTTTGTACTTCAAAGTGTTCATGCTTTACAGCAGTATCTTACACAGGTATTTTTTTCCTCAACTTGTGTAGTTGGCTATCTTGTGCTCCATACTCCTTTTCAAGTCCACAATCATATTGCTAACCATCTCACCTTTGTAAGTTTCCATGTGCCTCTTGACGAAAATTCCACAGTCAATGAAGTTGTCTTTTGTTCTCCACTTCATTCTATATCGATTTGGTTTCACTTTCGACATGCTATTGACTTGAGGATGTTTCACCACCTTCAAGTATTCCACCAATGTTTTTTTCTATAATACATGATATATAATATATAAGTTATCAAATCTTTTATTTTATACTTCAACAGTAGTTTTTCTAACATTTTATTCTTACCAATACATTTGGAACCTCGCCATATTTCACATCATTTGGCACATCCGTTGAGCTATTATCCAATATTACAAAGCTTTGATCTTTTAGGTTGAAAACTATTAAGTAGAAATGTGTTGACTTTTTCATTGGAAAGAAAAGATGTGGAAAAAAAAATACATAACTAGTTAGCATATCTAAACATCATTATACCAAATTTACCCAACTAACATAAAATTTTAATGATAATTTAGTTATGCATACCATATCAACATTTCTGAGAGAAGACATTTCACTCTTGTTTGTCATTGAAGCCTCCATGGTTGATGTAAATGTTTCCATTATATTCTCCTTCTTCAACTGTAGCATTTCTTCGGTCTACATATTTAAACCCACATATTCATGTTTGTAATATTTTCTAAATAATCTTAATTTAGTTGATAATTGTAGTCGTACGTACCATTGTTGTTGTTGTAAAGAATAACCGATGTGGTGATGAGTTGCTTCTGAATTGTTCTTCATTGTTAAGGATTATTGACCATAAATCAATAACAGAAGCATTTATGGCAGTTTCTGGTGCCATGCTTTCAAAAACCACTTTAGGTGCCTGTCCTCTGGTAATAGTCTTGAACACGACATCCCTTACATTTTGAAGATAACCATGTATTAAATCTTATATGATTAGATATACATAAACATAGTCTGTTCCTAACAACAATATTCATTTATCAAATCTAACCACATGTACAATCTTTACATGTATTAAATCATATATGATTAGATATATACATAATCATAATCTGTTCTAACAACAATATTCATGTATCAAATCACATATGATTAGTTATATATAAGCATATGTACAAGCCTTAAATCACATAAGATTTCTTACTACAACCCAGATTCTAACCACATGTACAATCCTAACATAGCATATAAATACCACATCACATATGATCTTTCATTGAAACATAGATTCTAACAATAATATTTATGTACCAATATTGGTGTGTTATTATTAATCATATGTGATTTAAACCATTATTGATTAAATCAATTGTGTGTGCTTATTGATCATATGTGATTAAAGCAATTGAGTGTGCACGTTTAACGTTATTAATAACTAAACGAATTTATGTTTCATTTACATCTTGTCCCCTTGCATGGAAAACATCCAACCAGCCACCATTTTTTCATCTTTTGTTACTGCTGCATTTACGTCCACCTTTTTGTCCAAATATGTGGAGCACATTGGCAGTGCAACCTTTATCTCACGTCTTCCCCCATGAATGGGATATGGTGTTATATATTCTTTTTCTGCCTCTTTCATCTTCTCTTTATTCACCTTCAACTTTACGGTCAACTTCTCTTTAGAAGGCTCCCGTTCCTTTTGTTGTTCTGTAACAGCTTCTCCCGTCACAACCTTCTCTGTCACAGCCTTCTCTGTCACAACCTTTTCCGTCACAGCCTTTTCCACCACAACCTTTTCCACCACAACCTTCTCTGTCACAACCTCTCCCGTCTTTTGAATATCTTCACCGAATACTTGTGTTAAACCAAGGCTGAAACTTGGTTGTGATAATATTACTGCAGATGCTTCTTTTTCCCCTGTCTCTCCCGTCTTTTGAATATCTTCACCAAATAATTGTGTTAAACCAAATAAGAAATCACATGAGTCATTAACATTTGTATGTTGCTAAATTAGTGTAAAACTCTCAAAGTTATGTTCCTCACCTTCTGTTGTAGTCTCTGGAATGTCCATGCTTAACTTTGCTACAAGATGATCAATGTTCTATGCTACATTGTCTTCTTCTATTCCAGTTTCCCCACCTTCTTCATTCCCTTCTTCTAATCCACCTTCCCCACCTCCTTCATTCCCTCCTTCACCACCTTCTTCATTAACTTGTACATTCCACTGTTGAGTTTCAGGAATTTGTTGTTCAATAAGCACGAAATCAAGCTGTTTTGTTCTCCAATCATCAAGAGTCGTGTCAGGATCGAATTCTTAACAAGAATTAATACTCAGAAACTAATATCAAAGAAGTTGCGGAAAAACACTTTGATATTTGATAAAACAGTAATCAAAAACAGTATATAATTATCAAACAGTAAACTTGTATTGAATGCTTAAAACTACAAGATTACACACTCAACCTCAATATTGATGAACAGGCTCACCAATACGAATTCTACTTCTCTAGAATTAGGATCTATGCCTTGAGGTTGTTTTTCTCTAAAAGAATGAAAACTATTATCAAAAGTTATTAATTATCTATTCTAAACATTCTATACATATACTGATAAAAAGATAATTACAAAGAATAAACAAATCTTCAGTATATCTTCCATGTATATCTTCTAAGTATATCTTCAGTATATCCAGCTGTAGTACATTCCATCCGGATCTCTTTAGCAGCACTAATAATGCTCAGCAGCATTAACTTCAACTAGCAGCATTAACTTCAACTACTCTTGTACTAGCAGTAGTAATTCTACTAGCAGTAGTAACACTTAGCAGTATTAATCTTCAACTTGTTCTGGCAGTAGTAACTACTCTTGTACTAGCAGTAGTAACTACACTTAGTAGAATCTTCAGTTCCCAACAATCTCCCCCTAACTTGACTTTTAGAAGAGAAGTCAAGTTCTTCAGATATTCTTCCAGATGCTCTTTTTGATGCTCCCAAAACTTCCAAGATCATGCTCCTAAGTCTGGATTCAGTCCCAAACTCTGATTGATTATCCTCTGAATTAGATACTTGGCCATTTCTGAATTTGGTGCACAACCCAACTTCTTCTTTAGCATGGCATGAACCTTCAGTCTGGTGTGATTATATACTCTATCCACTAGGAAATATTCTGTGTGATTTCTATCCAAAGTCACTGCATATACTCCACTAGTTTCATATAGAGTCCAACTTGTGACTTCTTTAAACACACTCTTGATGACCTGGTCCACTTCTTCAGGTTTGAACATCATGCATAGATACTCCATCACCAGTTTTGTAAGAGAAATTCCTGGAGTATTCAGATGATCTGCATACAGCTTAATTCCTATGTCAAACATCTCTTCTATATCAGATCTAGAGCATGTTCTGACAATCTTGACCCAAGTGTTGAATACTTCATGCTTATCACCCTTCCTCTTGAGTCTGATGTAATCTTTCCCATCCATTGTCAGTACATCCCAGTGAATGATCTCAGGTGGCTTAACTCCAACAGGTTCTGCAGAAATTGGTTCAGGCACTTTGTCCATCACTACCATATATAAGCTTACATCATCTTTGATCGATGACACTTGCTGACTTGATGACTCAGGTGCCCCTTCTTCTTCAGCAACATTTTGTTCTTCTTCTATTCTGGGCTTCTTATCTTTCTTTCTTTTGGCCATCATCTTGGTTCTTTTCAAAGTCTTTTGAACCTGTACTAGAGTAACTTCCTTCTTCTTTTCTTCCTTTTCCCTTGCCATTTCTTTGATAGGAGTTCCCTCTTCACTTTCAGGGAATGGTTGATTCATATCTATATCATTACTCTCCTTGGCCTTCTTTTCAAACTCTACTCTTTTCTTTTCATTGCTCTTCAGATTCCCCATTTCTTTTTCATAGAGCTCTCTGATCTGATCAAAACTCATCTTCACAAACATTTCTTTCTTTACCCCAATTGCACTCCTCAAGAAAGTTATCATTTTGTTTCTTTCCTGAGTGGCTTGGTAAGTTTGTGAAGGTCTTCTTTTCTTTGCACTTGTATTAGCCATCATAGCTTTTCTCAGACTTATAGCCCTTTGTTTAGCCTTTTCAGTTTCAAGCCCCTTTTGATAGGCTTTATTTAGCTCAGCAGCTAAAGCCTTTGCCATTTCCCTGTCCTTCTCCACCTGAGCTCTTTCTTCTTTTTCCATCTCCTTCTGCATTTTCCTTGCTAAAGCTTCATCTGATTCAACCAACCTTTGCTTCTTGATTGGTTGATCAGATTCCACTATCTTTTCTTTTCCCTTATTCTTTGATTTTGCAGCTTTGTCTTTCTGTTCTGATTTTCTGTCTCTCCCTTCATTTATGACCACTCCCTTTGCTTTGGGAGTGTCATTCTTAGCTTTGATTAGCACTTCAGCTACTTCAATTTCTGTTGGTGTTAACTCTGTTACTGCTGCTTGTGAGTTTTCAGCAGCATTAACAGTTTCTGCTTCTTTTTGTACTGAACCTCTTTCTGTTTTTGCTTCCTTCTCCCCCTCAACTTCAACTCTCTCTTTATCAATCTCCCCTTCCCTTGATGCTTCTTCCATGTTGATCTCCCCCTTTTTGGGAGCATCAGTCACTGGTTTCCTCCTTCTGAGCACAAATTGTTTCTTCTTCTTTTGCAGAATCAGTTTCCTTACCATTTGCTTCAACTTGATGATTTGTTCTTGTTGTGACAGTACTATGAGTTTTAGCTCTTCTATATCTTTGCCCTGTTTGATTACATCCATGTTGATGTTGCCCATTGCCTCCATCAATTCATCATAGTTATATCTGTCCTCACCTTCTCCAGGAGTGTTACCCCCTATTGAAGGATCATTGGATCTTTTAGTAGTGGAAGTCTTCTGCCTAGCAGAAGCACTATCCACCCCTGTGGTTTCTTGGCACCAGGGACCTTCAAATGATTGCTCATTCAAAGTTGCCATGGGGGAGGTCTTATTGATGTTACCACTTTCCTCCTCTGTGCTAGCAGGAGTAGTGGCAGCCTCATCACCCATATGCTCTACCTCCTCCTCAGAGAGCACCTCCTTTGGGTTGGGAGATACCCTTGTGGTTTCCCTTTGGATATTCTCTAGGGGAGAATTCTCCCTTAGAGGGCTTAAAGGCTTAGTTGGTGATGGTACAAGAAGGGAAGGAGCCTTCTTTACCTGTTTTCTTTGATAAGTTTGGGTAATTGTAGAAGTGGGCTTATTCAGAAGGGACTGTGGAATTGATTTTGAGAGGGAAGGTTGGACTTGGCTAGCAGTGGGATGGTCTAATGAGGGCCTTGACCCTGCTGCCATACCTTCAGTGTTTTGGGACACCACCATCATTGTAGAGAACAATGGGGTGTCAACTCCTTCCGAGTCCCCAGCAGATCTTCTCATATTTGAGAAAACCTTGCCTTTTGGGGGTTTAGGTACATATACCCCAACAGGTTGAGGTATATCCGTCAATTCATGATTAATTACTTCCTGAACAAATCTGGGATACATAAAGAAACTCTTTTTGTTTCCCATATTTGATACAAGATCACTGAAAATCATCTTTGAGAAATTGTACCTTCTGGATGTAGCCAAGCATACCAAAGCATATGCAATTGGACTGCTGAACTCACTCCATCCAGTGGTCTTTTTGGAGATGCAATGCATCAGGGTATGAACAAGAAAACGCCATTGGGGTGAAAACTTTGCTTTTGAGAATTTGAAAACACCCAATGGGCCTCCATACCCCATTCTAGTAAGATTAGAAAACAGTTCATCATTAGAGATAGACGTTATACCAGAGGCATCGTCTAGACGTAGACTGATGCGAATGACTTCTTCAGTAACTGTAAGTGAGTGATCACAGATTCTTGTTTTGATCATTTGCACACCATTTTCCACAACAATGGTTGCATTAGCCCAGAACTGCCTTTGGTGCTCAATGTAGATTGTAGGGGATACAGTAAGAGCATGAGCAATATGGCTTGACTTGAGGAAATCCACAATCTGATGAAAGCCTTCTGCTTGTTTTGGCTTTTGGAGCATTGCGATTTCATTGTGCTCGTCAATGAACGCCATTGATGCCATTGACCTTGAAGATTTTTGCCTGAAAACTTTGAACTTTGAGAGAGAAAGGGTTTAGAGCGCAAGGGAACAGTATGCAAAGAGTCGTTATGAACTTTTAGGCGGGCAAAGAGTATTTATAGTATTCGGAATATAAGCAGTATTAACTTAGAGCAGTATTAACTACTAGCAGTAGTAACGGCTAGCAGTATTAACTAACTAGCAGTATTAACTGAAAGCAGTTTTAACCACTAGCAGTATTAACTGAAAGCAGTATTAACTGAAAGCAGTATTAACCACTAGCAGTATTAACTGAAAGCAGTATTAACCACTAGCAGTATTAACTGAAAGCAGTATTAACCAATAGCAGTATTAACTGAAAGCAGTATTAACCACTAGCAGTATTAACTGAAAGCAGTATTAACTGAAAGCAGTATTAACCACTAGCAGTATTAACTGAAAGCAGTATTAACCACTAGCAGTATTAACTGAAAGCAGTATTAACCACTAGCAGTATTAACTGAAAGCAGTATTAACCACTAGCAGTATTAACTGAAAGCAGTATTAACTACTAGCAGTATTAACTATACTTACTCCTTTTAAACTTTGCTAAACACTGAGTACTGCTATGCATATCCTGAAAAAGAAGATTAGTAACACCAAGAATAAAAATATACAGGTATAAAACCACTTTTTAAGAAGAAGATTATTCAGAGTTTATCATTCCCACACTTGTTACCAAGAAAGTGAATCTACCCACATCAAAAGCTTTAGTGAATAGATCAGCAAACTGATTATCAGTGTGAACTTTGACAACTTGAATGAGTTTCTTTTCATTACAATCTCTTATAAAGTGATACCTGATTTCAATGTGCTTTGTCTTTGAGTGCTTGACTGGATTATTTACAATGCTAATAGCACTGCTGTTGTCAATAAAGATTGGAGTGTGTAGAAAGGTTACCCCATAGTCCAACATTTGATTCTGAATCCATAAGACTTGAGAACAGCAACTTGCAGCTGCTATGTACTCTGCCTCTGTTGTAGATGTGGATACTGTGGTTTGTTTCTTGCACTGCCATGAGACTAGTCTAGCACCCAAGAACTGACATCCTCCAGAAGTAGATTTTCTGTCCAAGTTTGCCCCACCTAGATCACTGTCTGAGTATGCTATTAGGTCAAAAGGGGAGTTATGAGGATACCAAAGTCCCAATCTGGGTTGCCCTTTGAGATATCTGAATATCCTCTTAACAGCTTGAAAGTGAGATTGCTTTGGCCTAACTTGAAATCTTGCACAGACACAGACTGGAAACATTATATCTGGCCTAGATGCTGTGAGATACATGAGAGAGCCAATCATGGATCTATAATAATGCACATCCATGTCCTCCCCCTCAAGATCTGCTGTGATCTGCTTGTGTGTTTCCATAGGTGTGCTGGCAGGTTTTGATTCTGAGAAACCAAACTTGGTTAGAATATCCTGCACATACTTGGATTGACATATGAAAATGCCATCTGACTTCTGTTGAACTTGGAGTCCAAGGAAGAAAGTAAGTTCCCCCATGGAACTCATTTTGAACCTTTGATGCATTAAATCCTCAAACTCCTTGCACATGTTGTTTCTTGTAGAACCAAAAATAATGTCATCAACATATATTTGGACCAGCAAGATATCCTTCTTTTTCCTTTTGATAAATAGAGTCTTATCAATGACTCCTCTTTCAAAGTCATTTTCCAAGAGATAGGATGACAGGGTGTCATACCATGCTCTTGGGGCTTGATGTAGTCCATAAAGTGCTTTCTTTAATTTGTATACTCTGTCTGGATAGCTTGGGTTTTCAAACCCTGGTGGTTGGCAGACATATACTTCTTCTTCAATTGACCCATAGAGAAAAGCACTTTTTACATCCATTTGGTAGACTTTGAAGTTCATGTAAGAAGCATAGGCTAGGAATAGTCTGATTGCTTCTATCCTAGCCACAGGTGCAAAAACTTCTTCATAATCTATACCCTCTTCTTGAGTATAGCCTTGAGCCACCAGCCTTGCTTTGTTCCTTATGACAATACCTCTTTCATCTCTCTTGTTTCTGAAAATCCACTTTGTGCCAATTGCTCTGTGACCTTTAGGAAGGTCTACTAGATCCCATACATCTTGTAGCTTGAACTGTAACAGTTCTTCTTGCATTGCTTCTATCCAGCTAGATTCTTTCATAGCATCATGTGCCTTTTTAGGCTCAAGCTGGGATAGAAAACAAGAAAGGACTGTATGCTGTTGATCTTGCATTTCTTGAAGCCTGCTTTGATGTCTAGTCATCATAGGAGAAGAGATATCTCCTATTACCAGCTGTGGAGGATGATTCTTTTGAACTCTGGTGGTATGACTAGGTTCTTCATTCAGTCCAGCCTCTAGATTAGAGTCATGCAACTCAACTGAAGTGTCTTCAGATGTCACTTCTGATTCTTGAGTCTCCTCATCTCTAGTGTCTTCTTCACTCTGACTTGGTTCAGTAAATGATTCCTTTTCACAGTCTTCATTTACTGTGGGTATGGGAAAAATCACAGATTTAGATATACTTTCTTGAACTTGTGTGATCTCTGATTCTCCACCATCTGTTCCTGTATACTCATTACTGAAACCAAAAGAGTTAGTTAGTGAATCAATGTCAAATAGCCATTGAGGTCCAGACCCAACAGGATTTGGTGTGTTCTCATTGCATTTGACATTGTCACTTTCTTCAATTATTCTAGAAGAAGAGTTAAAAACTCTGTAGGCCCTACTCTGAGATGAATATCCAACAAGAAATCCATCATCTGCTTTGCTATCAAACTTACCTAAGTGAGATTTGGTATTTAGAATTGTACAAGGACACCCAAAAGGTTTGAAGAAACCAATAAAAGGTTTTCTTTGATTTAAAAGCTCATATGGGGTCTTGTTCTTTTGCTTGACCACTAGAACTCTGTTTTGGACATAACAAGCAGTATTAACTGCTTCAGCCCAGAATGTAATTGGCAATTTTGAATCAGCCAACAGAGATCTAGCAGCCTCTATTAGTGTCCTATTTCTCCTTTCAGCAACACCATTCTGTTGAGGAGTCCTAGGAGCACTATATTGTCTCTCAATACCTTTTCCTTCACAAAAAGTGTTTAGATCATGATTTTTAAACTCAGTTCCATTATCTGATCTAATGACTTTTACTCTTTGATTAGTTTGGTTTTCAATTCTTAGAATAAAGGATTTGATAAGATCACTTGTTTCATCCTTAGTCCTTAGAAAATATACCCAAGTAAATCTGGAGTAATCATCAACAATAACTAAGCAGTAAGATTTCTTGCCTATACTCATAACATTTGTAGGACCAAACAGATCCATATGCAATAACTGGAGACAAGAAGAAACAGAATTTAACTCTTTGGTCTTATGAGAAGTTTTGTGTTGTTTGCCTTTAAGACAAGCAACACAATGATCATCACATGAAAAGACTTTTGAAGGTAAACCTCTTACAAGGTTATTTTTAACAAGATTGTTCATAGTCTTGAAATTCATGTGACACATCCTTCTGTGCCAAAGGGAGGATTCATCTATAGAAGCTTTTGAAACAAGACAATTTAAAGATGAATCACTATTGACATTGTCCAAATCAAGACAGTAAACATTGTCTTTTCTTGGAGTTCTAAGTAGTATCATGCTTTCATCAACTACCTTGAACCCTGGAGCAAGAATCATACACTCAGTGTTAGTAAATAATATACTATGTTGTTTGTCACAAACCTGTGATACACTTAACAGGTTGTACTTTAATTGATCAACATAGTAGACATCCTCAAATGTCATCTTACCTTTGGTGACATTACCTTTTCCACTTATCTTACCACCAGTAAGATTGTCTCCAAATGCAACATGTCCTCCATTAATTTGCTTGAAATCCTGAAGGCATGACATGTTGCCAGTCATGTGCCTAGAGCAACCACTATCAACATGCCATATGCTCTTTCCCTTGAGCTGTTGGTTGCCCTGCACATTAAATAAATCAATTAGTATGATTGGGGACCCAAGCCAAAGTGATCTTGGGTCTTCCTTTCTCATCAAAGTATTTACATTCCTTTTTAATGAGGTTTTTAAACTCAGAGCACTCTTTATTAGAGTACTTTGTCAATATGATTGGCTTAGCAGAATCAACACTGGAAGCAGTACTAACCTTAGAAGTACTAACAGAGTTAGCAGTACTAACAGGTGTAGCAGTACTAACAGGTTTAGCAGTACTAACCTTGTTAGCAGCATTAACATTGTTAGCAGTAGTATTACTTCTAGCAGCACTATCATTGTCAGCAGCACTACTTGTGATAGCAGTACTAACAGTTTTAGTGCTTTTAGGAATCCACATATTGACACTTTCTTTAACAGAATACTTTTTCTTCATGTGGCTTTTAGTTTTAACAGTTTTCTTAGCCACATGATTCTTTTCAATTTTCTTATAACCAAAGGGTTTTTGCATGGATCTTTGGAAATTCATTCTTTGGTTCATAGGATTGAAATAACAGAATTTTGCAAGATGATTCAATTTGCCACAGATAAAACAAGGTTTTGGTCTATTGATTTTACTCAGATCAACCCCTTGTTTATGTGCCCATTGATTATTCCAGTTTCTTTGATTTCCCCTCTTTTTGTCCTGTTTTTGGGGCTCATTCTTCTTACAAGCACACTGTTTGCAAGGACCTGGATTCACAACTGTGGTCTGTTTATAATGGACCTTACCAAACTTTTCCTCTGTCTTCTCTATGTTCTTGGATTTGATCCAAGCCCTTCCACAATCCTCATTGGTGATAATGTTGTTTTCTATAGAAATCTCACCACTCACCTTGTTCTCCTTACTCTTGCCAACCTCTTTCTCAGTCTTATCCTCAACAATTACCTCATCTAAGGGATCTATTTCAGTTGCTCCCTCAGGCAAGTCCTTCCTATCTTTGGTGTCTAACAGGTCTGAAGTAGGAGGAATGTAATTGTTGTTATATGGTGGAGGTGTGGCATTATACCCAATTCCTCTTCTCAACTTATCATGAATCTGATTTTGCAGTAAGGAGTCCATTGCTTTAGAAGCATTGGAAAACTTTTCTACATCAAGCTTAACTTTGGTTAACTCCTCTTTCAGTTTTTCACTCTCCTCTTTAGATTTGGTCAGTTTAAGTTCTAAATCCTTTTTCTCCCACTGCCAGTAATTAGTGTCATATGAGTGTTGTAGTTCATTGGCTTGAAAACCTTTGATTTGATCTTCAAATCTCTCTACTATCCTCACATAGTCTTTTATATCCTTTTCTAGTCTCTTCAGGTCATCACTCATCTTCTGATTGTGATCCCTGTACCTTTTAACAGTGTCTATGCAAGTTTTAGAGCAGAGATTAGAACTTACCTCAGATGGGAGATCAGATACTTTAGCCATAAGAGCTTGATTCTGAATAGCTTCTTCTGCTTGATCACTCCAATCAAACCCCATTCCTTGTTGAGAAACAAGGGCTTGAGCAGAGTTTCTGTTGTTATTGAAGCTTCCAGATTGAGCTTGTTGATGGTTGTTGTTGTGAGACATTCCACTTCTGCATTCTCTAGCAAAATGTCCCTTCAGATGGCATTTGTAGCATTCTACCTTTGATTTATCAAACCCTGCTCCATCTTCTCTTCTTTGTGAGAAGTTGTTTCTTCCAGTCCTCTTTATAAACTTCTTAACCCTCATGGAGAGCATGGCCATCTGCCATTTAATATCCATCTCTTCCAGATCATCAGGATGAAGTTGTTCTAAGTCATCATTGATCAGAGAAGAATTTCCATGATTAGAAAGAAGAGCTTCAAATACATAATCAGTGCCTTTATCTAAATTTGATCCATTAGCAGCATTAACTGATTCAGGGTTAGCAGTAGAATCAATTGATGCTGATAGGAGTGCAGCATTATGAACATATCCAGAAGGCTTCTTCTTTGCCTCCACCTCAGCTTCAAATACTCTAAGATCATTGTACAGATCATCAAGTTCTTTGTCTTCCAACTGATCATTCTGTCTGAATGACACAGTGTACATGGTCCATTCATCTCCAAGGGACCTTAAGAACTTTCTGTTCACATCATCTTGATCAATCTGTACTCCCATAGTAGCTAGTTCACCAATTAGTTTATTAAACCTGTCAAAAGTTTGAGTCATGGACTCATTCTTAGTTGAGATGAAGTTTTCATACTGTTGTTTTAAGATTGCCTTTTGATTTCTCTTGGTACTTTTAGTACCTGAGAATCTCTTCTCTAGAGCATTCCAGAGCATCTGTGCATCAGTACAATTGCAGAATTGGTGTTGATACTCATTTGGAATGGCCAAGAGCAGTGTGCTCAAGGCTTTCATCTCTGTCTGTCTTGATTTCCTGTCTGTATCTGTCTTTGGAGGAGTTATTTTGCCATCTTCACCAATCTTTCCTCCATCAGATGGGCCATTCTCAATGATGTCCCACATAGAGTAATCTGTGAGGAGAATATATTGCTTGATTCTGATTTTCCACATGTCAAATTCATTGGATCTGAGCATTGGAACTTTTGAAACCAAAGTACTGCTTGATTCTGTAAGATTTTCCATGATGAATAACTGTTTCTGAGAGAATTTGGCTCTGATACCACTTGTCAGGATCGAATTCTTAACAAGAATTAATACTCAGAAACTAATATCAAAGAAGTTGCGGAAAAACACTTTGATATTTGATAAAACAGTAATCAAAAACAGTATATAATTATCAAACAGTAAACTTGTATTGAATGCTTAAAACTACAAGATTACACACTCAACCTCAATATTGATGAACAGGCTCACCAATACGAATTCTACTTCTCTAGAATTAGGATCTATGCCTTGAGGTTGTTTTTCTCTAAAAGAATGAAAACTATTATCAAAAGTTATTAATTATCTATTCTAAACATTCTATACATATACTGATAAAAATATAATTACAAAGAATAAACAAATCTTCAGTATATCTTCCATGTATATCTTCTAAGTATATCTTCAGTATATCCAGCTGTAGTACATTCCATCCGGATCTCTTTAGCAGCACTAATAATGCTCAGCAGCATTAACTTCAACTAGCAGCATTAACTTCAACTACTCTTGTACTAGCAGTAGTAATTCTACTAGCAGTAGTAACACTTAGCAGTATTAATCTTCAACTTGTTCTGGCAGTAGTAACTACTCTTGTACTAGCAGTAGTAACTACACTTAGTAGAATCTTCAGTTCCCAACAAGTCGCTTCTTCCGGGAATTTCAAACAGGCCTTATCCAAAGTTGTGTTGAATTTTGTTTTCAAGGACATCAGCTGGTTGTATGTATTATCCAAGAAACTCAGATATTCCTATTAAAACATTCCCAATATCATGTTGTTAATAACATAAAAACCAAACCCATACTAGTATATGCTTCTGCTTTAAATCACATATGATTTCAACACTATCAACTTTAAATCACATATCATTTTAACACTATTAATTCCCAATATCAGATTACCATAAAAAACAAACCCATACTAGTATATGCTTATGCTTTAAATCACATATGATTTCAACACTATCAACTTTAAATCACATATGATTTTAACACTATCAAAATTTGAAATACTATACAGATGAATGCAATTTTGTTTAATCACATATGATTATTAAAACTACCACAGATGATCACATATGATTTGTGAAGCATGCATAATTACAATAACACAAAGTATCTACTATGATATGTGTTTATAATTATGTACATGTATGTACCTCAATTTTCACTGGTGATGGAGGTACTACATTTGTCATGTCAACCTCATCTTCATTTGCTTGGTTTTCATCATATGGTTCAGCAAAATCCCCCACTCCTAGTCCTCCCAATTCAACCTCTACTTCCACTCTCATCTTTAACAACTCAGATGACCATGCTTTGATTGCAGGTCTAACTCTTATGACATGTGGTATACCACACTTAATGTTGTCCACGTACATCAGCTACAAAGAAATTTTAAACAATGTTATCAGTTGCAAAAAAGAATACAAAACCGTAATTATATATCTATAAAACTTACCACAAGTGTTGTCATTGGACCACAAAAGAATTCTTTTTCATCCCGACCACTCCAATTGTTCTTGCAATACCTTAAACGGGTAACGATGTATTCACACCAGTTTATATCTTGGAACTTTGTTTCCTTTGTCAGTCGAGATAACACATTTAGGTCGCAAGTTCCATTGTATTTGCAACTTCCCATTGTATTGCAAAAGAGAACAATGAAATTCACCATAAAGTTCCAGTCTGCATCCTCTGATGAGACTATTTTCTTGCTTACCTCAGTTGGTCTTATAATTTCTTTATCGAACTGCTTCAACCATTCACCCTTGATTGAAGCACCAAAGTCATTCGCTTCGCACTCTTCATACTTTATAGGACACATCGGTGCTCCAATCATGTCTCTTACTGACCCTTCATTTATTGTTATTGTCCCTTTTGCTGTCTTGATTGTCATGTTTTCTTCATCAAAGTTTAATGCTACATACAGTCCTAGGTTGGATGGTATTCCATCCAACTTCATTCCAATCATCCCACCAAAACCCATTTCCCTAACACACGTTTGTTGTGTATCTGAAAGTGACCTAATAACATTGAACAGTGGGTACGGTGTTGTCCTCAACAGTATGCTTTTGGCGTGTGTTGGCTGTTTCTTCTTTATCAACTTTCTCCTTTTTCCTTGTTTTTCATTTTCTTCTCGTTCAACTATCTTTTCTCTTTTTCTTTTTGCTACCGATGAAGATCCTGTCCAAATTGGAATACAGTTAGTACATAAGAAATGGTAAATCATATATGATTTACATATCACAGATTGCAATATTCATGTCTCAAGTCATCAAAATGTTCTAATTGAATTCTTATAGATCACATATGATTTACTAAGAGATATCATATTTTTTTCTTAATTACATATGATTTACTAGGTGTTCCTAACAACATTTCATCATATACTATCAGATTGTAAAACAAGATCACATATGATAAATAACTAAGTGACATCAAATTGTTAAACAATATAACAGTTCTTATAGATCACATATGATTTACTAAGAGATATGTTTATGATTTACTAGGTGTTGCTAACAACATTTCATCATATATTGTAAAACAAGATCACATATGATTAATAACTAAGTTATATCAAATTGTTAAAGAATATAACAATCCTTATAGATCACATATTACATCAGATTGTTAAAGAATATAACAATCCTTATAGATCACATATGATTTACTAAGAGATATGTTTCTTAATCACATATGATTTACTAGGTGTTCCTAACAACATTTCATCATATATTGTAAAACAAGATCGCATATGATTAATAACTAAGTTACATCAGATTGTTAGAGAATATAACAATCCTTATAGATCACATATGATTTACTAAGAGATATGTTTCTAAATCACATATGATTTACTAAGAGATATCATATTATACATCACATATGATTACTAACTAAGTGATATGAAAATTTTCCATCATCAAACAATATAACACTCTTAGTAAATCACATATGATTCAACTTTAACTTTTTGAATGTATTCACAATCTTAATCCAAAATAATTTTTATATTTAAAAAGAAACAACTCTAATGACATATGATTCAGTAAGTTTAATCCTATGTACCTTCTTCGTGATTTATCTCTTCTCCTTCATCGTTTTTGGAACCTCCAATCTTCGATTTCCTTTTTATTCTATTACTTTTTCGTTGTTCTTCAACAATAACGAAACAAAAAATTTCATTAGACCTGTCGAATCCATTTAAAACCCTAAAATCAAACATGCAATAAAATCTCAAACCTGTCGAATCCATTGAATGTGCTATTGGAATCTTCTTTGTTTTCATATTCTCGACCTCGTTTGAACTGATTGTGTGTATTGATCTTCAAAATTTTCCGATTTCAGGTTGAAGGTTTTGGGAGCGATTGATGGTTTTGGGAGCGATTTTACTTCCTGGCGTTTGTCCTACTTGGTAGGGATGATGATTCCCTAAAATCAAATTCAAATATCACGTATCTTTTTTTTAATGACTTTTCCAATTTTGCCCCTACATTTATTTATCCCGCGTCCATCTCAGCTATATTTCATTTTTATTTTTATTTTTTGTCATATTTTAATCACAACCATTGATCTAATAAAAGAAGGGCTCAGATGCATCCCTTTATTTTTTTTAATTAGGTCCCCTCCTCATATGAACCCGCCTCTATATACATATACACACATACAATACATACATATATATATAGAGAGAGAGACAGAAAGAGAGAAAGAGTTAGGATCATGTGAGAACACCTTTTTGAGCCTTTGGAAGATTTTTCTTGATATGATGGTTTTATACATGCGATGACAATTTCATAGATAAAGTGGAACTTCAGTAGTATGGTCGTGAGGAACGCTACATGTACATATCTTCACATACATTCACAAAACTTCATATAGCTTACTACTGCACCTTCATAACAAAAATACTGAAATTCTACATACCTTCATATGGAAACAGTGAAGCTCCATATATCTTTTACAAACATCACATACCTTCACACAAATTGATCGTATCGTGCCCAGTACATCAAACCAAAAGACGAAAGTACCACTTCTTTGCACAACCACCTGCTAACAACTTTATCAGATTTGAAGAGATCAACGGTTGTGAAAGTGTTCTCACAAAATGAGTTCTTACCGTAACACAAAAATATATACATGTGTGTGTGTGTGTGTTCAAATAGGAAACACAAATATTTTGAGAACAAAGAAATTATTCTCAATTATCTAATCCATTTTGATCCAAAGACTATTGTCAAATCATATTTTTAATTAAAAGGAACAAAAATTTAACCTTAAAATTAGATGTCAACTTACAATCTCGAAAGTTTAAAATATGACAATAACATAAGGTGGGATGATGAATAAAGTGTTTTCAAAGTTTTAATATTATTTTAAATTATGATCTTAAGAGAAGATTGTTGTAGAAATAAAAGGAGCAACTTGTGATCAACAGCCAATAAGAACCTCTCTCAAATTGAAAAATGTACTCTCTCTTGATCTTTTATTACAATGTACTCAATAAACTTAATACATGTATTCAATTAAGAAACTGAAGTTGCAAGTTCGTTAGTAGGTGATCAATTAATGAACTATATAAGCTTTAAAAACAACAACGTATTCTCTTTGAGCTCGTTTTTCTCATATAGATATTAAGGCCTTCATTGATATTCATAGTTAGGGTCGTTCCTAGGGGAGGGCCGGATGGGCGACCGATTTTTTTTACCATATATAGCAGTAGTCTAAAAAAATTGTATTAAATGAGATGTAAATTTTTTTAGTATATAATAATAGCCCAAAAAGATTAATTTTGCAGTAACAAGGGCCCGATATCTATTAATGAATTAAATTGGGGAAGAAAATTTGTAAAAGTTTAATGATCATTTGTTTTATACTACAACTTATTGTTTCTCTAAGTTTTTATTTGGTATCAAAGTCCAAGATTATTGGCTCTTTTTGTTTCTGTCTATTTGACTGCTCATGTGCTTCAAAAGTTCATTAGACAAGGATTTTAAATTCTAGCATTTAAGCTTGTGATTCTGCTATAGTTATCTTTTTTGGGCCTTAGTTAAATGTCCATCCCGCCCTCCCCTAGGAACGACCCTACTTCAACTTTATTAGGTCTGTACTACACACCACAAAATCACATTTATGTGTTCAACATGAGTTTGCATATCATGGATTTCATTTTTTTTATTGAATCATCTTTTATCCCACATTCCCATTGATCATCATTTTGCCTTATTTCCATGAAAACCTTGATAATACTTTCAATCATTCATCTCCTACCAACTCTTTCGAATACTTCCTTAGTTCCTCCACATGAGTTCTCTTTTTGTATCAACGTAAAACTATTTCTTGTTAACCCTTTAAAAGTTTTAAAATGATGAAAAATACATGAGAATGGAGTGAGATATAAGCCCAAATGATTTATATTGTTTTCACATAAAATGTTACTCCGGGCAGTCAACATTGTGACCCAAATGATGCCATATATCATATGATGTCTTTAATGGTATAACAAAAAGTTGAAAAGATATGTAGATAATACAGAATTATAACTACGATTGATTGATTTTACATCTAGATATACTCGAAGAAATTGTTTAATATGAATTATTAGCATTTTGTCATATTCAATTTGTTTTTGATAATATTTAAAAACCAAGAAAACTTCAGTTGATGGTTTAGTCCATTTGTCAGTGGCTTCATTAGATGGTTAGGACCATATAACGCTTGTAAATGAGCTTAGGTTGATTACGTGTAAGGCTTCCATCAGATATTGTTAGCTCCAAGTATCTCTAATGTAAAAGTATTGAAAATCACCAAGTCCTGAAGCATCATAGAAGCTTCAGAGACTACTTCAGAAACACCAAGTTAACTTCAGAGGACACACTATTAGAGAACCACACCAGAGGAAGCCTAACCAAAAGAAGCATCATAGAAGCGTCAAAGACTACTTCAGAAACACCAAGTTAACTTCAGAGGACGCAATATCAGAGAACCACACCAGAGGACGCCTAACCAAAAGATGACCCAGCCGACGGAGCACCAAGGTCCCCTCTGACCTCTGCTCTAAAGTTCAACTATGGTCTAATCTCTCAAGTGTGGAGTCACCTATCAAGCCTGCCACATTAGCACCAAAAGCGGATGCTCTAGGTCTCAAAAGTACTTTGGTGGTCATGTATGGCAGGTCATTCTAGCGGTGGGGCTCGTCGGGATTAAGAGGACGACCTTGGGGTCGATAGCGGCCTTTTTGAAGATATAGTGACCAATACATTGAAGGATAGATATTACATATTTTGAAAGAATAGCGACACCCGACCTTAATCTTACTTGACCAAGTTAGATTATTAGGTTGTCGAATTTTATTCTTTATTTGATTTGGGATTGTAATTGTCATACTTTGTTCCCTGTATTGGGTTGACATACACTTGGTTTAGATTGTCATATCCCTAATATACAGGTTGTTTGGTCTCCTATTTAGGGTGGACTGGTTTGCTCCACTTTTAGGCGTCATATTGCCGAATTTTCAATTTTTAAATTCACCTCAAATTTTAGGCTGTTACAAGTTGGTATCAGAGCATTAGTTTAAGTGAACTAGGTATGAATGTAAGATGCCTAGACTTAAACTGAGATTATTAAGCTATGAGTTGTGAGATGGGGTAGAACTCTTAAGATAGGACGGTCTTAGAGTCGACGGAACTTACACAAATTAAAAGTTGTAGTGACGGTAATGAGAACTCTTACATATCATGTGTTCATAATTTCACTTAGCTAACATTATTATGAGGATCTTTTACGTGAGCATACTTGATCTACTGTTGTTATAATAATTGATAAGTGTAGTAGTACGTTTCCTTGTGTTATTGTAGCCTATCTCTTATTCTATTTCGTATATGTGTGTGGCAGACTCATGGTTAACACCAGAAATTGGTCGGAAGGTTAAGAAGCCACGACATCTACGACCGACCATCCGCGGGGGACTGTGGCGGATGAACCCTCTCGTCTGGTTAATGTGTTAGGCGGGGGACTCGAGCACATTCCCCGATGCAATCTAGAAACGGAAGAGCCTGTTATGAAAGAAGTGATGGCAGAGACAAGGATGACGGACCGCATGATGCTGGTCATGAACAAAGCCATGGTGCAACAGCAAAAAATGTTCCTAAAACTCCTGGAGGACCGAGTCACCAACAACCGTAGACCTGAAACGGTTGACGAGAACATAATTGTGGTGGGATCCGGGGGTACCGGACATGAAATTACCACTGATGAGAACGCAACCCTGGGAGTAAGGCAAGAGGCGAAGACTTGCACATTCAAAGCCTTTCTTGGTTGCCGACTGCCGGAATTTAAGGGTTCGGATGATCCGATAGTTTGTGTGAGTTAGATTCGGGAGATGGATCATGCTTTCCGATCAAGCGAGTGTGGAGAAGGACAGAAAGCAATCTTTGGCTCACAGATGTTAAGAGGCGCGACCCATACTTGGTGGAATGTATATTCTGCCTCCATAGAGGCAACTGTCTTGGACAAGCTGACTTGGGTAATGTTCAAAGAGAAGTTCCTAGAGGAATATTGTAACGAGAGATCGATGGACCGGATTACAGAAGAGTTCTGGAACTTGAAGAAGGGAAATCTGACCGTGAAAGAGTACAATCGACTTTTCATGGACAAGTTGGGATTGGTGGGGCACTTGATCCCGATAGATAAAGAGAAGATCAAAGCCTACATAAAGGGCCTTCCATTCGACATGATGTCGATGCTCAGAGTGTCGAAGACCTCTACTCTTCGAGAGGCGTTTGAGGAAGCACAATTGATGGAAGACGCCTACAACTGGGGCAAAGAATAAGGTTCTCGTCTGGTCAAGAAGAGGAAATGGGAGGGGAATTCCATGGCCTCCAAGAAACCAAGACCGTTCAACAACTACCAAAGGGGAACCGATCCCAGGCGCGATGCTAGGTGGTGTTCCAAATACTGAAGCAAGCATTTCGGCCCATGCAACTTTGTTTCTGGAGCTTGTTTTAAATGCAGGAAGCCCGGTCATGACTATAAAGATTGTCTCGTCAAGGGGCGAATGTGTTTCGAGTGCAAAAAATTGGGGCATGTTGGAGAAGAATACGCGAAGTTGAAGGCCGGTGGAACTGGCAGGAAGAAGATAGATCTTCTGAGAGCGGCCGGAAGAGATTTTCAAATGACTGCAGAGGAAGCCAAGGTCTCTACCGATGTATTGTTGGGTACGTTTCTCCTAAACTCCGTGCCGACACGTGTATTATTCGATTGGGGTGCTAGTTTCTCGTTCATATCTGATGTGTTTTGCCAAAAGTTTTCCATGCCTATGAGTAGTCTAGAGAATGCTATAGTGGTAGAAATAGCTAATGGTGGTCAAATAATAATCCGAGATATCTTGAAGGATTGCACTCTTGAGTTTGAAAGGAAGAAATTCCCCATAAACTCGATACCTATGCAAATTGGTGGATTCGATGTGGTATTGGGAATGGATTGGTTATCGGAGAACCATGACGAGATTGTGTGTTCCACGAAGATAATCCGACTACCCGTTGCGGATGGAGAGGAGACTATAATCTATGGTGAAAGAAGGAAGGGTGAGGTGGCGATTATCTCTATGATCAAAGCACGAAAATGCTTGACGAAAGGATGCTCATCCTTCTTGGCGTATGCAATCGACACCAAACTCGAGAAGATGAAGCTAGAAGATGTTAGTGTGGTGCGAGAGTTTTCCGATGTGTTCACAGAAGACTTGTCCGGTTTGCCACCCGATCGCCTAGTGGAATTCCGGATTGATCTCATTCCGGGAGCGGCTCCGATTGCCCGAGCTCCCTACCGGTTGGCTCCTACCGAGATGCAAGAAATGATGACTCAACTCCAAGACCTTCTTGAGAAGGGTTTTATATGATTGAGCTCATCTCCTTGGGGAGCTCCGTTCTTGTTCGTCAAGAAGAAAGATGGTTCAATGAGAATTTGTATCGACTACAGAGAACTGAACAAGGTGACAGTGAATAACAAGTATCCGCTTTCGAGAATCGACGATTTATTTGATCAACTACAAGGTGTGGGTTGCTTCTCGAAGATTGACCTCCGATCGGGATATCATCAAGTGAAGGTGGCGAAGGGCGACATCCCGAAAACGGTGTTTAGGACGCGTTACGGTCATTACGAGTTCCTAGTAATGTCGTTCGGTCTAACGAATGCACCGACCATATTCATGGACTTGATAAACCGAGTGTGCCTGCCATTCCTTGACAAGTCGGTAATTGTGTTCATCGACGACATCCTAGTGTACTCCAAAGACGAAGCGGATCACGAAGTGCGACTTTTGGGAGGTTTTAGAGGTGCTAAGGCGAGAAAAAGCTTTACGCAAAGTTTTCGAAGTGCGACTTTTGGCTTCAAGAGGTGCAGTTTTTGGGGCATGTAGTTACGAAGGAAGGAGTGAAAGTAGACCCCACGAAGTTCGAGGCTATGATGAATTGGGAACCTCCCAAGACTCCGTCAAAAATACGAAGTTTTATAGGATTGGCAGGATACTACTGAAGATTCATCCTAGACTTTTTCAAAATAGCTTCTTCATTGACGACCCTAACCCGAAAGAACGTGAAGTTTTTTTGGACCGAGAATCAGAAGAAAGCGTTTCGAACTCTATAAAAGAAGCTTTGTGAAGCTCCAATCTTATCTCTACCTGAAGGGACGGAAGACTTTGTAGCTTACAGAGATGAATCGAAGATGGGTTTGGGTTGTGTCCTAATGCAAAAAGGTAAAGTAATTGCTTATGCGTCAAGGCAACTCAAAGTTCATGAAGTCAACTACCCAACCCACGATTTGTAATTGGCGGCGGTGGTGTTTGCCTTAAAATTATGGCGACACTACCTCTACAGCACAAAGTGCACTCTCTACACGGACCACAAGAGTTTGAGGCATATCTTTGATCAAAATGAGCTAAATATGAGGCAACGGAGGTGGTTGGAGTTATTAAAGGATTACGATTACGAGTTGATTTACCATACGGGTAAGGTAAACGTCATTGACGATACTCTCAGTTGAAAGGACTACGGGGGGAAATACTTTCACACGAATTGAGTTGTCGTCAACACTCATTGATCGAATCAAAGTGTCGCAAACCGAAGTCTTACTAGAAGAGAACCTCACGGAATAGGTCATGGCGAAGCAATATTTACTTTTGACGGAGTATAGTAGGGGAGTAAAGATTTTCAACGGGAGAGTGTGGGTGCCTAAGACCGGAGGCAATCGAGAACTCCTTCTAGAGAATGCCCACAAACCGAAATATTCTATTCATCTGGGAAGCACGAAGATGTATCGGGATTTGAAATTTCACTATTGGTGGCTGGTCATGAAACTTGATGTGGCACGCTATGTGGAAAGATGCGTAACTTGCTTATAAGTGAAGGCCGAGCACCAACGTCCTTATGGGAGTTACAATCTTTGGAGATTCCGGAATGGAAATGGGAGCACATCACAATGGATTTCGTGACGAAACTGCCAAGGACACTAAGAGGTCATGACACCATTTGGGTAATAGTGGACCGTTTGACCAAAAGCACTCATTTCTTGGCCATGTGGGAAACTTTACCTATGGACAAACTAGAAAAGTTATATATATCGATGAGGTGATATCTCTTCATGGCGTACCGCTATCTATTGTCTCGGATCGCAATAGCCGGTTCACGTCACACTTTTGGGATGGGTTGCAGAAGGATTTGGGTACGCGTCTGAAGTTGAGCATGACCTACCATCCCCAAACAGCCAAAGCGAGAGGACGATTCAGACACTTGAAAACATGTTGAGATCTTGTGTGATCGACTTCAGGGGTAGTTGGGACTCGCACCTACCTTTGGTGGAGTTCGCGTATAACAATAGCTACCACTTGAGTATTGGAATGGCACCATTTAAAGCTTTGTATGGTCATAAATGTCGAACTCCTGTATGTTGGCTTGAAGCGGGGGAAAAGCAGTTTACCAGACCCGAGATTGTGCAAGAGACGTCGAACAAAGTTAAACGTATCCGCGACCATTTGAAGGCGGCTCAAGACCGGCAGAAAAGCTACGCCGACAAGAAGAGACGACCGATAGAGTTCCAAGTGGGGGATCGTGTTATGTTGAATGTGTCCCCTTGGGAATTATCCGGTTTGGAAAGCGTGGGAAGTTGAGTCCCCATTTCCTTGGACCGTTCATGGTGATCAAGCATGTGGGACTTCAAGCCTATCAATTAGAACTCCCTCCGGAGATGAGTGGAATTCACAACACATTCCATGTTTGTTACCTTCGGAAGTGCTTTGCGGAAGAGGAGAGTGTCATTCCACTCTCCGAGATTAGAGTTGATGAGGGAAACCGATGTGTAGAAGAACCCAACGTGGTCTTGGAGAAGAAGACGAAGAAGCTTCATCACAAAGAGGTCACTATGGTAAAGGTCCAGTGGAAGCACCACCGTGGTGCTAAAGTGACATGGGAAGCCGAAGAAGTTATAAAGCGGAGGTATCCACATCTCTTCACCTAGCCAAGATCTCGAGGACGAAATCTCCTCCAAGTTAGGGAGGATTGTAACACCCGCGATTTCGATATGTCTCTAATCTGATCTTAAACCTTGTTATTGAATTGTTGTTGGAAGCATGTGTTCTTCGGGTTGAAATTGGGTGAAAACGGACTTCGGCATGCCTGGGGCGATAATGCCCGCAATTGTGACAGGGTTCACTCTCGCGGGCCATAATCGCGAGGTGTGTACCGTAAGGGGGGTGGAGCCGTCGACTATGACCAGCGATTGTGATATATGTCACTTTCGCATGGCGATGTTCCCGAAGTCGTATCATAGGTCCTTGGGAGCATGTGATTGTGACCAAGCGATTATGATAGTGTCATAATCGCGAGGCAATGTCGTCGATGACCTCTAGGCCCTTAAATGCTCACCAACCTAATTGTATCTCATTTTGTGTTATTGGGACCTCATTGAAGGCGATTTTGAAGATAAAAAAGGTAGAGTTTCCATCTTCCCTCATTGAATGATTCTAGAAGGGATCCTCATTTTTGGTTTATGGGTGTGGTTTAAGTTGGTGGTTGCGATTAAGGGTTTTGTGCTTCAAGCTCATGTGTCATTTCTCCTTCCATCTCAGGTATCACCATCTAGGGTTTGTGTAAAACCCTTACAAGGTGAGTTTACACACTTATTTAACTCTTGTTTGTAATTATGTACTTGTATTTATGTATTCTACACTTTTCTAACCTAAGTGATGGTTGGTTTAGTAAACCTCAACCCAAGACCTAACATTTGGGGTTTTAGGGTTTGGTAATAATAAATATGACATCTACCCTTGCTTTTATGATGATTGATATACCCTCAACTAAATTAGGGTTTCATCTTGATCTACTCATTTTGGGTCAATGTTCATGAATGATGAATATTATTGTATAAACAATCATTATGGTAAGATTTGGTTGGTTTGATACTAAATGTTTTCTACCAAATAAAGGGAGTCAAGTCTTTGAAGCAAGAATTATTATGAATGTAAATAACATTGAGTCTAAGGTATACAGTTAACTATCATCATGATTTATTGTGTTTAATGTTTGTATTAGTGCAATGGATCCATAGGCACAGTGTTCCTATGTCCCGTTTTGGACATTAGGTTCACCACTTTGGCACGGAATAGGCATCGGGTTCCATGGTAAGTAAGGTGTGGACCTATACGGTCGGGAAGCGTCCCATGGGCAGTAAGGTGTAATTCCATTGTGCATGAGTTCCCCTGTTTTGGAACTCTCAAGAATTGACATGGAGTGGTTGACTTGATGTTTTCGAGCAATAGACTTGGAGTAGTTGATCTCGCTATGTGATTAGAATTATTTGTAACATATAATGATCACTTATGGTTTACTTGATTTGTTTTGATTTAGCTCACGACTAGATTGGCTGTATGACTTCAAACGGGTTTATCATTTATTTATTATTCAACTTAACTGTTCTCACCAGGCTGTAGCCTAATGCTTGTTCTTTGGTGGTCATGTATGGCAAGTCATTCTAGCGGTGGGGCTCGTCGGGATTGAGAGGACGACCTTAGGGTCGAGAGCGGTCTTTTTGAAGATATAGTGACCAATACATTGAAGTATAGAGATTACACATTTTGGAAGAATAGCGACACCTGACCTTAATCTTACTTGACCGAGTTAGATTATTAGGTTGTCGAATTTTATTCTTTATTTGATTTGGGATTGTAATTGTCATACTTTGTTCCCCGTGTTGGGTTGACATACACTTGGTTTAGATTTTCATATCCGTAATATACAGTTTGTTTGGTCTCCCATTTAGGGTGGACTGATTTCCTCCACTTTTAGACGTCATATTGCCGAATTTTCAAATTTTAAATTCTCCTCAAATTTTAGGTTGTTACAAGATAAACTTGAAAAGTCATTCTCTTTTTCTTTGAAAAGTCATTTTCTAAAACTTTGAAATGTCATCAAGTCTTGAACTTGAAATCTTTGAAACTTTGATATGTGCGACTTTAAACATTGAGGAATCTTTCAATGCTTGTATCTTCATCTCTTTGACCTATGAACTATCTGTCTTTGAACAACGAATCATCTCGAATCTTCTCAGAACAAATTTCTTGACTTTGACAAATCTTTTCACTTTGAAATGGAATTACCTCCCTTTTTCTTTTGTATTCTATTTCTCCCCCTTTTTGATGATTGTGAGCATCATGATCATCAAAACTTTTCAATTTCATCACTGTCTTTGAAAACCAATCTCCCCCTTTATGATAAATTAGCAATCTCCGCCCTTTTGATTTGAGTATCCGTCAATTCATAAATGTATTCATCCGAATCTTTTCAAATTAGGACAAAATAAGAATTGTAACCCTGAATCAACAAATGATACAATTAGTATGCCTTTAAGTAGCACGGATCCACTTACTACAACGGATGTACTTTGGAAAGGAGCTTTTTGATGTTCACTCTCCCAGGGCTTCCATTCAATAATCGAAAAAACCACAAAGGATTTTTCAATGAATGTTAAGACAAGAAAACATATTCCTTGTGTGCTCGTGAAAGTGTATGAATGATTGAAGCTACTTAGCTTTCAGGCTCAAAGTGTGTAAATTGTTGAGATTGTAACAATTATTACACGAACTCTTTGTGCATGAATGAGGTGCGAAGGTGGGGCAAACTCCCTTATTTTCAATATCTAAATCTTCCGAGTGAAGATTAGATAGCATATGTGCTGCGTCCCCAAGAAAAATTGAAACATTTCTTTGTCAAGAAAGAAATGAGTGGTTGGTGGGGTTAAAGCAAGAGTTGGCATGGGCTCACTGCCTATTTCAATGATGGTCACCAAAGAATGTGAACCAATCAGTGTATGTGGCTGCCCGACTCAGAAAGTAGTTGGTGTAGAGTTCTCATATTCTTTTAACTATGATCTCACACCCTCTTTCTTTTTAATATTTAAGCTCACTTCTAACAAATCTCTTTTTTCCATTTTACCTCATCACACCCCCACTCTTGATATATGACCCCTCACCTCTCAATCACTTTAGGATAACTTCTGGGGTAGGAAACATAGGTTAACGTGAATCAATGGAAGTTTTGTTAAGAACTCACAAGAATCCCATGAAATATTGTCCTATAAATCAATGTTGCTCAACAATTTAACTTGAACAATTTAGCACATTATATCATTGTCATATAAATGTATGCTCATCAAGGATGTGAATGAAATTTGAGCATTTAAACTTTGAAGATCTCTCGAAACAAGAATTATGAATGAAGTGAAATGAAATCAAAATAATTGTTTAGAGAATCTGACAATGTATCAACAGATCAAATATCATGAAATATGAACATTTAAGGTTGGGGTATTAAAGAACTTGATAGTTTGTTTATATGAACGAATATAAACAATTTAGCAATGATCTCTCAAGTTGAAATGATGTATGATGCTTAACAATTTGGAATACAAATGGGAGTATTGCCATCGAAAAATTGTTTCCTTTGAGATAAGGTAATAACAAAGTCAATATGAAGTTGTACCGGTGTGTATGTATACTTGAAAGCATAGACAAGATAATACGCAACTATTAATCTTTGGAAACACATGGTAAAATATGATATTATCCGAGATCTCTATGAAAAACTTTTAAAGTCACACTTCTAAATCCATAAAATTTGTTTGAGAATAGAGAAGTGGTTTGAACATTTAAGAAAACAATTTTCATGTTCGAAAGTCGTTCTTTTTTCAAACAATCAGAGATCTATATCAGAAGATACTTACAAACGATTTAGCTCCCCCTCAAATCATGATAGAATTATTTAGATTTAAATAAGCTCCCCCTTGACATTTGCAAATATCCTTATCTAAACAAAATATGCAAAGAAAATAAGATTTGAATCAAAGTATCCTTAATCATTAAAACGAGTTCTGAATTACTAGGATTGAGGTAAATTCAGAAGTCAAATATTCTTTGAAGACCGGGTTCTGAACTGTCGTATTCAGAAACCAACATCTTTAACATTTAAGACTGGGTCTTGAACTGAAATATGCAAGAGCCATAATCATTGAAGAACAAGTCCTAAACTGATGTGTTTAGAAGTCTATGCTCTTACTCCCCCTTTACTTGTGGTGCCTGCAAAACAGATTGAGTCGCTTTGGGTACCTACTGGTATTTGGGTCCATATTTGTTAATTGCAGTTCTTTTCTGAGTAATATAGTATGAGCCATACCAGTAATTAAAAAAATTTTGACTTACAAAATTATTTGCTCCACAATAAGAACATAAAATCTTTTTTTGAGCCAACCTGATATGATGATTAGCAGAATAAATCATATTAGATTTCCCAAAAGATTTAACTTTATGTACATTGTTCTTCTTGACGTTTGATGTGGATGAAGATGATTTATCAATCTTCTTTTCATCAGAAGAACCTTTAAATTTCCAGACCATCATTTTCTGAACATTATTCATTTTAAAATTGCCTGAACCTGTTAGATATGAATTGTATTCAAGATTAAATGAGGGTCTTTTGTGTAAAGTTGTAATTATCTAATAGTCAAAGGGTTGTGTTGTAAAGTCAATCTTTGTTGACTTAGTATAAATAGCTTAGTGTCTTTGTAATCTTTAAGTCACGCGCACACATTTATTCAAAGAGAACACACACATACAAATTGCAAGTGAGATTTGTGATTGTAAGATCTGTGGCACTGTAATCTTGTGACTTTAATACAAATGACATTTTAATAATATGTGTGTTAATTAGATTGCTAGATACTGGGATCACATTTGGTATCAGAGTAGATTCGACAAATTGAAAGTTTTGAGTTCGTATACCTTTTTCTTGAGTCTTTATTGAATTTTCGAGTTTTAAAGAGTTTTTGATGAATCTTTTGATTGAAAAGTGATCGAATTATGGTTTAGAATAACTGTGTGAGTGAATTGCATTAAAAAACCGATTTGGATAATCAATTTTTGATTTTTGATATTTTTTGTTCGAACGAGTCGAACTTACTGTTGCATCAAAATTTTATGTTTGAGTGTAATTTCTGTAAAATTGATGGATTTGGATTGTTTCTCATACTAACGTGAGCATTTATGTGAGTTTACAGCATCTGGATCGGAGATTTAAGTGGAAAATTGGACTAGATATTGTGTTTTAGGACTGTATCTTCAAGAACTCGCAAGATCTCAACAATTCATTATCAGTTTATTCAGAATGTCTAAAGATCTACTCTCTATGGGTTCTCAATCGAAGCCTCTGGTATTATCAATCAGAGAGTATGCTCAGTGGAATAGAAGGATGGTTCGGTTCCTAAATCACTAGAATTTTGATTACATGAAATTCATCATTGACGGACCAGTAGAACCGGTTGTGACTGTACCTGGACAAGCTGCTACTGAAACTTCTCCAGAGATTCCTGTAAGATATGTGCCTAAGCCATATCAATACTTCAGCGAAAGGTATAAAGAATTGTACAAGATAGATGAAGAATCTCTTATCTATCTCAACATGGATATTCCCAACGATATCTAAAATCGAGTAGATAGTCGTGAATCTGCTAAGGCCATGTGGGATGAGCTAGAAAGGAAGTTTCAAGGCACAGAACGATCTATTCAAGCTAATATGAACCATAGCATAAATGCTTATGAGGGATTTCATGCAAAAGAAGGAGAAGCTTTGATTGAAACATACAACTGCTTCAATGTGATTGTGAATGATTTGAGGAGAAATGGGATGAACAAGTCTGTTTCCGAGATAAATTACAAGTTCATCAAGAATCTGAACCCATAATGGAAAAGCTACGCAATCAACATCCAAATGACCAAGAACATGGCTCAGGAGGATGTAAATGACATCTTCACAACCTTCTCACAGCATGAGGATGAAGTCAAACTGTTAAACGAAGAGAAGAAGATCGTCAAAGATTCGCTGACTCTATTATCCGAGAGAAATAAGGGTTCAAGTTCCAAGACTAATTCTTCCTCAAAATTCAAATCAAAGAAGTCCAAAGTTTACCTTACTGAGCTGAGTGAATCCAGTTCTGAATTGTCTTATGAGGAAACTGAGCTACACTCTGATGATGATATTCAGAAATTTGTTGATAACCTTGCCCTCATCACAAAACAGTTTCAGAAAAGTTTCTGGAAGAAGAGATATGGTTCAAAGCCTAATTATGAAGGGTATAGGAAAGAAAGAGCTGAGAAATACAAGCCCAGATTTGGAAAGAAAGAAGAGAAGAGAGAAAAAAAAGAGGAGAAAAAAGAAGAGAAGATGGATCAAAAATCTGGACGGTGCTTTAACTGTGGTAAACAAGACCATTTTTCAAAGGACTGCAAGTTCAAGAGAGTGAAGAATTCTGAATACTATGCCAAGAAGTCACAACTTGCTAAAAAGCAAGAGGAGGGAAAAAGAGTTAATGGATGAAGAGGAGAACTGGTTCTTTCAAAGTTCAAATGAGGAATCAACTCATTTTACTCAAGTATGCATTATGACAAAGGTAGATGACAATGCAGAACCCTCTTCTGATCAATCCGATAGTGACTCTGAGGTAAGTATTACTTACAAAAACTCTGAACTCGTTGAATCATTGATGGCACAAATCCAGAACATGGAAAAAGAGTTTGAAACTTTAAAAGGCAAACTTAGCAATGAACGACAAACAATGATGAGTTTTCGTGATGAGAACGCATTATTGAAAGTTGTCGTTGAGGATAAGAAATCTGAAAAGGATGCTTTAAAGAAAGAACGAGAAGTTTTAAAAAGAAAGATTTTGGAACTTGAGAGAAACTTGGTTAATTTAAATTCTGGAAAAGGTGAATTTAAAATTAAATTTGAAGCTTGCTTTCAGGAAAGAAATGAAGCTTATTGCAAAATTAAACAACTTGAGGATTTAAATCTGAAAAGAGGACAGACTGAGCAAACATTAAATTTGTTAACTAACAAACTCCAAGATGTCAGATTTTATAATGCTAAGATGGGATTGGGTTTAACTGAAAATGATGTTTTAAAGAAATCCCCTGAAAACTTATATAATTTTGACAAATTAGGGTCAAAAGTAAAGAAAATCTCGGACATTCGTGACACATTTGTTAAAGTTGACACTCCTAAGTCTGATATTTCATCTAAAGGTAAAGAGGTGATGGATGACGATACGTCTAGTTGTGCTGATTCACAATCTAGTTTTAAATCAGTAGGATTTCAATATAATGATTTGAACAAAAGTTATAAAAACAGAAAACATGAATTTTTTGAGTTTCAATCATTGTTTTCAACACCATCTCCAACTGAATCAGCCAATGATGACACAAATATTCCTGAGACTGAATGTCCGTATAATGAATATGAATCAGATACTGATGTTGGTACTCAGACTCCTATATCTGATTCCATTACTTCTGAATCCCCACATGAAGTTAAGACTAAAGAGTGCTCAAATGTCATGAATCCTAGCATTCAAAAAGAATTTGCAAACAAAATGACTGAGGAGATTTTTGATGAAATGATTAATGCCTCAGATTATGTTCCTATATTAGAGAAGTTTGACTCAAACTCTGAGATTGATCAAACATCACATTTTTAAAAACAAATCAAAGATTTAGAAAAGACTCTTGAGGAGTTAGAAGATGAGAACTGTGATCTCAAATTCAAACTGGACAAGTCTTTTGAAGAAAACAAAGGGCTTTCCAAAGAGTTGAATGAACTGAAAACTGATTTGTTTAAACATAATTTTAATGATAAAAATATATTTGATGCTCAAAAATGGAATGTCCATTCTAATCCAGAGTTTGAGACTTCAACAAAAACCTCTGTTGTTTACTCTGAATATCCTGAATACTTACCCAGTATTTTTGAAAAAGGCGAGACTTCAGGAATTTTAAAGAAAAATTCATCTTTGAAGAAGAAAACTAACAAAGTTTCCTTTCATGTTTCAGATATGAGAAAAAGTGATGGTAAAGGAGAATGAAGAAAGAAAGAAAGTGACAAAATAGATAGTGGAAATGATTGTATTGTCACTGATAGTGGTGATTTGAAATGTAAAAGTTCAAACGATAATAAATGTAAAAAAATGTTTGAAAAATTGTACGCCTTTTGATAAATCAAAGATGTTGACATTTGCTCGTAAGAACTTAATATGCAAACAATGTGGTGACAATGCATTTTCACTTTACTCCATTCCTCCTAAGCCAAATGTTTATAAGCATGTCTTCAGAATACTTTGATCTCTCACATTTCTTGGTTTGCTCTTCTCTTCTTTTGTAATGTAATGGACATTTCTTCAAGCTTTAGGTTCTCCCCCTTTTTGATGAATAGAGAAACGATTTCATCAAAACTCTGAGTAAGAAATGTCTTTCATTTGGAGCTTCTGATCCGTCAATTCAAAAGATATTCATCCAGATCTTTTCAAATCCAGAAAAAAAATAATCGTGTAACACCTGAATCAACAAATGAATCAGTTAACATGCTTGTCAGTAACACTAAGTCACTGTGTGTAATGAATACACATTATAAAGGAGCTTTTGTGATGTTCACTCCCCCAGGGCTTCCATTCAATCATCGAAACACCACAAAGGCAATTTCTATGAACGTTATGACAAAGAAACAAATTCCTTGTGTGTTCGTGCATGTGTTTAGAAAGAATTTAGCACAGATGATTGCTTATAGGCTCAAAAATTATGTAAGCCACTGAGACAACAGTAAGTTAAACACAGACTCAATGTGCATGATTGAAGTGCGAAGGTGGGGCAAACTTCCTTCTTTTCAATATCCAGATTTTCCAAATGAAAATCAGATAGAAAATGTGTTGCTTCCCCTTTGAAAATGTGAAACACTTTCTTGTTAAGAAGAAAATGAGTAGTTGGTGAGGTTTGATCAAGAGTTGGCATGGGCTAGTTGCCTGTTTCAATAATGTTCACCAAAAAGTTGTGAAACACTAGAATTGTGGCTGCCCGGCTCAGAAAAAGTTTGTGCAGAGTTCTGATATTCTTTTAACTCTGTTCTCACACCCTCTTTCTTTTAAACATTTAGCTTTCTCTAACCAAACACTCTTTTCTGTATATCTTATCACTCAATTCTTTTCGATTTCTCACACTCAATCACTATGGATTAACTTCTTGGGTAGAAATCACTGGTTAACGTAATTCCATAGAAGTGTCTTGTAAGTCCTAGCACACTGATCCCGTATATCCTATAAAGAATATGTTGCTCAAACTGGTTTAGCTTATCATGTAAGCTCATGTAAAACATTTAAAGTACACTCCCAAAATATAAAATCTGATGAAAAATCGGGAAGTGATTTGAGCATTTAAGAATATGTTTTCAATGATTGAAAGTTGTCCTTCTTTCAAACATATATGAGATTAAGATAAAGGATTATGCCTTAACGTGCGATCTTATATCTCATGAAGCTAAGCTTAAAGTCATAAAGATATGATCTTTTAAGCATCTCTCAAAACATCTGCAAAAGTCTTATGTCTATGTCAAAGAAAAATTTATTCACTTATATTGAAAAGACAAAAAGCAGTAAAACTATGAAAGTACGAGTTCTGATCAGAAATCATCAGAAGTCATATCCATTACAGAAAATTTGGCATAAAAAGTAAATGCAGAAATTAGTGAGCTCCCCCTCAAAATAATATTGACCAGCTGTCAATTTCTTCTCATACTCCCCCTTGGATCATGAACGAATTGTTAATGTGTAGATATCAATCAGAAATAAGAATGAAGAAATGATGAAAAAGTATGCAATTAAAAAACTTTGATAGGTAACTACTGATTAGATCTTAAGATTTAACATACCAAGCTTTGAGACAAGAAAGGTGAACCTCTTTTCGTCTAAAGGTTTGGTAAACAAATCGGCAAGTTGATAATCAGTTTTTACAAAGAAAAGTTCAATTGTTCCTTTTTCGACATTATCTTTAATAAAATGATAACCGACATCTATGTGTTTGGTCTTGGTGTGCTGAATAGGATTCACTGTTATCGTGATGGCGCTCTTTGAGTCACAGTATATCGGGATTTTGTTGAAGTGAGAACCGTAGTCGCGCAATTGTGTTCTCATCCATAAGACCTGAGAACAGCAGCTAGCAGCAGCTACATATTCTGCTTCGGCCGTTGAAGTTGAAACACAAAGTTGCTTCTTCGATGCCCAACTTACGAGTTTATCACTGAGGAACTGTATATGTCCTGACGTGCTCTTCCTGTCTAACATACAACCAGCATGATCTGCATCTGTATACACTGTTAGTTCAAAGCTAGTATCTTTAGGATACCATAGACTAAGATTTGCAGTCCCCTTCAAATACCTAAAAATGCGCTTAACTGCAGACAAATGGATTTCTTTGGGATTAGCCAGATATCTAGCACATAAGCATGTAGAGAACATTATATCTGGCCTACTAGAAGTAATATACATTAAATAACCTATCATCCCTCTGTAAGTCCTAACATCAACAACCTTTCCAGAAGGATCGGTGCCAATCTTAGTACCTGGTGCCATTGGGGTACCAATCGGTTTTGAATTTTCCATTTTGAACTTCCGAAGAATATCAAAAATGTATTTTGATTGATTGATAAAAATACCCGATGAAAATTGTTTGAATTGTAATCCGAGAAAGAAATTCATCTCTCCCATCATATTCATCTGAAATCTTGACACCATAAGGTTTGAAAAATTCTTACAGTACTTAGGATTTGTAGAGCCAAAAATAATATCATCCACATAGATTTGAATAAGAATGATATCGGATTTTTCCTTTTTAATAAACAAAGTGGTATCTACCGTACCTTTTGTAAAACCAGACTTGACTAAAAATTGAGATAAGACATCATACCAGGCGCGAGGAGCTTGTTTCAGTCCATAGAGTGCTTTGTCGAGAATGTAGACATGATTCGGTTTCTTTTGATTGACAAAGCATTCTAGATGAGAGACGTAGACTCCTTCCTTTAGAATTCCATTCAGAAAGGCGGTCTTCACGTCCATTTGAAAGACCGTGAAGTTCTTGTGGACAGCGTAGGCTAGAAACATTCGAATTGCCTCTAAACTTGCCACGGGAGTATAAGTCTCATCGTAGTCTATTCCTTCCTCTTGTATGTATCCTTTGGCTACAAGTCTTGCTTTGTTTCTGATAACGGTACCATCTTCATCTTTCTTGATCTTGAAAACCCATTTCGTACCTATAATGGTTTTACCTTGAGGTTTGGGTACGAGTCTCCAGACTTTAAGTGCGTCGAACTGATTCAGCTCTTCTTGCATTGAAGTCACCCATTCTGGATCAGCAAGTGCCTCTGATACACGAGTTGGCTCGAACTTGCTCAGAAAGGAGTCATGCATACACATATTCATTGACGCTGACCTAGTTTGCACCGGTTTTGTTGGATCACCAATGATCTGGCTTATCGGGTGCTCTTTGGTCCATTTATGTTCATGAGGGAGTGGATTATATGAATATATATATATCAATATTATCATCTATAAATCCACTTGTACCTTCCTCAGGTTGTTCAGGAGGAATGGTGATTGCAGTTGAAGTAGTAGGTGTAGAAGTTTCAGTAGGTACAACTTGGTCCGGCTGTAGATTAGTCTGTACAGAACAACCTACTGATACAACAACTTCTGTCTCTTCATTATTTGTAACAACTTCAACTATTGGAGTTGGCATTTGAACTGGAATTTCTTGTTCAATCTGAGAGATAGATTCAATAGGGATATCTGACATGGTTGGATGAGTAGTCGTTGAGTCTTCCATCCTGTCAACCACAACAGATTTCTTTACATTAGATCCAAGAAATTCATCATAAAATAGTTCAAATAATAAATCTAAATCAAATAAATGATTAGTAGACGTTGATGCTTCATCTGATTTGATCGCTTGAGACGCAGGTTCTGGACTGATTTGCCCAGAAGCTAGTACTCCTGTTATCACGGGTTTTGAACTGTGTTGTTCAGAAGCCATTTCTTCATCAAACGTAACGTTGACGCTTTCAATAACTGTCTTTCACTTCTTCAGATATACACGGTATGCAGTTGATGTAGATGAATAACCAATGAAGATGCCTTCGTCCGCCTTGGCACCGAACTTGTTCAGACTCTCTCTATCGTTTAGAACAAAACACTTACACCCAAATATATGGAAATATTTGATTGTCGGTGTTCGGTTGTTGATTAACGCATAAGGAGTCTTCTTGAATCTGCGGTGTATCATGGATCGATTCTGAGTGTAGCACGCAGTCGATACAGCTTCAGCCCACAAAAATAGAGGTAAGTCAGATTGACTTAGCATAGTATGAACAGGCTCGACTAGTGTACGATTTCTTCTTTCGACCACTCCATTTTGTTGAGGCATACGAGCAACAGAGTATTGATGTGATATCTCGACAGATTCGAGATATTCTTCAACCTTTTTGTTCTTGAACTCTGTGCCGTTGTCTATTCTTAGAAGCTTGACCGGTTTCTGCAGATTCACCTAGGTCGTCTTCAGGAATGTGATGAGAACATCAGGTGTCTCATATTTTGAACGTAGAAACTTGACCCAAGTGTATCGCGAGTAATCGTCCACGATAACTAGTATGTACTTCTTTCTGCCTAGACTTTGCGTTCGCATCGGACCACAGAGATCCATATGCAACAACTCTAACGGAGCGTTTGTACTCGGTTCAGGCTTTGGTTTATGTGGAGCTCTCTTCATCTTTCCATTTTTACACGCTGCACAAAGGTGTTCTTTTTCATACTTCAGCTCTGGAAGTCCTTTAACTAGCTTTCCACTGACCAGTTTGTTAATGTATCGAAAGTTGAGGTGAGAGAGTCGTTGATGCCATAACCAGCTTTGCTGCATCGAGGCTTTAGAGAGTAGAAAAACCTGCTTGTCAGTCTAGACGTTTGACAAATTGATTGTGTAGAGGTCGGACTTTCGTGTACCTACGAAGAGTTCCTGGCCTTCTTCAGTGCGAACAGAACACCTCTTGGCTATAAAATTGACCTCTAAGCCTTTGTCACAGAACTGGCCTATACTGAACAGGTTGTGCCTTAAGCCTTCAACATAGCTCACCTTCTTGATCGTGACTTTGTCATATACCATATCACCATATCCCAGAATTGGTGAAAACTGGTCGTTCCCAAATCTAACTGTCCCGCAATATTTATCTGTATAATTGGACAACATCTCTTTCTGCCCTGTCATATGCTTGGAACACCCACTATCCAAGTACCACATATGACGTTTCTGCATAAGAGAAATTACGAAACACAAGATTTAGATACTCATATAACAAAAATTGGAATAAACACTTTTGAACATTGAAGCGCGGGTCTTGAACTGTTGTATTCAAGAGCCATTGTTCTTTGAGGTACAAGTCCTAGACTGTTTTGTCTAGAAGTCATTTTCTAAGATCCCCCTTAAACTTTGGGTGCCTGCAACATAGATTTAGCTTTTGGTACCCACTTGAAATTGGGTCCAACTGTGTTAGCACAAGATTTTGGTACCCATTTAAATTTGGGTCCTCTTTGTTTTTCAGAATCAAATGAAGAATATGAATTATAAGAATGAACATTATAAGTGCCATACCAAACATCATAATCTTGACAAGAAGTATAAACATGTTTATCATAATATGAAGACTTTCTAGCAGATAAAGATAACTGGAATAATTGCTTCATAGAGTATTTCTTGCGATAAACGACAAGTTTTGGTTTCAAAATAGCAACATCAGTAATTAAAACATCGTTAATAGGAAAAGTCTTATTACAACCAACAATACAAAAAGATTTATCAGTCTTGTCAGTCTCCTGTTTTGGTTTCCATTGAGATTTAACTTCTGGCCTTTTCTTGCTCAGATCTGAAACAGTTGAAACTTGTGAGTTAGACTTGTGAGTAACAACTGAATGCTTCTTCTTTCGGTTACCAGTAGTGATTGGTTTCTGTGAATGCTGAGATTTTTTCTTACCTTTAGCATACTTAGTGTTCACAGAGACTGATTTATCAGCTTTCGTTGATTTTGCACTTTTTACAGACGTACTGTTTTTTCCCAATTATTTTACAACAAAAGATGAATGGTTAGGAAGTTTCGCATTAAAATCAAATTGATCAATACACTCATCTAAAACACCATCGGAGTTTAGAAAATCAAACTCTCCATTAGCTAAACCAAACAGATCATCAGATTTTGAAGCCTTTGAAGTTTTAGAAAGAACAGAACTCTTAAGCACAGTTGAAAAAACTTTTTGTTCAATCTCAATCAAGAGTTTTTCATCTGTTAAAGAAGTCTCAAGTTCAGAAATTTTACTTTCCAACACGAGAGGAGGGACATATAGTTTACCTTGAATAGGCTTCGCCTCCATTTCTTTGACAGAATAACTCTGAAAGAAGTCATTTGAAATATATTTCTTTTGATATTTTGGATCATCATTATAACTATTATTCAGCTTCGCATAATAAAATGGAAGATGAACTTTAGATGATTTCTTTCGTTTTTCAAATTCCTTGGCTTCATCCTCTTTAGATAGTCTAGTCCAGAAAACTTCAAGTTTAGGGATTCTTCGAGCTAGTTTCAAAAATGTAAGATCATAAAGTGTTGGCACTTCAGATATACCCTTTTTAAGATAATGAGGGTTCTCATAACCAAGTCCCCAGCTCTCTTTATTCTCTTTCGGTTTGTTTAGATGAATGGTTTGTTCAGTTTGACCCAATGAGTATAACTTCTTTTCCAAAGCTTTTAATTTTTCAAGTAAAGATTCGTTTTCTTTGGAAGTTGAAGAATGCAATTTCGTAAGCTCTTTGAAATCAAACTCACTTTTTAGCAATTTAGTCTTTGTTTCAGTAACCTCTTTAAGAATTATGGTCTATTCTTTTGCGCTGGTGTCATTGTTTTTGTGTAAAGTCTCAATCAATACTTTCTTCTCAGCAAGGTCATTGCTAACTTTCTGTATTAACTGGTTTTATTCAATAATAACACCTTTTTCACGCTTAAGCTTTGACTCTAATTCTTCGAGTTTTGACATCATGGCATGCATTTGATTTAAGAAGTCAGATTGAGTCAAATCACATACCTCGTCATTGTTATCTTCATCGGAGTCAGCTTCAGCTTCTATGTTGCCCATTAAGCACATGTTTGCTTTCTCGTCATTCTCTTCATCGTCATCTTTCTGGTCTGAATGATCAAGCCAGTACTCATCTTCTGCCATCAATGCCTTACCAGCCTCTTGTTGCTTGGCAAGTAGCATTTTATTCTTGTAATAGTCTGAGTTTCTGAATTTGGGTTTTCGGCAGTCTCTTGCAAAATGTCCAAGTCTACCACAGTTGTAGCACTTTGGAGGTTCTGTCTGACTAGATCCTTCAGCTTTATACTTTCTTTCTTCCGGCTTCCTCTCCTCTATTCTCTTTCCCTCAAATCTATTTCCTTCAACCCTCTCCTTGTGAGTATAGTTGCTCGGACCAGAAGAATATCTCTGACTGTTTGAGCTTGGCTTTTTGTAGAATTTCTTTTGAAAAGCCTTAGTCAACATAAGCATTCCCTGCTTTAGTTGTTCACAGTCGTCCGAGTCAGAGTTCGCTTCAGCTTCGACCTCTTCTGATTCAGACATAAGCATCTTCTTTTTCTTCTTTTTCACAACAAGAGCAACCGAGTCATCAATTGTCTTCCCAGTCTGCCTCTTTTCATCCAGTATTTCATCTACCTCTTCTTCATTCTGTTTGAGGGTTTCATACACCTCATCAAGTGGAATCTCATTTAAATCTTTGATTTGTTTCATCTACCTGGAAAACCTCTTCCATTCAAGCTGGAGAATGCTTAAGAATTTGACATTCAGCTCTATTTGCGATTTGATGACCTTATTCTTGCTTAGTTCGTTCAGCAAGGTCACAAACCTGTCGTATGTTTCTGCTAATGACTCTCTAACTCTGCCTTTGAATTCTTCATAGTTGTTTAGGCAGTTGGATATCTTCAGCTGGTTCCCAACCTTTGAGCCAAGCATCATCTTCTCTAGCTGATCCCACATTTGTTTTCCTGAGGCCTTATAGCTGTCTATCTTCACGTATATTTCATTTGGTATGCCTTGAAGAATATAAGACTTTGCTAATCTATCACCTTTTGCTATGTTTAGGTTTTCACCATCTAGATCTTCATACTTAAGTTGATATGGTTGCTCATCTATTCCCTCTGGAGGAGTCCTCCAAACTGGTGCCATAACTCCCTCTTCTATTGACTTCTTGATGAATACTCCCAAATCATGTCTTTCAATAAAGTCCATGAACCGATCTTTCCACTGTTCATACTCTCCCGTGAAGAGTACTGGTGGCTTCGTGTCGGTTCCGATAGCAAGGGCTTCTCTTGAAGTCATTCATTTCGATAATGTGAAATAAAAACCTGTTTCGAATAATAGTTCAGATAAAATGAATACAGATTAAAACAATTCAGAAATGACCAAGTCAGGTACTGGCGCAAAATTGAACTTTGCGCGAAAGGCAGGTCGCGCGAACTGGAGGTTTGCGCTAGACTTGAGTGGCGCAAAACGGAGGTTTGCGCGAGTAATGGTTGGCGCAAAAAGACACTTTGCGTGAGTAATGGGTCGCGCGTATTGAGGTTTGCGCGAGTAGTTGGTCGCGTAAAGTAGAGGTTTGCGTGACACGTTTATGGCGCAAAAGTGAGTCGACCGGTAAGACGTTGTGACCGGAGTGATGTTCGACCGGGATCCTGCTTGACCGGGGTGATGTAACGACCAGAGTTCGCGACCGGTATTTTGTGTCGACCGGTAAGATGTGTCGACCGTACTGAGTGACCGGGACCGGTACAAGTAGTGAGACCGGAGGTATGTCGGTCCGTGGTTTCGACCGGTATGGTGCTTGAAATAGTTAGACCGGTATTGAATAGTGACATATGCGGACCGGTATCTTGCTTTGCGACCGGGCTAGAGATATCGACCGGAACCGTGTAGAGATATCAACCGGTATTGAATTGTTGACCGGTACTAAGAAATAATTTCTTCGACCGGACTTGGGTGTTGATATCGGTCGACCAGTATGTTGTTGTTTTAACGACCGATATTGGGTAAAGCTTTTCGACCGGTGTTATGAGGACCGGTACAATGTAGTGACTTCGACCGGTACAAGATCGAGAATTCTATCGACCGGTATTTTGAGACCGATGGATTTCGACCGGTATTGCGATCTTCTACGTTAAATCGGCCCTGTAAATCCCAAATCGACCAATCTAGATGTCGATTTACAACACCAAATTTTGACACAATGATCGACTTGCCAAATGCAGCAATACACAACCTTTTGATTTCGAAAACAACCGTTGTATCAAAATATGATCGAAGATACAGTGTTCTTGAAAAAATGAAGAACACAGAGAGTTTCTAAAAGTTTGATTTTGATCTGGTTTCTGCTCTGATACCAATTGTGAGTCCGTGTGATTGAACACGATCGTTACCAGATAATCAAACAACAAAGAGATAGATAAACCAACATGTTTAGATTACAAACGATCGATTACAAGGTTGATGTTCTTGAATAAAACTCTCTCTCTTTTTCTCTCTGATCTTGATGTGTAAAAGTGTTGTGTTGAGATTGTGTGAGATTTGATCTGAGATCTGATCTTTTCTCACCTAACATCTAATCTAACATAATATAATATCTAAACTAATAATATCCTAAAATATCTTAACAAATAGATATTTAGGAATATTATAATAATATAAAATACAATAATTAACTTTGACATTTTATTACAAACTAACATTAGACAAATCTTGAGAGTGGTTTTTCAGCTTTAGCTTCAGATTCCAGTCTTCAGATTGGATGATCTTGAATCCAATAAACCTGTGATCTAACAGAATTCTACATTGACTTCTGAACAAAACAGTTCAGAACTCAAGCTTAAAGAAAAGGCTTCTATTCTAAGCAGAATAGAACCCGAATCTTCACAGAATAAGCTTTCTAACTCATTTACTGTCACATCTGAGTTAGATTTATTATTTCTTGATGCTTTTATGGACATTTGTGCAGATTTTGACAAATCTGGAGCATTCGTATCAAATTAGAGGTTCAAATCATTACTGAAGACATATTTGGACCATCTGAACCAGTCACTACAACAACCTCAGGTACATCTACACCAAATGTTTCTGAAATGCTATTACTGATTTTGCTTTTGTAGATACAAATTCTAGAAGAGAAGTCCCGAGTACTTCCTCTATCGCTCCAGAATTACCTGATTCAGAAACAAATGTACAAGATGTCCCTTCTACATCCGAGGTTATGCCTGCCATTTATGATGAATACGATGAGCAAAACACACAAGTATCTGTTCAACCGATTCCAAGCACAACATGTTGGACAAGAGATAACCCCTACACAATATCATTGGTGACGTATACAGTGGTGTTCAAACGCATGCAACATCCGCAAATTTTTGCTTATATTTAAGTTTCCTTAGTTCCTTGGATCCTAAGAAAGTCTCAGAAGCCTTACGTGATACCGATTGGATTCTAGCTATGCAAGATGAGCTTTTGGAATTTGAAAGGAACAAGGTTTGGCGGCTAATCCCACTACTAGAAGGTAAATCTGTGATAGGCACCAAGTGGGTTTTTAGGAACAAAAGGGATGAGGCTGGAGTAGTTGTAAGAAACAAAGCTCACCTAGTTGCAAAGGGTTACTGCCGACAGGAAGGTATAGACTACGATGAAACATTTGCTCCTGTTGCACGGATCAAAGCAATCAGAATCTTCTTATCCTATGCAGCCCATAAGAACTTTACTGTCTATCAAATGGACGTAAAGTCTGCATTTCTTAATGGCATACTGCATGAGGAAGTTTATGTTGCTCAACCGGAAGGTTTTGTTGATCCAAAACACCTTGACCATGTCTACTTTCTAGACAAAGCACTATATGGTTTGAAACAGGCACCAAGAGTTTGGTATGACACTCTAACTCAATTCTTAATCGCCTCCGGTTTCAAAAAGGGTACAATCGATACCACCCTGTTCCTAAAAAAGCAAGGTGATGATTTAATTCTAAAATATATTTATGTGGACGATATTATATTTGGGTCTACTAATTCAAAATTCTGTAAGAACTTTTCTAAAATCATGGAATCTCGTTTTGAAATGTCAATGATGGGTGAGTTAACATTTTTCCTTAGACTTCAAGTCAAACAGTCACCTGAAGGCATTTCATAAACCAGTCGAAATACATTAGAGATATCCTGAAAAAGTTCAATATGACTGATAGTTCAGTAATGAAAACGCCGATGGCAACCCGATCACTTTTAGATGCTAATTTGTTTGGCAAATCTGTTGATCAAAAAGTGTACCGCAACATGATTGGATCATTACTATATCTAACAGCTAGTAGACCTGATATAATGTTTGCTACATGATTATGTGCTAGATACCAAGCTAATCCAAAGGAATCTCACTTGGTCGCTGTTAAAAGAATTCTTAGATACCTCAAAGGCACTCCCGAGTTAGGCCTTTGGTATCATAAGGATTTTGGTTTTGATTTAATTGCCTATACGGATGCTGACCATGCAGGTTGCAAACTGGATCGAAAGTGCACATCTGGATCTTGTCAGTTTCTAGGAGACAAATTGGTTAGCTGGACTTCAAAGAAACAAAACTGCGTTTCTACATCTACCGCTGAGGCAAAATATGTAGTTGCGGCTAGCTGCTGTTCGCAAGTATTCTTGATGAAAACTCAGTTAAAAGATTTTGGCTATTCATACCAAAGAGTTCCTATTTACTGCAACTCCAAGAGCGCGATAGCAATAACTGCTAATCCAGTTCAACACTCGAAGACGAAACACATTGATGTACGCTACAATTTTATGAAAGATAATGTGGAAAAGGGCGATATTAAAATGCATTTTGTTCAAACCGGCTACCAATTGGCTGACCTTTTCACTTAACCGTTAGATGAAAAGCGTTTTAAATTCTTAATTAGCAAATTAGGTATGTTGAATGCCAGTCCATGATCCAAGGGGGAGTGTATCTTATTTGTTTGCTTACATTGCATGTGTTTATGGATATAATGAACAGTTTCTACTATTCATCATGTACTGACTAAAGTGGAATCATTTTTACAATGATTACCAAAATCTTTTATTTTGCAGGTTGATTTCAAGTGACTATGACTTATGAATACTTCAGTTCTGAACCCGATCCTAAATGTTTTTCTTCTGAAGGATGCTTACTAGATAACATATTTTCAAGGAGTTTTTGTTTTGAGGGGGAGTTGCTGAAAATTTCACTGTCATATTTTTTAAGGGGAGTAGATAAAAGAAAATTATCCTTTAAATGTCATATTTTTCTGATGACTTGACTTTTTACAGATGTCGAGGGGGAGCATATATTATGTTTTTGTCAAGGATGCTGAAAAGATAATATTCATTTTAGGGGGAGTTGAGAATTTCTATGCTAAAGGTATATATTTCTAAATTCTTAAACTCTATCACTTGTTGAAAGAAGAACAACTTTCGCTTGTGAAAATCGTTTTCTTAAATGTTCAAACCACTTCTTATTCTTAAATTGTTTTCATGAATTGAGAAATGTGATTTTAAATGTTTTTGGATACTTAGATGATTATCTGACCGTGTGTTTCTAACAGATTAATACTTGTGTATTATATTGTCTATTTACTGTCAAGTATTCATACACACATCGGTTCAGTATATTATTTTTGTCTTTGTTATTACAATGTCTCAAGTGATAAATCTTTCGATGGTAATACTCCCGTTTGCTATTCATTGTTGTTTGAGATTAGACGTCATTTCTATTTTAAATGTGCTTTAATTGCTAAATTGTTTATATCTCGTTCATATAAACAACATTTGTTCTTTGATACCCCAAACTATTTTTCTTCATGATATTTGATCTGATTAAATCATTGTCAGATTCTCAAAACCATGAAATTGAATGATCTTAAATGTTCAAAGTTTTGAGAGATCTTAAATGTTTCAATTGCTCAAATTTCATTCTTATCTGCTATGAGCATACATACACTGACTATGATTTCTTGTGCTAAATTGTGAAGATAATCATTGAGCAACACATTCTTTTAGGAAAATACATGGGATTCAGTATGAGTGCTTAAAAGACTTCCATGGATTCACGATAACCAATGTTTCCTACCCCAGAAGTAATCCTAAGAGTGATTGAGGGGAGAGGGGTAAAAATATTGAGAGTGGGTGTGTGCTGAGGTAAAGTGGAAAAGAGAGGTTGGTTAGACATGAGCTCAAATGTTTAAAAGAAAGAGGGTGAGAGATCAGAGTAAAAGAATATCAAACTCTGCACCAAACTTTTTCTGAGTCGGGCAGCCACATAATCTGTTGGTTCACACTTCTTCGTGACCTTCATTGAAAAAGGCAATTAGCCCGTGCCAACTCTTGCAACCAACCCCACCTGCTACTCATTCTTTTCTTAACAAAAGAATGTTTCACATTTTCAAGGGGAAGCAACACATTATCTATTTGATCTTTATTTGGAAGACTCGAATATTGAAAAAGAAGGAAAGTTTCCCCACCTTCGACCCTTTCTCATGCACATTGAGTCTGTGTATAACTGTTACTGTCTCAATGGTTTACATAAGTTTGAGCCTTATTAAAGCAATCATTGTGCTAATCCTTTCATACACAAGCACGTACACACAGAAAATTCGTTTTTCTGTAAGAACGTTCATAGATTAACCTTGTGTTTTTCGATTATTGAATGAAAGTCTTGGGGAGTGAACATCACTCAAGCTCCTTATAAAGTACATTTGTTGTACTAAGTAACTACGTGTTACTTACAGGCACTTTAACTGTTTCATACGTTGATTCAGGGTTACCACTCTTAATTTGTCTGAATTTGAAAAGATTCAGATGAATACATTCATGAATTGACGGAGAATTTTCAGATCATACTTGGGGGAGATTGTTTACATCCTATCAAAGGAGGAGATTGTTTTTGTTCATCATGAAGACTATGCTTATCTGACTATTTGGGGGAGAAGTTTCAAAGATAGAACTGATCTTGAAAGTTTTGATGATTCTGATTCTCAAAATTCATCAAAAAGGGGGAGAAGTTTCAAAGTTCAAGTCAGTTTCAAGTTGATCGTATCAGAAAGGGGTAAAGTCTTCAAAGATAATTTTTTTTAAAGAGAGAGCAAAGTTATGAAAAAGCAAGAAGAAAAGGGGGAGATAGTTCGAGATTTCAAAGTCAGATTAATTTCAAAGCAAAAGCAATGGCAAGAGATATGTAATGAAAGGGGGAGATGTTAAAGTCAGATGCTTGTTTATTATAAAAGAAAGAAATTTTCAAGAGATGATTCAAGAAGAGATCAAAGTCAAAAGAAAGTTGTCAAGCGATTAAAGTCAAAGTAAAGTTTGAAGATTATCGAATTGGTGAGTTTATTTGAAGTTGTATATTTGTAATCAAGGAAAGAGATTGAAGAAAAGTTTCAAAGATTCGAAGATTTGAAGATGTTATAGCTGAAAAAGATTGTTTGCTGAAGATTGTTTTGAAGAAAAGAAGACCTGAAGATTATTGTCAAAAAAAATTAATCTTGAATCCAAAGGGGGATATATCCAAGCACCATATATTCACAGAAACTATTTTATCAACTTTCATTGAAGTTTCACCTTTTTCATACACACTGGGTAATCCAAAAGAGTTTATTATGAAAGAAGAATGATCAGGAAGTTTAGCATTAAAGTCACATTCACCAACGCAATCATCGAACTCACCTTCAGAGTTTAAAAAATCAAACTCTCCATCAAGTAAATCAAACATATCATCAGATTTTGAAGCTTTTGAAGATCTAGAAAAATCAGAATTTTTAAACACAGTGAAAAACACAATTTGTTCTAAGTCCATCAAAATTCTTTTTGCGGCTAGAGTATTCTCGAGTTCAGAAATTTTACTTTCCAACACGAGAGGAGGTACGTAAAGCTTACCTTCGATAGGCTTAGCCTCCAACTCTTTTGAAGAATAACTTTCAAAATAGTCATTAGAAAGAAATTTTGATTTATCAGAACTATAACTGTTATTCAACCTCTCACATCGAAATGGAAGTTGCATTTTAGTTGTGTTCTTCCTTTTGTCTTTTTCTTTAGCTTCATCCTCGTCAGACATTTTGGTCCACTTAACTTTGAGTTTAGGGTATTGTGGTGCCTGTTTTAAAAATCCAAAGTCATAAAGTGCAGGCACTTTTGAAATACCCTTTTTGAGGTAGTGTGGGTTCTCGTAACCAAGTCCCCAACACTCACTATTCTCTTTAGGTTTGTTCAGATGGATAGTGTGTTCAGTTTGACCTAAATTGTAAAGCTTTTCTTGCAAAACATTCACCTTGTCAGTTAAATATTTATTTTCTTTTGAAATTGATGAACACTTTTTAGCAATCTCTTTTGATTCAAATTGGCATAATTTATACTTTGAAGTTGTTTAAGCTAATTTATTGTGAAGTATCGTCTTCTCTTTCTCGCTGGTATCAATATTTTTATGTAAAGCTTCAATTAATATGTTCTTCTCAGCAAGATCCTTGCTAAGTTTTTGTATTAATTGATTGTTTTCTTTTATGATACCTTTTTCGCGTTCATGTTTAGACGTTACTTCCTGGAGTTTAATCATCATAGCTTGCATAGCATTCATAAATTCAGATTTAGACATATCACATACCTCTTCATTGTCTTCTTTATCAGACTCAACTTTAGCTTCCATCTCTGTCTGGCGCATAAAGAATAGATGAGCTTTCTCTTCTTTCTCTTCTACTACTTCATGAATCTTCATAGGAGGTTTCATGACTCCTTCTATCAAAGAATTCATGATAAGTTCACCCAACTCGTGTCTTTCTATGAAGTCCTTGAACCGGTCTTTCCATTGCTCATACCTTCCTTTAAAGAGGACTGGTGGCTTTACATCGGTTCCAATCGCGAGAGCTTCCCTTGATGACATCCTGTTTGAAAAATTACAATAATAACTTGACAAACTGATCGTTAGTCCAATAGAAATCAAGTAAATCAGAAAAACTTAGGTAGAAAAACAGAAATGAAATTTCCAAAAAATCACTAAGTATGAAATTCGCAGGTTCAGAATTCGTAAGCAATAAGAATTCGCAAACACTAATAATCTCAGAATTCGCAACCAAGTGACACACGAATCCAATACTTATAGAATTTTGAAAAACTTTTATGAAACTCAAATGAATTCGTAAGAAATTCTTCTGCGAAAACTCAGGAATTCACAGCTTAAATTCTTACGAATACTACTATTTTCGCAGAAAAAGGATCTGCGAATCCTATCCTTGGAAACTTTTAGTAACAACTTTTCGCACAAAGAGATTATGTGAATTCTTTCTTGCGAAACCTTCAAGTTTTTCACACAACCTTTTGTAAAATAAGCTTATGCGAATTCTTATGAAATTCGCATGAGTCACTTATACGAATCCTTTAATTTTCGCAACACACTAACCTGCGAATTCTATTATTTTCGCAGATTAGAAACCTGCGAATTCTACACTTATGATATTTCATAATTCAACCACAATACGAAATCTAATATAAATCCTGCGAAAACTTTAAGATTTCTGCGAATCCTTTGATTAACCCTGCGAGTTCTTGAAGGGCTTGCGAATTCTTCAGATCTGTTTGCGAGTTCTTTGAATCTCAAATGAAAAACATCACTAAATCGCTCAAAAACCTTTCTAAACACCAAATTTCAACCTGAAACTTTGACAAAACAGTCACCAACACTTCTAGAATATGTTTCTACCAATGAAATTCGATAAGAAACACTAACAATTACAAATTAAATCAATTTTCAGTGCGATAAAACTCGTGAACTCGAAAAACGTACAACTCATCAAATTGTTCAAAATTACATTGCAATCACGGATCAAATCTATAAAAACTCAATCTAAAACACAATTCGACCACTAACCAAACAATTACAACTCTAAAAACCAACACAAACTGAAAAACGAATCAGAACTCGATGAAACAGTCTCGAATCTGATTTTTCTTGATTTCTTGATTGTATCTGCTCTGATACCAATTGTTAATCCCATATATGATCAAGTTCTTATCTAAACAAACACAGAAACAAGATTTAACAATCTACCTGTTTGATTTATCACAAGATTCAATTACACAGGATTCTCAGAATACTTTCTCTCTCTCTACAACTATCTTTCTTTCTCTAAAACTCTCTCTCTCTCTCTGTGTGAACTAGTTACAAGTGTTCTTACAACCAAGATTCTAATCACAAGTCTATTAAAGCAAAACTAATATACACATACAAAAACAAACAAAAGACTTTGACTTTATTACACTTGACTTTGACTTTGCTTGAGAGTTGACTTTTGAGCTTTGACTTGGCTTGACTTTGATCTTCAATCTTCTACGATCTTGCATCCAACATATTTATGCACTAACAGTTGTTGATAGTTCAGATAACTTCTTTGAAAGCTTTTTAATCTCTGTTTCAAATACTTTCCTTTCTTCCTCAAAATCTTTTTCTACATTCTTTTGTTTGTCTGATATTTCTTTGAATAACCCAATATGCTTTTGTTCAGACATTTTCTTTTCTTTCTCAAACTTTTCTCTTTCAAGAATAATAACTTTCTCAAAGTCTGACACTTGTTGTGAAAGTTTTATACATTTAAGCTCAACAGCTTTCTTCTCTTCGAAAGATTTCCTTGAAAATTCAGAAAACTTATATGCAAATCCTATTCTTTCATTCTCAAATCTAGTCTTTTCTTTTTCAAATTCTTTTCTGTCTTTGACAATTTAAGCTTCCAAACTAGAAATCTTCTTTTTCATCTCTTATTTTCTTTGTTCAACTCTTTTGAACTTTCTTGAAACTTTTTCATATCAACAAGAAAATATATGTTGTCCTCCACTAGAGTGGTTTTATGATATGCAATTTTATCATTCAACACCTTTATCTCAGCTTCAAGACTTACAATCTTATTTTCAAGACTTACAATCTTATTTTCAAGATTTATCATTTTAGGTTTATGAATGACCACAAAAATGTCTTCATCAGGGGTTACTGAATGCCTCATCATTATGAATCCTAAGAAAACAAAAAAAAATATTAGAACAAGAAAAATATAACAAAATTATTACCTAATAGAATGATCGTCAAAAGAAACTTCGATCAGAAGTTGAGTTATGTGCACACTCATAAGAAAAAATATATGAACAAAAAGATTAAAGTCATAAATATTTTCAGAAAATTAAAATCTAAAAAACAAAGTGTAAATTTGTCTTGCAAAAATTAAATCCGAAAATCAGAACGGAAACTTGACTTGTAATCTTCAAACCTGTAATAGTCAAGAAAAATATATCAGATACGCTTGAAAACAGGTAAAACAGCAAAAACCGACACAAAAATGACTAAAAACGAAAAAAAATGAAAAACAAGGAGTAAAAAGAACAAAAACTCAAAAATATAAAGTCTAGGGACTAAAAGAGTAAAAAACACGAAACTTAGAAACTAGAAGGACCAAAAATGACATAAGATGAAACTTTAAACTATAGGGACTAAAACTATAAAAACCTAAAAGATAACAACTACAGGGACTAAAATTGACAAAACTTAAAACTAAAACAAGAGGGACCTAAACTGACAATTGCTAAAAGGCACTTAACTGAAACTAAATAACTCTAACGGAATGGACCAAAAATGTAATAAAAACTAACAAAATTAACAAAACTAATGATAGGGACCAAAACTGACAACCTTAAAAACTATTTAACAGACCTAACACAAACTAACTGAATTCAGGACTTAAAAGCAAGAAAATTTAATGAACTAACGGAGCAGGAAGCAAATTTGTTACAAAATTAACGAAACTAACGACACTCCATTAAATCATTGTTCATCTCCTTCATCAACTCGATCTGCATGTTTAAACCTTCGATATCTCTTTCGATGTTCAACCAAAATCAATGAAATTTGTTGCAAAAGGTTCCTTGTTCAAAGTACAATCGATTCCAATATGAAAGTCTCGAACATGCAATGACTTGAAATCAGAAAAACGATGAGAACAAACTCCGACGAAAGATGTTTTCCGGCGACCCTCTTTCGACTTGTTAAAGACTGATACAACCTGCAAATCGATGAAAAACAACAAGGAAACGATATTCTGAAGCTAAAACATCGAAACTAACAGTTAAAACGGTTTCCAACCAAACCCGTTTTCCGGCGACTCTCCGACGAAGCTCCGACGAACTCTCAAACAATGATATCTCGATGACTTCTTAACCAAAATCGATTCTGAAAGTTGCTATGTGTTCTAAATCCACAGGAGAAGAGATTAGACAAGATTGGAAAAATTAAAAAACAACTAATCAAAGACCCACTTGTTATCTCGTGACTGAAAAAAAAATTGCAAACCTGAAAAAACGACTAAGTATACAAGTCGCAAGATCACGAGAAATTCATATTCGAAAAATATTCTAAGTATAGATGCGCACGATGTACGGAAAGTTCAGTGGTTATCGAGTTGTCACAAACCAAACCTTACGAGTTCCATGGTTGTCGTAAAGAAGAGCTTGCCACTTCGTGGTTGACGCAAACTGTGTTATACGAGTTCCTACAACATGCGAGTTCTTTCATGTGATGCAGACCAAACTTTGCGTGTTCTGAGGAAGACGCAGATGATGATTAACGAGTTCTTTCAAGTATAGCAACTTGCGACTTCTTCATATGCAGCTCACGAGTTCTTCATGGTGCTTGAGAGTTCTTCGTATGAGGTTTGAGAGTTCTTCAAAAGCCCATGACTTGCATTAAATTGATCCTTTGACTTATGATAATCACTTTTCAATTCATATTCTTCAATACATTTCAGTTTCCAAAGAATCACAAATCACAAATTACAGTGTGATAGATCTTACAAAACACAGATCATGACTTTGACTTTTTCTTCTTCAAGATGAACATGCATCACTTCGATCACAATCTGGAACAAAAAAAAGTAATTTTGATTTTAATATTTGCAGTTAAGATCGAAATACGTAAACAAACAAAAATTGTGAAAGAATTAACACTAAACATAACGGATCAAAAACATCAAGAACAAAAAAAAATCAAGAACACAAACATGTATTGTCAACAACATAGAGTTTACGATCTTGATTAAATTCAATTCAATCCCTGTAAATATTTGATAATCACCAATGAAAAACTATTTTAGAATCAAAAAACGAATTCGGTGATCATAAACAATTATCAATACATCTAAGAAATTGACAATATCAAAAAAAATTATGAACAGAACACACAAAAAAATTTAAAAAAACTTCCCTGATTTCTTCAAATTTTAATTAAATTGTGCACAAATCTTTCTCCAAAGCTCTGATACCAATTGTAAACTCCAGATCTATTAGGTAACTGACATGAATTTTATTGATCTTGAAGCAAATCTTGAATTACATGAAATATGAACACTTTCTCTCACTAAGCTCTCTACAAATCTGACAATGACAAAGCACCTTACCTAAAGCTTAAAGACAAAGCAACCTAATATACCTAACCTAATTACAACACAATGACAAATTACAAAGTAAACTACTTTCACCTTTTAAGTAAACATTGACTTTTGACTTTCTTTGATTTTCATTGACATTCCAATTACAAAGACTTTTACATTAAATCTTGAATACAATAATGTCCTAAGACATTACATATTAGAGTGGTCGTAGCTTGCATAGGGGATTATCAAAAACCCAAGCATCATGTAGCCGAAGTTTGACATTTAAATGACCGTATATGTTGCTCAAATACATGTGTTTGTTATGTGTCCTTAAATAACAAAATCATCAACATCTATTAGGTCAACAAGAATTTCTATGCCATTGACATAAGTCCTACCGGGGGGTGGTGTGAAATTGACGCACATTAAATAGGCAATATCAATTAAGGTAGTCAAATAAGCACATTAAATCATGAATTTGCATAACCGTTACATGTAATATGAATGAAAGTTGTCTTCACTTTCATTTGTTTTCCGTAATCCATTCATAAAATGGTGCAATTTGGCAAGTCGGACTCATAATTTCAAATGGTGCAATTTGGTTCGATAATGGTAGGTTGAATTGGCAGACCTTTTCAATTTAAGGTGAAACATCCGTAATTGTGGGGTGGACTTGCTCAGACGAGTCTAGCAGTCTTTTTTAGACGAATCTTGCAGACCTTTTCAGACGAATCTTTCACCCCTTTTTCAAATGAATCTTGCAAGTATATTTTGACCAAATCCATCTTCGCAATTGCGAAGGTGGCTTTTCATGACTATAAGTAGGATATCTGATGAACTCAAAATTCACAACTTGCTATCTATCATTTCCAAGCTTCTACACCGTGTTGAAACATTTCTTGTGTACCTTTTCCTACTTTCTATAATAACTCAGGTTGGCATTAGTGTAAAGTTCAAGGATTATTTTGTAAAAAGGCTTATTCTCAAGGGGCCATTTATGTAAATTTAGGTTATAAATGTGAATATTTATACTCATTTTTTATTTAACCGACTTGTATCTTCTACTTTCTTCTACTACTTTTTCTTTTATGTTTTTTTTTCTATCATTTGGGTGTTCGTTTAGAGAGAAAGATTGAGAGATTGGAGAAAAAGTAACAAAAGATAAATTAAAGAATGGAGGTGTGGGTTTATGGATTTCTTCTCTTGTTGAGGTGTTCAGTTTAAGAATGTCCTAACCGTTAAGACTCGGGTGGAATATATTGGACCCGAGGTGAGTTTTTGTTTAACCCTTTTTGAACTGAAATGCATATGTTATCAAATGATTATTATTTCGATGTTATATCAGACTCGTATGTTTGAATTATCACCGTTAACTGTGATAAAATGGTTATCATTACATGTGGTTGGATTATAAATTTTTTGGATAAAGGGACTTTCACAACAGAAGTCGGATGTGTTAGGACTGTGATGGTCCGAGCAAGGGTTATATATATATATATATAGTACCCACGAATTTGTTTCGTGTGGTGGGCCACAACTGATATTGATTGCGGTCTTATCGGGGTGTGTGCGATTAAACTGTGACGACTGTTGTGATTAGTTACCAGGGTGAGATATTGTGCCTGAGAATCAATTTATTTAAAAGTTGGTTCGTAGTGCCTGAGAGCCTACTTTATGACTACATGATTTATGGCATCATGTCAAAGTGATTTTACTGAATTATTTATCTGACAGAAATTTACTCACTAGACCGTATGGTCTAACCCTCATTTTAAAAAAATATGCATTTCAGGTGAATTTTATATTGGGATCGCTAGCTTGGGAAAAAGGTAGTTGAGGGTGGATTCAATTAACGACTCGCTAGTATTGATCGGGTTATTGTTATCGGATTGGGTGATCAGAGATTGGTAAAAATATAAATCTTCGGTTAAAATTTATTATTGAGGTTAGAATCATATTTCTTTCCGTCATTGTAATTGAGGTGTTTATGGGAAGATTATTTTAGTTGATTCGTTTCGAATCGTATTTGGATGATTTCATGTAATTGTGGTTATTTTTGGAAACTGGGTCGTTACACTTTCTATAACACTATGGCTGGAACTTCCCGCTTTGCTTCGAAACAACCATTGATGGATGGAAGTTTCAGGAGAAGCTGGAAACCAACAAAAAACAGAGGAGGAGTGGATGAACCATGGGAAAACTAGATCCGATTTTCCAATAACAGAGGAGGAGCGAGAGGCCATGGAACAGGCATATGACTGGTATAAGGGGACACATGAAGGAGAAGCGCCCTAACCTCTCCCGTCAGGCCTTCAAGCCCTATGCCTTCTCAAATCATGCCGGTGAGGATGAAGCAATCCATACGGCTGATACAAATAGAGATCGAGGAGCTACCTGACCTGTGGCGGAAGAATAAAAACGAGCAACTAGTGATGGAGTCAGTGATCGAGGGCAGGAAGAACCAGGTAAAGGTGTTGCAGAAAGAGATCAGGGAAGAAGAGACAAAATTAAAAATTACCAAAGAAAACTATCCGGGTCTAGAGGACATGATTAACGAAAAGGCTGAGTGGACCAAGAAATGTAAAGATCTCTATCCGGAGGGATGGTGGAATTATCCGAGGGTTTCTTGTTTAATTTAGATGTACTGTACCCGTTCCATGTTCAAGACAATGTGCGTCTTAATAAAAATACTTTAATTTAATGGGTTTTTATATGCACTTAAATAATGTTCTTTAAATTATTAGTTGCTAATTAATACAATATGAAATCATCACTCCAAATATACACTTGAACATAAAACAGTTACTTGACACTACAAATAAAAAGCGATAGATGAAAAAGCCCAAGTGTACCATAAAATGAACATAAAGACAGTTACTTAAAACACATTTGAACATAAAAATGGGTTACAACACCAAGAATATGACCTAATATCCCACCCCATCTTAATTTATCAGCCGAATTACACCCATATATACGGTCTGCTAGAAGGGATTGTCCATGCACCATCACTTTCCAAATATACTTCAATGATGGTTTTGTCGTTAACATAATTACGTATATCTAGAACATCTTCGTCAACCACCAATTCTTTTAATCCAGTCTCTAAGTCTCCGTCTGGTGTATTAAAGTACATTTTCATTCCAATGCATTCGTATTCGTCATAACCAGTTACTCCCATTATTTGATGCATGTGTAGAACACAAAGATCGTCAGCATCTATTAGGTCAACAAGAATTTCCATGTCATCAACATAAGTCCTACCAGGAGGTGGTGTGAAATAGCCATTATGGTATACCTTTATAATGAATAGTAGTGGATAGCTACCTGTTGGATGGAAAAAAAGTTAGAATTTAAGGTTAGACAATTTATTTTTGGAAGTGAAACAGAATTACTAACAAATCAAGTTGTCGATCCATTGCGGAAGCGGTTGAGATGGATCTTTAAGTTTGAATAGGCATTCTCTTGTAAGTGCCATTTTTAAGTGGTGATATCTGGTATTTGAAAAAAGCGGTTGAGTTTGGAAACGGTGGTGATATCTGGTATTTATAGCCAATAAACTCATTGCGGATGTACCAATCATGGAGCCACATCCGCAATTGCACAATTGGTCAAGAGTCAAGATAATTAGATTAAATTCAAATGAATCTTGCAGCCCTTTTCAGAATAATCTTGCAAGCCCTTTTCAGAAGAATCTTGCAGGCCCTTTTCAAACGAATCTTGCCTTTTTCTGGTGAATCTTGCAGACTTTTTCAGAAGAGGCTTGACCAGTTTTACCTCTGCAAAATTGACCTGTTTGACCTCCATAATTTAAAAGGAGAAACCCTTTCCACATTTTTCAGATATTTTATTGCGGATGTGCCTCCAAGTTTGACTATAAACACCTCATGCTGGAGGGGTTGATAATCAACAACATAAGTGACCAGGCTATATTCTCTTATTACCTACCAAAGATAAACACATGGCTAAAAACGCATCCTCTTCAACCCCCCCCCCCTTCCAAGGTCATGCCTTCAAGAATTGTAAAAGCAATTCAAAAAGTTGAAGCGGAGGTACGTGACATAGAAGAGAAGTGGACAAACGCTCTTGCAGCAAGGGATGAGGTTCTTGAAGGGATAAAAGTAAAATACAAGGCCATAGAGAAGTTGTACAAGGAGATCGAAATAGATGAGCACCGTGCCAAAGAGATGAGCAAAAAAATTCCAAACTACATGGTGTAGCTCCAAGAGAAATGGACAGTGCTCGAGCAGTTGAAATCACTCTATCCTTAGAGTGAATGTTGTTGTGTCGTTGCTTCGTTAAACTTATCCATGTTGTACTGTTTGTTTCCATTCTACTGTTTGGGTTCTATCCTTTTGGTTTGAAGTTTGTTTCGTTGAACTTGCTTAGGTTGAATGTTGTTGTTTCTATGTTTGTTTAGTTGAACTTGTTCACGTTGTACTGGTTGTTTTCGAACTCTATCCTTTTTTGAAGTTTGTTTCGTTAAACTCTATGTTTTCGAACTATATCCTTTAATTTAATGTAAACATGTAACACACACTTATGTTTATTTAACTTAACATAAACACTAAAAAATTGCGTAACTAGTTAGAAAAATATATAAATACCCAATATATAATAGTAGATTACAAAAATGTTCATTACAGACATTGTTTACTCGTTAAGATCAATGTAAAGATCAAAAATATCATGTCTATAACTACCATAATTCTCTTAGGTAGATACTCATTGAGGTTGTCGGCTACCAGATGCTCTTTGAATTCCCACATTTGCTGGTGTAGGAGTTAGACAGTTTGCCCGATTATGTACAATTTGTCCACAACGCGTACATCTTCTTTGGATGGGATCCTCACCACGTGAAGGGATAGGATCACGGTTACTCGGTCTACCAGCCCGTGTCCTTATCAACGGTGGTTTAACGGTCATTAGCGGGTAGTCTGGAACAACTCATGTTTCAGAAGGGCCAACCGGATGTATGAGCTCTGCGTATGTTTCTCAGTAATTATTTGACCTAAAATAACCAACCGCCAAGTAAATTGAATAGTTGTCATTTCATATAAGAGCAAGTATAATTAGTGTAACATATTTTTGCGTTCCTACGGCCATCGCGAAGTTCATACCAACCACGACCAATATCATGTACAGTCCAGGACCCGACTTTATCTGCCTCCTTTTAACTATGGCTTCGATTTTTGGGGTGAGCACATTCACCATTTGGTCTACAAGAAAACAAATTTGTAACGTTAGTATTCCAACAAAAAAATAATAATAAAATTAGAGATGTGTGACTATGATAACCTCCTTTAGTTCGGCAAATCGAATACCACTCTTGTTGAAATTCCCGGAATTAATCCATTAGGGCCACGATAGATAGTATCTGAGCAAAATGGGATAGTGCATTCACCGACTCGGCACAGTTTGAAGTCATTATGTTGTAACACATTCTTGGGAAAAGGGCCCATGACCATTTTTACAGCCCAATCGCTTCCATATACGGAGCATCGAGAGGTAGAGCGCCTCGTAGGGCTGACATTCTCAGATTGAAGTCCTCCACCGTGTATGCTTTACACGTCTTCCAAAGTAATTTCTTTCTATACTTGACCCTATTGTCCCTAATTCTTACATTCATCATCAGATGGAGACAACAAATCCCATGATGGGTCATTAGGTACACTATTGTAATAGTTTGGTTTATTGAAGCAGCCATGTCGGATGTGAAAACCAACCCTTCCATTTCTCCAATACATTGCTTCAACATCGAAAAAAACTAATTCCACACTTCCCCACTCTCAGACCTACCCACTCCAAAAGAAATGGGCATAATTGTCAAGATCGAAATTCTAAACAAGAATTTAATTAAACACTCAGAAACTTTGTTAAAGAAGTTTGCGGAATAACACTTTAACAGTAAATCAATGGAACAGTATATGAGATCAAATCACAAGTTATATTGAATTAACTTAATGATTACAACCACAGCCTCAATCTGTTGAACAGGCTCAACAGACGTTCAATACTTCTCTAAAGAAAAGATTTCTAAGAATCTTGAGGCTAATTCTCTCTAGAACAAAAACAATACGTATATGCTATGTATATGTATCAATGTATCAATCTATACTAAGACTTCTAGACTATATATATACAAAACAGATTACAAGATAAATATGAAAATAATATTGATCTTCAGCATCCAGTCCATAATTATCTTCAATCTCCTAGTCTTTCGCATCAATCAACCAATCCATCTTTATCTTCATAAGCAGCATTAATCTTCAGCCTCAGCAGTACTAACCATGCTTGCAGTAGTATCTCTGTTGGCAGTACTAACTCTCTAAGCAGTACTAACTACTAGCAGTAGTAATCCTGTATAGTAGTGGTAATCTTCTAGCAGTAGTAATACTTAAGTAGCAGTATTAAAGTCTTCAGCAGTATTAATTCTTTCAGCAGTAGCAACTCCTTCAAGTAGCAGTACTAACTGGACTTAGAACATTTTAGACCCAACAATCTCCCCCTAACTTAACTTTTCAAAACCAGAAGTTAAGTTCTTCAGAATGTGGTCTTCATGATGCTTTCAAAAACAACTGCTCAGTTCCCCATATTAGGATCCAATCCTACACTTTGATTGATGGTTCTTCTGTTCACTATTCTTGCCATTTCTGAACCTTTAGGGCATACCATCTTAGCTTTCAACATCCCTTGCAACTTTGCTTTGCTGTGGTCATATACCTTATCCACCAAGTAGTACTCATGATAGCTTTTATCAATGGTTAAGACATAGACTCCACATCTTTCAAACAACATCCAATGATCAATTCTTTTAAAACCATTTTCATGATGCAGGTCTTTGATAAGATACTTCACTCTATCTGGATCGAACATCATGCATAAAAACTCCATAGCCATCTTAGTTATACTCATCCCAGCTCCTTTCAGCACTTCACCATATAAGCTCAACCCAACTTTGTACATTTCTTCTAGATCAACTCTGGTACAGCTTCTGATTATCTTTCCCAAAGTTGAATATACCTCAAATTTGTCACCCATTCTCTTTATTCTGAAGTATTCTGTCCTTTTATCCAACAGAGTATCCCAATGAATGATTTCTGGAGCATCCACTGAGATAGGATAAACTTTCAGAGGTTCTTCATCAGTTACTGTCATGTACAAATCAAACTGCTCAGGTTGTCTTGGTTATGCTTGACTCTTCTCTTGATTTTCAACCTGCTCAGCTTGTTTCTGCTGCTCTACATGAGGTTCAACAATAGGTCTTGATGATTTGGCTTCCATGCTTTCACTTTCCTTCTCTTTCTCAACTTCCTCAATCCTTGGCCTTTTTGCCTGTTTCTTTGAAGCAATAGACTTCATTCTCTTGACAGCTCTGATCTTCTGGGCTAGGGTTTCTTCTTTCTTTACTTCTGCCTTTTCTTTTGTAGGAGTGCCTTCTTCACTGTCAGGGAAAGGTTGTTGAATGTTCAGATCATGTCTTTCTTTCATCTTCCTTTCAACCTCAACCCTCTGACTGAAGTCTCCTTGAAGTTTGGCCATCTCCTTCTTGTATAATTCCTCTATTCTGCCAAATGACATGTTGGTAAACATTCCTTCAGGAACTCCAATGGATCCTTTCAGGAAGTTTATCATTTTTCTTCTTTCTTGATTGGCTAGGAAGGTCTGTGAAGGTTGTCTTTTCTTTGAAGGTTGTATTTTCTTTGAAGCTTTCATAGTAACCCTCTTTGCAGCCAGTTTCAAGCCCTTTTGATACTCTTCATTGAGCCTTTTTGCCAAATCCAATGCAATCTTTCTGTCTTTGGTAGTTTGAATCTCATTCTCTTTTTCAAGCTCTTCTTGCAGCTTCTTTGCCAACTCTGGATCCAAGTCAATTTGCTTCTGCTTCTTCACTAGTTTCTCAGGCTCAACCATCTTCTCTTTTCCTTTCTTCATTGCATCTGACACACTGACCTTTGTCTTTTTCTTCTCTGATCTCCTTCTTTGATCACCACTCCCTTAGCCTTTTGAGTGGCCTTAGGAGTGTCATGCTTTGCCTTCACCAAAGTCTCAGCTATCTCTATTTCTTCCATTGACATTCCAGTTTCTGCTGCTGGTTTATCTGTTTCTACTGTTGATTCAGTTACTACTTCTGGTTCATTGGTTACTACTGCTTCCACTGTTTCTGCTGCTTTCTCAGTTTCTGCTGCTTTCACAGTTTCTCCTGCTGCAACCTTCTTTTCAACTTTACCATTAAATTTCCCTCAACTTGAAACTCCATAGCCTCTGAACTCTCCCCCTTTTTGGAAGCATCATGTGCAGTTCCCCTTTTCTTCAAGACAAACTGGGTTCTCTTCTTTTTGTGTACTAATTTCAACACCAGCTTCTTGAGTTTAGCTATCTGCTCTTGTTGAGAGATTATCACCTGTTTCATCTCCTTTATCTCCTTACCCTGACTGATGACATCCAGATTGACATTTCCAATTGTTTCCATTAATTCATCATAGTTATATTTGTCCTCACCTCCTTTAGGTGTTTTTACCACCCTTGAAGGATCCTTGGATCTTTTAGTAGAGGTCTTCTTCCTAGCAGAAGCACCTGCTACCCCCGTGGTTTCTTGGCACCTGGGACCTTTAGATGATTTCTCATCTAAAGTTGTCGTGGGGAAGGTCTTAGAGATGTTCACATTGTCCTGATCCACACCTTGTGCAGAATCAGTAGTGTGAGCCTTACTGCCCACATGCTCTTCCTTCTCCTTAGAAAGCACCTTCTTGGGGTTGGGAGACACCCCTGTGGTTTCCCTTTGGATATTCTCTAATGGATAATGCTTCATCAGAGGGCTTGCAGGCTTATGGGGTAAAGATACAGGAAGGGAAGGAACCTTCTGTATCTTTTTCCTTACATATGTTTTAGTGATGGGGGAAATGGGCTTCACAATAAGGATCTTAGGAGGATTATTTGAAATGAATGGTGTGGGTAGGTCATCAGTGGGTTGGTCAGATGTGGGCTTTGACCCTGATGCCTCACCATGGGAATGAGACACAACCATCATTGTAGAGAACAATGGTGTGTCTTTTCCAGAAAAGTCCTTACTAGGCCTTTTCATGTTGGAAAACACCTTCCCTTTGGAAGGTTTAGGTACATACACCTCTTGAAAAGAGGGTAAATTCGTCAATTCCTGGTTTAGTACTTCTTGTACAAACCTGGGATACATATAAAATCTTTTTGTTTTGGTTTTGGTATCCAGGTTTGACAATAAATCATTTAAAATCATTTGAGAAAAATTAAAGTTTCTGGAGGTAGCTAAGCAGACAAGAGCATAAGTTATGGTACTGCTGAACTCACTTCATCCAGTTGTTTTGCGAGAAATACAATGCTGAAGGATATGAACAAAGAATCTCCACTGAGGTGAGAATTTGCTCTTGAAGAACTTATAGACCTTAGTGGGACCTTCATACCCCATTCTACTAATTTCTTGGAATAGATCATCCTTAGGAAGAGTAGTAATACCTGAGGCATCATCTAGACGTAGATCAGTGCGAATGCAGCCTTCTAAGACTGTGATAGGTTTATCACAGACCCTTTAGCGCATACGCAATGTGCGATTGTGATAGAAAATCCACAATTTCATGGAAAACCTCAGCTTGTTTGGGTTTCAGCAGCATTGCAAGTTCATTATGATCGTCTACAAACTCCAGTCCTGCCATCGTTCTTGGGTTCGAATCAACACTAGGGTTTACGCACTCCTGCTGGATTGTCACCAAATACAACATGTCCTCCATTAAACCTTTTGAAATTTTGAAGGTAGGACATGTTACTTGTCATGTGCCTAGAGCAACCACTATCTATATGCCAAATGCTCTTCCCCTTGAGTTGTTGGTTACCCTGCACATAAGATAAAACAGTTAGTTTCTTGAGGGAACCCAAGCCAAAGTGGTCTTAGGTTGCCCTTTCTCATCAACATACTCATATTCATTAAGCTTAGTCTTGGTAAGATGATCAGAGTTAGGAATCTTATGGCTGGAATAATTTGTCTTAATTATAGGCCTGTCAGTATTAACACTGATAGTAGTACTATCCTTGTTAGCAGTATTAACTTGGTCAGCAGCACTAACTTTGTTAGCAGTACTATTCTCATTAGTAGTACTAACTTGGTCAACAGTACTAACTTTATTAACAGTACTTACTTGGTCAGCAGTAGTATTGCTATCAGCAGCAGTCTTGCTATCAGCAGCAGTATTGCTATCAGAAGCAGTATTTCTGTTAACAGTACTATTTGAGGTAGCAGTACTAACAGGTTTAGTTTCTTTTGGGACCCAAATTAAGACACATTTGTTTGCTTTCCTATTCTTTGAGTTACTCCTTGCTTTTCTTGGAGTGTTTTCTTTTTCTTTAGCAAACTTATTCTGAATATGAGATTTTGCAGTCCCAATTTTCATTGGTGCTGTTCTCACATTAGCAGCCATGTGGTTCCTTGATTGCTTCCGATAACCAACAGAATTTTGTGTTTGTATTTGAAAAGTAATTCTTTGGTTAACAGTATTGAAATAACAGTGTTTGGCTAAATGACTCAACTTGCCACAAATAAAACAAGGCTTTGGTCTATTGATTTTGCTTAGATCAATTCCCTGTTTTTGAGCCCACTGGTTATTTCTGTTTCTCTGATTTCCCCTTATTTTATCATGTTGATGGGGCTTTTTCTGTTGACAAGTACAGGGATTTACAACAGTAGTTTGCATATAGTGATCTCCCTGTACCTTCTCCTTCCCTTTCCTGGAGGTCTCAGCTTTATCACTCTTAACAGTCTCTTCCCCAATTTTATACTTCTCCAGTTTCTCACTCTTGACAAATGATTTACCCCCCCCCCCTTCATTTGTCAGAATATGGTTTTCTAGGGGAATTACTTTCTGGTCTTCCTTATTGTTATACTCAGTGTTCTCTTCTTCAGAATCTGCCTCAACCACTACTGTATCTAGTGGATCTACTTCTGTGGCTCCTGCAGGTAATTCCTTCTTCTCTTGTCTTTCTAAGAGGTCTGAGGTGGGTGAAATGTAGTTGTTATTGTAAGGTGGAGGGGTGTTGTTGTAGCCTATACCTCTCTTTAGTTTGTCATGAACTTGAGATTTGAGTAAAGAGTCCATTGCTTTAGAAGCATTGGAAAATTTCTCAATATCTAATTTGGCCTTCTCAAATTCACTCCTTATTTTCTCACATTCCTCTCTAGCTTTTTCTAACTTAAACTCTAACTCCTTCTTCTCCCACTTCCAATAGTTGTGATCATATGAATGTTGAAGTTCATTAGCTTGGTATGACTTAATTTGTTCTTCAAAATTCACAATGATCAAACTGGACTCTCTTCTATGTTTCTCCAATCTTTTAAGATCATCACACATGCTCTGATTGTGATCCCTGTACTTTTTAACAGTTTCAAGACAGGCTTGAGAGCAAAGTTTAGATTTTACCTCTGTGGGGATTGTTGTGCTTGAAGACTCTGAAACCTCAGCCATCAATGCTTGATTCTGGATTGCCTCCTCTGCTTGATCACTCCAGTCAAATCCCATTCCATCTTGTGAGACAAGTGCTTGAGATGAGATCCTATTGTTTGATTGTTGATTGTTGCTCCCATGCTGTTGAGTGATTCCTCCTCTTTATTCTCTTGCAAAGTGTCCCAGTTTATGACACTTGTAGCATTCCACCTTGGATTTGTCAAATCCAGCACCATCTTCTCTTCTCATGGCAAAATTGTTTCTTCCAGTCCTTTTAATGAATCTTTTGATTCTCATGGTAAGCATTGCCATTTGCCACTTGATGTCCATCTCTTCAAGATCATCAACATTGATTTGCTCCAGATCATCATTAATAAGAGAAGTTTTGACATGGCTAGCAAGGAAGGCTTCCAAAACAGAATCATTAAGACCATCCTGTTTTGAGCCATAAGCAGCACTAACTGATTTTGTATTTGCAGTAGAATCAGTAGTAGATGATAAAAGAGCAACATTGTGAGAGTATCCAGATGGCTTCTTCTTAGATTCAACTTCAGCTTCAAACACCCTTAAATCATTGTAGAGATCATCAAGTTCCTTATCCTCCAGATTATCATTCTGTCTGAATGATACTGTATACATTACCCATTCTTCACCAAGAGATCTTAAAAACTTTCTGTTGACATCATCCTGGTCCATCTTGACACCAACAGTGGCCAATTCTCCAATCAACTTGTTGAATCTATCAAAGGTTTGAGTCATAGACTCATTCTTTGTAGACATGAAATTCTCATATTGTTGCTTGAGAATTGCTTTCTGATTTCTCTTAGTGCTTTTGGTACCTGAAAATCTCTTTTCCAAAGCATTCCACAGGATTCTGGCATCAGCACAGTTGCAAAACTGATGTTGGTATTCGTTAGGAATTTCCAAGAGCAGAGTGCTCAAGGCTTTCATCTCAGTCTGTCTCATCTTTCTTTCTCCATCAGTCTTTGGTGGAGGTCTCTTGCCATCTGCTCTAATCTCTCCTTCACTTGAGGGACCATTCTCAATGATATCCCACATTGAGTAGTCTGTAAGAAGAATGTACTGCTTGATCCTGATTTTCCACATGTCAAACTCATTAGGTTTGAGCATGGGGACCTTTGAAACCAGAACACTGTCGCTTGATCCGTCCATGATGATTATTGATTTCTGAGTTACTTTGCTCTGATACCACTTGTCAAGATCGAAATTCTAAACAAGAATTTAATTAAACACTCAGAAACTTTGTTAAAGAAGTTTGTGGAATAACACTTTAACAGTAAATCAATGGAATAGTATATGAGATCAAATCACAAGTTATATTGAATTAACTTAATGATTACAACCACAGCCTCAATCTATTGAACAGGCTCAACAGACGTTCAATACTTCTCTAAAGAAAGGATTTCTAAGAATCTTGAGGCTAATTCTCTCTAGAACAAAAACAATACGTATATGCTATGTATTTGTATCAATGTATCAATCTATACTAAGACTTCTAGACTATATATATACAAAACAGATTACAAGATAAATATGAAAATAATATTGATCTTCAGCATCCAGTCCATAATTATCTTCAATCTCCTAGTCTTTCACATCAAGCAACCAATCCATCTTTATCTTCATAAGCAGCATTAATCTTCAGCCTCAGCAGTACTAACCATGCTTGCAGTAGTATCTCTGTTGGCAGTACTAACTACTAGCAGTAGTAATCCTGTATAGCAGTGGTAATCTTCTAGTAGTAGTAATACTTAAGTAGCAGTATTAAAGTCTTCAGCAGTATTAATTCTTTCTGCAGTATTAACTCCTTCAAGTAGCAATACTAACTGGACTTAGCACATTTTAGACCCAACAATAATTCCATTATTTGCGTCCATAGCAATGGCTAAGAACATTGTTCTCAAGTAAGGATCCTTCGAATGAGCACCGTCTATTATAAGGACCCGACACAAGTGTCCCAGAAATGACCGAATCTGGAAAAATTAGGCGGTTTACAGATTAGAAAATTATAATACCTATTAGTGCAAAAATTATAAATGAAGTTAACAGTGGTGAAAACGTTAGAAGAAAATTATATGTACCGTGCAACCAAGGGCAGCGAGACACATCTCAAAATGGCCTATATTATCTGTCCTAATGCGGGTAACGATACCAGGATTCGTCGCCTCCAAATTATAGAGAAATGCAAGGAGTCGAGTAAACTTCCTCGGTGGTACCACGACTCATTGTTATTGCATAAGCATTCGCACGCCAAGCTTTCCAGTACGAAATATTTATTTTCATATACAGTTTCATGTCATTCATAATGTCGGATCCACAAAGTGTCCTACTAGTATCCTTCACTTTAGGGAGAAGTAAATGACCCAATATTCTTCTGTTGGCTTGATGGTGGTTGGGATGCTTCTGGGTCTTCAAACAAGTGTGTACGTTATTCAGCTTTCGTACATGGAACATCTTGGTTTTTTCAACAAATGTCGCCATGATATGCCAACCACAATTGTCATGAACACATTCCTCTTCGTATCTGGTTTTTGAAGATCTATTCACTCTAAATTCGAAACCCTCTTCAAGAAACTTCAACCCGAGAGCAAGTGTCATTTCATATTTCGAAGGGAATACATCCACGACCTTTACTTTTCCACATCGATTAGAAGCTATGGGTTCGCTAGGTGTGATGACAGGCTCTTCTTCTTCTGGAAGTGTAACGCCCATGTTTCTTCTATTAAGTTAAGTCACACTTGTCACATCTAGGGTGACCCTAAAATCATATTTAATCAGCCTATCATCTATGCTTGTACCGTGATTAGTAGTTCCCCAATAATCTAACCAATCTATGGAGGAGTAAACAGCGCTCCTCACGGATGGCCGCACGAGTGGAGCCACGCCAAGAGTCGCGCAAGACATTGTTCGACCATAACCCCAGAGGCTGGCGTGCCTCTCCGCGCGAGTCTAATCATGCCACGATCCGTGCGTAGCCCCTGTGCGTTTAAAAAGGGGGTAAACGACCATTTGTCTCATTTACTCCTCATCTACTCTCTTTCAAAGCTCTCTCTTTCTCTTCCATTACTCCTTAATATCAACCTTGGAGCCTTCAAGTCACCATTCCCTCTCATTTATTGCAAGAATCAAGTCTTTTCAACCAAGGATTTCAACCAAGATCTCTAAACCCCAAGAGCATCTTCCTTCTTCATCATTTTCTAGGGTTTGATACTTTTCTTGGTTTTTGATCAAAGCTCAGATTGTGAGTTCCTAAACTTTGTTAAAACTAGATACACATCATATCTTGCTTTTTATTATTGTCATTCATCCTTATTTGAACTATTTATTCCTAATATATGGTTTCTTGTGAGTTTCATGATGTGTAAGTCTAAATCCTTATAATCTATGTGGGTGAGCTTCCCTAGAATGTTATTGGGACTCTTTGATCTTAAATAAATGGGAAATATACTTGTATGGGTTAACTTTGATCAATGTTCTATATGGGTGGTTTGACCTAATCTTGGGAAAATGGATTATTTGGTAAGTGCATGACAATAAGTTTCTTGTTATTGTTCGATGAAATATGTCTCATGGTATTGGGGGATTTATCACTTGAGTCCCCATGAGGTGGTGTTATGTCTACATTGTTAATGATACATTCATACTAGCCTTGTTACATGCCATGTCTAATTTGTGCATTGTATGGCCTAATATTGTACCCATGGTTGGTATTGTGATGATTCATGTGCATTATGTTCTTTGAGACCTACTAATGATATTGTTGGACGAACCAAGTCAGTAGACACTAGGAGGATATAGTCTTGGGTGCCACCGTTAAGGTATGTACCTAAACCTCCGTCATTCGGGGTAATGCCATGGTTGTTGTCCTCGGTTGTGCCGGGCCTTTTGGATGTCACTCATGGTAGTTGGCATCAAGGTATATCGAATCTTTGGGTGGAATTTGATTGGTGATATGGGTCTCCCCCATTGAATCCACAAAGGAGAAACTTCTTGTTAACTGCTGATAAGTAAGATGCTATTGATTGTAATATTATTGTCTGTACAAACTCACTAGGCTTTTTGGCCTAACACTTGTTTGGTGTCGATGTTTATCTCAGGTTCTAGTGGCAACGCTTCTAAGCAGGCATAGTCGGTCTTGGTGAGAGCTTGGTAATGGTGCATTGGAACACACTTTTTGTGAAGACATCCTTTGGGTTTATAGACGACACCCTTTTTGTAATCTTTTTTCAATTATAAAAATTAGATTAGATGGTTGTTGTCTATTTCCGTAAAATTAAAACTGTAATTAAATAGGTTTAATTATTCCCCATTTCTAGTAGTAGTAATACTTAAGTAGCAGTATTAAAGTCTTCAGCAGTATTAATTCTTTCTGCAGTATTAACTCCTTCAAGTAGCAATACTAACTGGACTTAGCACATTTTAGACCCAACAATAATTCCATTATTTGCGTCCATAGCAATGGCTAAGAACATTGTTCTCAAGTAAGGATCCTTCGAATGAGCACCGTCTATTATAAGGACCCGACACAAGTGTCCCAGAAATGACCGAATCTGGAAAAATTAGGTGGTTTACAGATTAGAAAATTATAATACCTATTAGTGCAAAAATTATAAATTAAGTTAACAGTGGTGAAAACGTTAGAAGAAAATTATATGTACCGTGCAACCAAGGGCAGCGAGACACATCTCAAAATGGCCTATATTATCTGTCCTAATGCGGGTAACGATACCAGGATTCGTCGCCTCCAAATTATAGAGAAATGCAAGGAGTCGAGTAAACTTCCTCGGTGGTACCACGACTCATTGTTATTGCATAAGCATTCGCACGCCAAGCTTTCCAGTACGAAATATTTATTTGCATATACAGTTTCATGTCATTCATAATGTCGGATCCACAAAGTGTCCTACTAGTATCCTTCACTTTAGGGAGAAGTAAATGACCCAATATTCTTCTGTTGGCTTGATGGTGGTTGGGATGCTTCTGGGTCTTCAAACAAGTGTGTACGTTATTCAGCTTTCGTACATGGAACATCTTGGTTTTTTCAACAAATGTCGCCATGATATGCCAACCACAATTGTCATGAACACATTTCTCTTCGTATCTGGTTTTTGAAGATCTATTCACTCTAAATTCGAAACCCTCTTCAAGAAACTTCAACCCGAGAGCAAGTGTCATTTCATATTTCGAAGGGAATACATCCACGACCTTTACTTTTCCACATCGATTAGAAGCTATGGGTTCGCTAGGTGTGATGACAGGCTCTTCTTCTTCTGGAAGTGTAACGCCCATGTTTCTTCTATTAAGTTAAGTCACACTTGTCACATCTAGGGTGACCCTAAAATCATATTTAATCAGCCTATCATCTATGCTTGTACCGTGATTAGTAGTTCCCCAATAATCTAACCAATCTATGGAGGAGTAAACAGCGCTCCTCACGGATGGCCGCACGAGTGGAGCCACGCCAAGAGTCGCGCAAGACATTGTTCGACCACAACCCCAGAGGCTGGCGTGCCTCTCCGCGCGAGTCTAATCATGCCACGATCTGTGCGTAGCCCCTGTGCGTTTAAAAAGGGGGTAAACGACCATTTGTCTCATTTACTCCTCATCTACTCTCTTTCAAAGCTCTCTCTTTCTCTTCCATTACTCCTTAATATCAACCTTGGAGCCTTCAAGTCACCATTCCCTCTCATTTATTGCAAGAATCAAGTCTTTTCAACCAAGGATTTCAACCAAGATCTCTAAACCCCAAGAGCATCTTCCTTCTTCATCATTTTCTAGGGTTTGATACTTTTCTTGGTTTTTGATCAAAGCTCAGATTGTGAGTTCCTAAACTTTGTTAAAACTAGATACACATCATATCTTGCTTTTTATTATTGTCATTCATCCTTATTTGAACTATTTATTCCTAATATATGGTTTCTTGTGAGTTTCATGATGTGTAAGTCTAAATCCTTATAATCTATGTGGGTGAGCTTCCCTAGAATGTTATTGGGACTCTTTGATCTTAAATAAATGGGAAATATACTTGTATGGGTTAACTTTGATCAATGTTCTATATGGGTGGTTTGACCTAATCTTGGGAAAATGGATTATTTGGTAAGTGCATGACAATAAGTTTCTTGTTATTGTTCGATGAAATATGTCTCATGGTATTGGGGGATTTATCACTTGAGTCCCCATGAGGTGGTGTTATGTCTACATTGTTAATGATACATTCATACTAGCCTTGTTACATGCCATGTCTAATTTGTGCATTGTATGGCCTAATATTGTACCCATGGTTGGTATTGTGATGATTCATGTGCATTATGTACTTTGAGACCTACTAATGATATTGTTGGACGAACCAAGTCAGTAGACACTAGGAGGATATAGTCTTGGGTGCCACCGTTAAGGTATGTACCTAAACCTCCGTCATTCGGGGTAATGCCATGGTTGTTGTCCTCGGTTGTGCCGGGCCTTTTGGATGTCACTCATGGTAGTTGGCATCAAGGTATATCGAATCTTTGGGTGGAATTTGATTGGTGATATGGGTCTCCCCCATTGAATCCACAAAGGAGAAACTTCTTGTTAACTGCTGATAAGTAAGATGCTATTGATTGTAATATTATTGTCTGTACAAACTCACTAGGCTTTTTGGCCTAACACTTGTTTGGTGTCGATGTTTATCTCAGGTTCTAGTGGCAACGCTTCTAAGCAGGCATAGTCGGTCTTGGTGAGAGCTTGGTAATGGTGCATTGGAACACACTTTTTGTGAAGACATCCTTTGGGTTTATAGACGACACCCTTTTTGTAATCTTTTTTCAATTATAAAAATTAGATTAGATGGTTGTTGTCTATTTCCGTAAAATTAAAACTGTAATTAAATAGGTTTAATTATTCCCCATTTTTGTGAGGCTCTTGCTATGTCAATTTCATATCATATGTCCGTTTTTCCGGATTTTTGTTATTCCTATTTTTAGGGTATTACAAGTTGGTATCAGAGCTTTAGTTTAAGCGAACTAGGTATTGACTTTAGCATATATAGACTTAAACTGTAAGCGTTAATAATAAGTTGTTCACCTTGGGGTAAAAGTCATAGGTGGGGAGAGTGTTAGGACTTACGGAATTACACTATTTGAGAGTTGTAATGGTGGTGACAAAAATCCTTGTGTATAATTCGTTCATAATTCCACTTAGCTATTGCTATTATGATTGTATTGTTACGTGAGCATGCTTGAATTACTATTATTATGATGATTGAAATGTGTAGGAGTACGTACCATGAGTTTTAACTCACTTAGTCTTTTCTCAACCGCTTTTCTCGTGCGTATGTGGCAGATAACCATGGTAAACACACGAAACAGACTACAAAACCCATGGGAGGGTCAAATTGAAGACGAATCTACCGCCGACCAACCTCCTTAGGTCGTGACTACGGAAGGGCCACCCGCAACCAATGTCTTGGGCGGGGGACCCGAACATGTACCGCGGACCAACCATGCCTCCGCTAACTCGGTCATGGAAGAAGTTACCATGGAAACAAGAATCAGAGACAATATGATGCTAGCCATGAATTCTACCATGGCGCAACAACAAGAATTCTTCATGAAGCTTTTGGAAGATCGTGACGCCAGTCACCGATGGCCCGAGACGGTGGCGGAGAATGCCGTAATAGGGTCGGGTGGTGGACCGGCCGTCGTGGGAACAGAAGAACATGCTATCGTTCGGGAGAAACGGAAGGTGATGGGATGCACCTATAAAACTTTTCTAGGGTGCAGGCCACCCGAATTTGCAGGTACCGCAAATCCTGTGAGCTGCATATATTGGGTCAGAGAAGTGGAAATGGCATTCGAGGCTAGTGAATGCGACGAGTCTGAAAGAGTAAAATTTGATTCTCATCTACTCAAGGGCGAGGCCCTAACCTGGTGGAATCTCACCTGATCATCTCTCACTACCGAGGTGTTGGCCAAACTCTCGTGTCCAACATTTAAGAAGAAGATTCTGAACAAGTATTGCAGTGAAAGAGCTTTGGACAAAATCGAGCAAGAATTCCGTAATCTCAAGAAGGGTAGTATGTCAATTTTCGACTACTCAAAACAGTTTCTGGAAAAGTTGAGCTTGGTGGAGCATCTGGCTCCTGATGAGAAGACAAAGATCAAGGCCTATTTGTTGGGATTACCGGCCGAGATGAAGACATCGGTAAGGAATGCCAAGGTGTCAACGATAAAAGAAGTTATTGAAGAGTCATTCCTTGTAGAGGATGACATTGCTCAAGGAAGGGAAGAAAGGGGACAAGTTGGGTAGAAGAGGAAGTGGAAGGGCCGTCGGGGCCTGTTCGTCAGAATATACGATTTGTGGGCAGAAGATTTGGAGACAACCGCCGAGAGGCAAGATGGTGCCACTAGTGCAAGACTAAACAGTTTGGCCCATGCAATACAAGGTCGTACTCGAGTCCCGTCGAGTGTGCCAAGTGCAGGAAGAAGGGTCATGTCATCCGAGATAGCCCTATTCGGGGGCCGGTGTGTTTTGAATGTCGGGAACCAGGTCACATGAAGAAGGATTGCCCGAAGCTAGTGGGTGACGGCCGTGGGAATTCGTTTGGATCGATGACAAGAGTCGAGCAACCTCCGAGAGCGCTGAGTTGAGCATTATGGATGACCACCGAGGAGGCGAAAGGAATCGCCGATGTCGTCTCGGGTACGTTCCAAGTAAACTCCTTGCCCGCTCATGTGTTGTTTGATTCGGGTGCTACATGTTCTTTTGTGTCAAATATTTTCTGTAAACAATTCGTCACTCCTAGTAGTATTCTTCTCGATGCCTTAGTAGTAGAGGTGGCTAATGGGGATCAAGTGATCATTTGGGAATGTTTTAGTGATTATACTCTAGAGATCGATGGGAACTTCTTTGGGGTAGATTTGTTACCTATGGCTATAGGTGGGTTTGACGTAGTCATAGGCATAGATTAGTTGTCGAGATATAAGGCCGACATCCTTTGTTCCAAGAAGATGATCCAAGTGCATTTGTCGGGAGATGGTGTAGTCATAATCTATGGAGAGAAAGGGAAGAGATGCAATCCTATCATCTTCTCTCTTAAGGCCCACAAATTCCTAGCGAAGGGTTACCCTTCGTATTTGGATTATGTGGTGGACGCAAAGAAAGAGAAGAAGTTTGTAGAGGATGTGAAGATCGTGCAAGACTACCCGGACATCTTTCCGGAGAACTTACCCAGGCGGTAGTGGAGTTTCAAATTGACCTCACTCCGGGAGCGGCTCTAATAGCCCGTGCTCCCTACTGTTTGGCTCCGACAGAAATGCAAGAGATGATGACACAACTTCAAGAGCTCTTAGAGAAAGGATTCATCCGACCGAGCTCGTCACCTTGGGGAGCCCCGGTTTTGTTTGTGAAGAAGAAGGACGGATCTATGCAGATGTGCATCAACTACCGAGAATTGAATAAAGTCACGGTAAAGAACAAATATCCCTTACCTCGCATCGATGACATTTTCAATCAACTCCAAGGCGTGGGATGTTTTTCGAAGATCGACCTTCGGTCCAGATACCATCAAGTTAGAGTGAAGAAGGAGGACATTCCGAAGACAGCTTTCTGAACGAGGTACGGTCACTACGAGTTTTTGGTGATGCCCTTTTGCTTGACCAACGTTGCGGCCGTATTGATGGATTTGATGAACCGCGTGTGTCGACCTTTCTTGGACAAATCCATGATTGTCTTCATCGACGATATCTTGATCTACTCAAAGGACGAGGTCGAGCGTGGGGAACATTGGTGGGAAGTGCTAGGAGTCCTCCGAAAGGAAAAGTTGGTCACGAAGTTCTCGAAATGCAAATTTTGGCTTCAAGAGGTGCAATTCTTGGGCCACGTGGTGTCTAAAGAGGGAGTGAAGGTAGACCCAGCAAAGATCGAGGCAATGATGATTTGGGAACCGCCGACGAGTCCGACAGAGATCTGAAGTTTCTTGGGGTTGGCGGGGCACTACAGACGGTTCATTCAAGATTTCTCCAAAATAGCTTCGCCACTCACCTCCCTCACGATAAAGAATGTCAAGTTCCTTTGGACCGAAGCGCAAGACCAAGCCTTTCAAACGCTTAAGAAGAAATTGTGTGAAGCTCACATCTTATCCCTACCCGAAGGATCGGATGACTTTGTGGTGTATAGAGATGATTCCAAGATGGGACTCGGGTGCATGCTAATGCAACAAGAAAAAGTGATAGCTTATGCGTCACGGCAACTAATGGACCACGAGAAGAACTACCTGACTCATGACTTAGAAATTGTGGTGGTAGTCTTTGCATTGAAGTTATGGAAACATTAGTTGTACGGGACGAAGTGTACTCTCTTCACCGATCACAAAAGTCTTAAGTACATCTTCGACCAAAAAGAACTCAACATGCGTCAAACAAGATGACTTGAACTACTAAAGGACTACGATTGCGAGTTGCTCTATCATCCCGGTAAGGCCAACGTGGTGACGGATGCGTTAAGCCGGAGAACCTATGATGGCGATGTCAAATTATCTCTCGCTAGGATCGATGTGGTATCAAGTTTCTTGGAGAGCATCAAGACGTGTCAAATGGAAGCACTGAAAGAAGAAGATCTCAAATCTGAGGTTATGGTGAAGCAAAGGGGACTATTGACGGAAGATGGTCATGGAAATAAACTCTTTCAAGGTCGAATCTGGGTGCCAAAGTTTGGTGGGAATAGGGAACTACTCCTAGAAGAGGCGCATAAGTAGAAATATTCTATACATCTCGGTAGCACCAAGATGTATAGAGATTTAAAGTTAAACTATTGGTGGTCGGTGATGAAACTCGACATGGCCAACTACGTGGAGAGGTGTGTCACGTGTCTTCAAGTCAAGGCAGAACATCAAAGGCCATAGAAATTTTACAACCATTGTCCATTCCCGAGTGGAAGTGGGACAACATCACTATGGATTTCATGACAAAGATACCGAATACCTTACGGGGTCATTATACTATTTGGGTGATTGTTGACCGTCTAACCAAGATCGCGCATTTCATGGCAATACGGGAGACCTTGCCTATGGAGAAATTGGCCAAGCTTTATATTGATGAGGTGGTGTCAAGACATGGAGTCCCGTAATCCATTGTGTCAGATAAGGACAGTCGGTTCACGTCAAATTTTTAGACTAGCCTACAGAAGGAGTTGGGCATGAGACTAAATCTGAGCATGGCTTACCATCCTCAAACGTATGGCCAAAGCGAGAGGACCATTCATACGCTCGAAGATATGATAAGGTCGTGTGTTATCGACTTTGGAGGGAGTTGGGACTCACATCTACCTCTGGTAGAGTTCGCTTACAATAACAGTTACCATTCTAGTATCGGAATGGCACCATTCGAGGCCTTGTATGGTTGGAAGTGTAGAACTCCAGTTTGTTGGCTTGAAGAAGGCGAGTAGCAATTCGTCGGGTCAGAGATCGTTCAAGAGACGGCGGACAAAGTGAAAGAGATTCGATAAAGATTGAAGGCGGCTCAAGACCGACAGAAAAGCTACACGGATAAGAAAAGAAGACCGGTCGAGTTTCAAGTGGGCGATCGCGTTATGTTGAAAGTATCTCCATGGAAGGGGATTATCCGGTTTGGGAAGTGTGGGAAGCTTAGCCCTCGTTTCCTTGGGCCCTTCGTCATTTTAGAGATGATTGGATTGCAAGCTTACCGGTTGGACCTACCACCGTAAATGGATGGAATACATCCTACCTTTCATGTGTGTTATCTTCGGAAGTGCCTAGCCAAAGAAGAAAGTGTGATTCCCTTAGCGGAAATCCGAGTTGATAACGGGAACCGTTGCATTGAAGAACCGGAGGCAATATTGGAATCAAAGGAAAAGAAATTGCGCCATAAAGAGGTGACTATGGTTAAAGTGCAATGGAAGCACCATAGAGGTGCTAATGTCACTTGAGAGTCTGAAGAGGACATGAAGAAGAAGTACCCTCACTTGTTTACGGAAAGTTCGATTTAGGGGACGAAATCCTGATTAGGTGGGGAGGATTGTAACACCCATGTTTCTTCTATTAAGGTAAGTCGCACTTGTCACATCTAGGGTGACCCAATAATCATATTTAATCAGCCTATCATCTATGCTTGTACCGTGATTAGTAGTTCTCCAATAATCTAACCAATCTATGAAGGAGTAAACAGCGCTTCGCGCGGATGGCTGCGTGAGTGGAGCCACGCCAAGAGCCACGCGAGACATTGTTCGACCACAACCCCAGAGTCCGGCGCGCCTCTCCGCGCGAGTCTAACCGCGTGATAATGTCCCTGATTCAAGTTCTTACTAATTCAAACAAGATGAATTATCAGATTAGAAACTCAACCTATTATTACAAATCTGATTTTACAATTCGTATACAAACTTTCTCTCTCTAGCTTTCTCTCTCTACAGAATACGTATGTTCTCTGATCTCTAGATGTTACACGAACTACTCTAACATTCTAGTCATATATCTATTAAAACAAAACTACACTACATGCTTAAAACCAAAGTAAACAAATACAAAGACTTTGACATTTATTACATTGACATTGACTTCCACATGAGAGTTGATTTTCAGCTTTGACTTTCTTGAATTTTGACCTCCAGTCTTCTATGATCTTGCATCAAACATATTTATGCTCTAACATTCTCCCCCTTTGGATTCAAGATCATCTTCAAAAAGATTTTGCAATTCAATCTTTCACTTTGTAAGTCTTCAACAAATTTATCTCCCCTTTTGTGGATTTCTCTCAATTCATATCATCTTAAATTTTGAAATACAATATTTCCTTTCTTTAATAAACAAAAAGTATCTTCAAGACTTTCAGTAATCTTCCCAAAGCCTGTTCTTCAAGTATAATGAAATTCTCCCCAAGATTATAAAAACCTCTTTCCAGACTTCAGAAAGAAATTATCTTCAGGTTCAGCTCAATTTGCTTTGACAAAATTATCTTCAAAGAAAATTTCTGAAAAAATCAGCTCATCGTCAGAATTCTTTGAACTTTATCTTTCAGCTTTCAATAATCTTTCTCAAACCAACAAGTCTTGAACACTTTCCAAAAACTTTCTTAATCTTCTCCCCATCAATAACATTTCTGAATCATACATTTCTTGATACCTTCTCCCCCATATCTGATACAAATTTTTCTTTCCAGACATTTCTTGAACATAACTTCTCCCCCTTTTTGATGATTAGAGCCCTGAAATCATCAAAACTTTCACCAAGAAATGTCTTTGATAATCTGAACTGACCATTGATCTTTGAACACAAGAGCCTCTGATTCTTCATCGATCCAAAAGATATTTATCCGAATCTTTGCAAATTCAGACAAATTATGAATATAACACCTGAATCAAAAAATAAATCAGTTATAATTCCTGTCAGTAACACGAAGTCACTATGTGTAACGAATACACATTGGAAAGGAGCTTTTGTGATGTTCACTCCCCCAGGGCTTCCATTCAATAATTGAAACACCACAAAGATATTTCTATGAACGTTATGACAAGAAACATATTCCTTGTGTGTTTGTGCAAGTGTTTTGAAAGAATTTAGCACATGATGATTGCTTATATAAGTTTCAAAATTATGTAAACCATTGAGACAACAACAGTTAAACACAGACTCTATTGTGCATGATCGAAGTGCGAAGGTCGGGTAGACTTCCTTCTTTTTCAATATCCAGATTTTCCAAATGAAAATCAGATAGCATATGTGTTGCGTCCCCTTGAAATATGAAACATTTTCTTGTTAAGAAGAAAATGAGTAGCTGGTGGGGTTTTTATCAAGAGTTGGCATGGGCTAGTTTCCTGTTTCAATAATATTCACGAAGAATTGTGAAACACTAGTAATGTGATTGCCCGGCTTAGAAAAAGTTGATGCAGAGTTTGATATTCTTTTACTCTGATCTCTCACCCGCTTTCTTTTAATCATTGAGCTCACTTCTAACCAAACTCTCTTTTACATTGTACCTCATCACACAACCCACACTCAATATGACTCCTCGCACATTCGATCACTCAAGGATTAACTTCTTGGGTAGGAAACACTGGTTTAATGTGAATCCATAGAAGTTTCAGTTAAGCTCTCACAAAATGAACCCATATTGTCCTATAAGAATATGTTGCTCAAATGGTTTAACTTTTCAGTTAAAACACAAAATATACAATTCAGATGTATTTATGCTCAATGATATAATCATGAAGATTTGAGCATTTTTGAACATTGAAGATATTTCAAACAAGTATATTGAAAGAATGAAATGAATACAAGAGACTTGTTTGAAAATCTGACATTGTATGATAAAAATCAAATAGAATAATTTATCGATTAAGGCTTAGGTCAACAAAAATTGGATATTGTCCATACGATTCAAAATATAGACATTCTTGAAAGAATGTTTCAAAATGAAATCATGCTCAAACTTTGAAATTCAAATGGGGTGTCTTACCATCGAAAATTTGTTTCAATTTAGAGACATGGTAAGAACATATCCAACAAAAATTAAACCGATGTGTGTGAATACATGAAAATATATGGAAAAAATAATACACAAGTATTTATCTTTGGAAACACACGGTTTATCGACATTTAAGCACAAGTAAAAATGAAAAACATTTAAAATCACACTTCTATATCCATGAAATCAGTTAAGAATCAGAAGTGATTTGAACATTTAAAAACATGTTTTCATATCTGAAAGTTATCCTTCTTTCAGATACGTATGAGATTAAGATTATAAATAAACATTTTCGCTCATTCTTAAATCTCATCAAGTCAGCTCTAAGTCATAAAAGAGATGAACGTTTAAGCTTCCTCTCATTTCTGCAAAAGTCACAAAGTCATTAAAGTGCAAAGTTTTATTCACAACACTTATTGAAAAGTAAATGACATAAAGAAGTAAAACTTTGAATGTACGAGTTCTGATCTGAAGTAATCAGAAGTCATAATTTATACTCCTTTACTCTTAACTCTAACTCCCCCTGTATTTAAGCATCAGAAAAATTAATCACTTAATAATGCAAAAATATATGAACTCCCCCTCAAATATATGTAGATCACTTTTTCATCTTCTCTCACTCCCCCTAAAATCATGAATACCTTTCAGTGCAGATATCTTTTCAGAATAAAGATAAAGAAAAATAACAATAATAAAAACTTTAATAGGTAATCACATATTATGTCTTGAGATTTAGCATACCAATTTTCGAGACAAGAAAATTAAATCACTTTTCATCGAGAGCCTTGGTAAACAAATCAGCAAGCTGATAATCAGTGTTTACAAAATAAAGTTCTATTGTACATTTTTCGACATTGTCTTTAATAAAATGATATCATACGTCTATGTGTTTGGTCTTTGTATGCTGAACAGGATTTGTTGATATAGCAATGGCGCTCTGAAAATGTATTATCCCAATTGCATTCAAGCAATTCAACAAACAAGATTTTACAATCAAAGTCTAGAGAGAGAGAGTAGAGAGAGAAATCGTATTTGTCATTGATCTAACAATTATGAACCTCACTGCTTAACCACCTAACTATTATAAGACAACAAGGTATTTATACCACAAGCTTTACACACAAACCTATTTGATAAGGAACTAATACAAACTTAATCAACATTGACTAATCTTGACTCAGGCTTAGTTGACTTTATAGACTTGACTTTTCCTATTAAATCTTGGATACAATATAATACACTAACAATCTCCCCCTTTGTATTCAAGATTTAATAAAAATTTGACACTAGTCTTCAGCTCTTGATTCTTCGATCTTTAACTCTGACGACTTTGAACTTTGAAGCTCTTTCTGAAGTTGTTGAAGAATCTTGAAAAATCTTTAACACTTTGTATCTTTGGAAAGTCAACAAGTCTTGAAAAAAGCTTTGAAATCTTTAAAACTTCTTTAAAAACTTCATCTTTGAACATTGAAACATCTTTGAAAACTTTTGAAACTTCTTTCATCTCTGAGGAATCTTTCAAAACTGTATCTTCATCACTCTGATCTCTTAACTATCTTCGGAAAAACAAACTTTCTCGAATCATCAGTCTGAATTGTCTTGAATCATCTCTTAATAATCATCAGACTTTAAAACTTCTTCACAAATCTTTTCAACAAACTTTGACATCCTTTTATCTTTGAAATTAAAATTTCAAAATTTCTCCCCCTTTTTTACATCTCATCTTTGAAATTGAACTTTGTAAATTTCTCCCCCTTTTTGATGATTGTGAGCATCATGATCATCAAAACTTCTTCAATTTCAGCACTTTCTTTGATTTCCCCCTTTTTAAAGACTAACAATCTCCCCTTTATGATAATTTGACATTCTCCGCCCTTTGATCTAAGTATCCATCAATTCATGAAATGTATATATCTAAATCTTTTCAAATTCAGATATAATGAACATGGTAACCCTGAATCAACAAATGATACATTTAGTATGCCTGTAAGTAGCACGGAGCCACTTTGTACAACGGATGTACATTGGAAAGGAGATTTTGTGATGTTCACTCCCCCAGGGCTTCCATTCAATCATCGAAAAACCACAAAGGAATTTTCTATGAATGTTATGACAAGAAAACATATTCCTTATGTGTACGTGAAAGTGTAGAATGATTGAAGATACTTAGCTTTATCAGGCTCAAATTGTGTAAACTATTAAGACAGCAACAGATATTACACGGACTCAATGTGCATGAAAGAGGTGTGAAGATGGGGCAACTTTCCGTCTTTTTCAATATATGAATCTTCCGAGTGAAGACTAGATAGCAGATATGATGCGTCCCCAAAGAAAATGAAACATTTCTTTGTTAAGAAAGAAACGAGTGGCTGGTGGGGTAATTGCATGAATTGGCATGGGCTCACTGCCTTTTTCAATGATGGTCACCAAAGAATGTGAACCAATTAGAAGATGTGGTTGCCCGGCTCAGAAAGTGTTTGGTGCAGAGTTCTGATATTCTTTTAACTCTGTTCTCACACCCTCTTTCTCTTTAACATTTAGCTCACTTCTAACCAAACTCTCATTTACATTTTACCGCTCCACACAATGAGAAAAACTCAACCGGATGAGTTATCTCCCCCACTCTTTGATTTATGACTCCTCACCCCTCAATCACTCTAGGATTAATTCCTGGGTAGGAAACACTGGCTAACGTGAATCCATGGAAGTTCTGTTTAAGTTCTCACACGAATCCCATGTAAGTCCTAAAAAGAATAGTTGCTCAACAATTTATCTTGAACAGATAAGCTCAAAATATGTGATAACATTGTCAAAATGTATGCTCATGAGATTTGAGCAATTGAACTTTGAAGATTTCTCTTTGAAGATTTCTCAAAACAAAGATATTGAATGAATGAAATGAAATCAAGAGAATTGTTTTGAGAATCTGACAATGTATCAATCAGATCAAATAAATGGTTAGGGTATCAAAGAATTTGATAGTTTGTTTATATGAACAAATATAAACAATTTAGTAATGAATGTACATAGATTGAAATGATGAATGATACTCAACAACATTTGAAAACAAACGAGGGTATTACCATCGAAAAATTGGTTCGTTATGAGACATGGTAATAACAAATTCAAATGAAGTACTGAACCGGTGTGTATGAATACTTTACATTATATAGACAAGATAATACGTAAGTATTGATTTTTGGAAACACACGGTCAGTTAAACATTGAATCTCAATTATGAAAAACATTTAAAATCACACTTCTAAATTCATGAAATCTTTTTGAGAACAAGAAGTGGTTTGAACATTTTAGAAAGCATTTTTCATGTTCGAAAGTTGTTCTTCTTTCAAACAATCAGAGATCAAGATAAGACGATATTTACCTTTAAGCTCCCCCTCAAATCATGATAAAATGATTTAGGTCAGATAAGCTCCCCCTGGATATTTTCAAAATATCCTTAGCTTTAAACATTAAAGAACGAGTCCTAAGCTATAGTACTTAGAAATCAAAGTTCTTTAACATTGAAGTGCGGGTCTTGAACTGAATTATTCAAGAGCCACCGTTCTTTGAGGTACGAGTCCTAGACTGATTTGTCTAAAAGTCAAACATCATGCTCCCCCTTAAACTTTGGGTGCCTGCAACACAGTTTTAGCTTTTGGTACCCACTGGTATTTGGGTCCTGATGTGTTAGTTGCAGTTCGTGTGGGGGTTACATAATATGATCCATACCAGTAATTAACAAAATTTTTACTTACAAAGTCATGTGCTCCACATTAAGAACAGCAGATTTTCTTCTGAGCAATACTGATCAAATGATTAGTAGAGTAAAACATATCAGAATTACCAAAAGATTTACCTTTGTGTGCACTGTTCTTTTTGGCTTTGGTTGTGGACGCGGATGCTTTGTCATTCTTCTTCTCATCACCTGAAGAACTCTTCACTCTCTAGACCATCTGATTTTTCTTAGATTGCTTTCCAAGAGATTTTACATAAAAGCTTGTTGAACCATCAACAGATTTGTCATAAAATAGATTAGATGGTTTGATCTGATTTGATTTGACAGTTTGTGATTTGACAATTTTCTTTTTCAAAACATTTTTCTCATGAATAGAGCTTGAAGATGTTTTGAAAGAACAGACTGATTCTGTTGAATTATCAACAGGTGATTGATCAATCACATCAGCTGTAATCTTTTCTGACAATTCACTGTTTGCAGCTTCTAAGTCTTTTATCTTTTCAGATAAAATGTTTCTTTCAGAAGTAAGTGTGTCAAACTTTATTTTCAAATCAGATCTTGCCTTCTGTTCTTTAAGAATATCTGATGATAGAGCATATATTTTGGATGTGAGCTTAGATATCTCAGATTTAAAATGTGAACGTTCTTGCTCAAAATCTTTTTCCAAATTCTTGTTTTTCTCAGAAATATCTTTGAAAATCCCAGTATTTCTCTTTTCAACATTTTTCTTTTCAAGATCAAAAGACTTTTTCTTTTCTTTGAAAATTTGTCTTTCTTTTTCGAGCAAGTCTTGTAAAGTAGAAATTTGTTTGGGAAGTTCAGTAATTTTATCTTCAAGAACTTGTCTTTCTTTTGCAAAAATGTCTCTTTCAGTTATTACTATTTTTTCGAATTCTGACACTTGCTTAGAAAGTTTTGAACATCTCAACTACAAATTCTTTTTCTCTTGTAAAGTTCTCTTTGAAAATTCAGATGACTGTTGAGTAGAAGATGTCTTCAAACTTGATCTATCTTTATCTGCTTGGATGCTTTTTGTCAGTTTAGCATTATGTGTCTCCAAGACAGATATTTTCTCTTCGAAAGCCTTAAACTTGTTTTGAAGCTCAACTGATTCAGCTTGCATATCTGAAGATTTTTGTTCAGTTGTCTTCAGTTGGCTTTGAAGATTTGTAATTATGGACTCTTTGACCTTGATTACTCTCTCAATAGCCTGAATGGCATATTCTTTTATTGTAATCATTTTCTCCCCATCTTTAATTTCTTTCTCTTTTTCTCTAATTTCCTTCTCTCTTACGCTGATGATACCTGCAAAATCAGATTTAGCATTATCAGTACATTTTGCACAAACAGAAGTTTTATCAGAATTTGACAAATTTAACTTCAACTCCTGAATCTGTTTGACAAGGGTTGCATTCTGAATTCTCAGTTTGTCTCGTTCAGCCTCTATTTTTGGTATCTCAGGCATGTACAAGACAGCCATGTCTCTAGCTGACAGTACAGTATTTCCCCTCTCATCTGTAGTTGGCATCTTGAATGATTAGCTTGATATGAATGATCGTTCCCAAATAATTCAGAAATTTTGACTGAAAGTCAAAAACAGATCACCACTTGAAAAATAATTTCAGAAAAAATTTTAACTCTGAAATTCGCAAAATACTGGAACTCGCAGACCAATAGAATTCGCAAACTACTGGAACTCGCAAGGCACTGAAACTCTCAAGTCACTGTTCATTGAGAAACTCGCTAAACACTTTATTCGCGTTTGTAGAACTCGCAGGATACTAGTTGCGCGTTTTGTAGAACTCGCAGATGACTTGAATTTAAACTCGCAGATCTCTTGACATGAAACTCGCAGATCAAGTGACTAGAACTCACAGACTAAATGGATTAGCCAGACTAGAACTCGCAGGCTATAGTTTGCGTGTTCTTCATAAACTCGTAGATCAAACAATCATGAACTCGCAGACTGCATGATGGAACTCGCAAATCAAATGACTTAAAACTCGCAGGCTTAATGAGTTTGAAACTCTATAATTCGCAGACCATGGTTTGCGTGTTTCTCATGAACTCGCAGGATGTTTGTTTGCGTGTTCTTCACTTGGTTTCACAGATTGATCCAAATTGATTCAATCCTGAAAATTGAATCTCAAAAATACACCAACATGATCGAAAATCAATTCTAAACACATTTCTATCAATCCAAACTAGCAAAAAAACATCAAAGTACAATGCATTGATCAAAATACAGACCCTGTGTTCGTGTTTCAAAAATTCAAGAAAACTCAAAATTACATCAAATCAAATGCTTAATTCGTGTTTGTGTGTGAATACAAAATGTTTTCTAACATAAATCGATCACAAATATTACAGATTTACACACGAATTTCAACAACACAAAGACATCTTGATCAAACAGTAAAAATAGAAAATACGATTTGCATGTTTCAATTTTCAAGAATTCAATCCAAACTGATGATCTAATCCCTATAAATTTGTTTGGTCTCGCTCAGATACCAATTGAAAATGTATGATCCCAATTACATTCAAGCAATTAAACAAAGAAGATTTTACAATCAAAGTCTAGAGAGAGAGTAGAGAGAGAAATCGTATTTGTCATTTATCTAACAATTATGAACAACACTGCTTAGCCACCTAACTATTATAAGACATTAAGGTATTTATACCACAAGCTTTACACACAAACCTATTTGATAAGGAACTAATACAAACTTAATCAACATTGACTAATCTTGACTTAGGCTTAGTTGACTTTACAGACTTGACTTTTCCTATTAAATCTTGGATACAATAAAATACACTAACACGCTCTTTGAGTCACAGTATATCGGAATCTTGTCGAATTTGAAGCCATAATCTCGTAGTTGCGTCCTCATCCACAACACCTGAGAGCAGCAACTCGCCGCAGCGACGTACTCCGCCTCAGCCGTTGATGTGGAAACACACAGTTGTTTTTTTGATGCCCAACTTACGAGTTTATCTCCAAGAAACTGTATATGACTCGATGTACTCTTCCTGTCCAACATGCAACCTGCATGATCTGCATCTGAGTAGGCTGTCAGTTCAAAACTATTATCTTTAGGATACCACAGACCAAGATCTGCAGTGCCCTTCAAATATCTAAATATGCGCTTAACTGCAGACATATGGGATTCTTTGGGATTATCCTGATATCTAGCACATAAACATGTAGAAAACATAATATCTGGCCTACTTGAAGTTAAATACATCAAAGAACCAATCATTCCTCTATAGGTTCTAACATCAACGGGTTTTCCCGAAGGATCCATGTCGATCTTAGTTCCCGCTGCCATCGGGGTTCCAATTGTTGTACAATTTTCCATTTTGAATTTTCTAAGAATATCAAAAATGTACTTGGATTGATTTATGAAAATCCCCGTTGAAAATTGTTTTATTTGTAATCCGAGAAGTTCATCTCTCCCATCATACTCATTTGAAATCTAGACACCATGAGGTTTGAAAAATTCTTACAGTATTTAGGATTTGTTGAGCCAAATACTATTTCATCCACATATATTTAAATTAAGATGATATTGGCTTTATCCTTTTTAATAAACAAAGTAGTATCGATTTTACCTTTTGTGAAACCCGACTTGCCCAAAAAATTTGATAATACCTCATACCGGGCTCGAGGCGCTTGTTTAAGACCATAAAGTTCTTTATCCAAGATGTAGACATGATCCGGTTTATCTGGATTCACAAAGTCTTCAGGTTGTGAGACATAGACTTCCTCCTTAATAATTCCATTTATAAAGGCAGTCTTCACATCCATCTGGTAGACTGTGAAGTTTTTGTGAGCCGCATACGCAAGAAACATTCTGATTGCTTCAATGCATGCCACTGGAGTGTAAGTCTCGTCGTAATCAATGCCTTCCTCTTGCCAGTAGCCTTTTGCAACAAGTCGTGCTTTGTTTCTAATTACGATACCATCATTGTCCTTTTTATTCTTGAATACCCATTTTGTACCAATTATAGATTTTCCTTCCGGTCTTGGTACAAGTCTCCAGAATTTTAAAGCTTAGAACTGGTTCAGCTCCTCTTGCATGGCAGTCACCCAATCTGAGTCAGCTAGAGCTTCTGATACACGAGTAAGCTCTATCTTACTCAGGAATGAGTCATGCATACACATGTTCAAAGTAGCAGACCTAGTTTGCACCGGTAAAGTTGTATCTCCAATTATCTGGCTTATCGGGTGCTCTTTGGTCCACTTGTATTCGTGAGGGAGTGGATTCGATGTAGACTGATCATGATTATCATCTAAGTATCCACTATCTTCTTCATCATTTTTCTCAGCATTTGTCGGGGGTGAAGTTGAAGTTTCTTGTACAGAAGTTTCAGTTGGGACAGCTTGTTCAGTCTGTTGATTATCCATCACAGTGCAGCCAACTGAAGTAGTAACTTTTGGTTCAACAATTTCTTGTACATCTTCAACCGTAGGAGTATTTGTTTGAACCTGAGTTTCTGTCTGAACCGGGGGAACGAGTTCAGTTGATACATCTGAAATGGTTGGATGAATAGTCATTGAATCTTATGACCTGTCAACCATAACAGATTTAGGCAGTTTAGATCCAAGAAATCATCGTAAAAGAATTCAAACAACAAATCTAATTTAGATAAGTGAGATGTAGAAGTAGATGCTCTATCCGAATTAGTCTCATAAACCGCAGGTTCTGGACTGATCTGTCTAGAAGCTAAAACTCCTGTAAGCACGGGTTCTGAACTGCTTTGTTCAGAAGCCATCTCCTCGTCAAATGTAACATTAACGCTTTCTATCACGGTCTTGAACTTCTTCAAGTACACCCGGTATGCAGCAGATGTTTGAGAGTAACCAATGAAAATGCCTTCGTCAGCCTTCGGTCCAAACTTGTACAGATTCTCTCTATCATTTAATACGAAGCACCTGCATCTAAAAACATGAAAGTGTTTAATGCTATGTGTACGATTTATTTACCAATGCATAAGATGTTTTACCAAACCGACGATGTATTATGGACCGATTCTGTGTGTAGCATGCAGTCGAAACAACTTCTGCCTACATAAACAGAGGTAGATCGGATTGACTCAGCATAGTATGAGCGGCCTCGACTAGCGTTCGATTACGTCTTTCCACTACTCCATTCTATTTTGGCGTTCTAGCAGCAGAGAATTGATGTGTTATCCCGACCGATTCGAGATAATCTTCAATGATTTTGTTCTTAAACTCTATGTCGTTTTCTGTACGTAGAAGCTTGACTGGCTTTTGCAGATTTACTTGGGTTGTCTTTAAGAAATTGATGATGACTTCAGGCGTCTCATCCTTTGATCTCAGAAATTTGACCATGTATATCTCGAATAATCGTCCACAATAACTAAGACATATTTCTTGCCGCTTATGCTTTGCGTTCTCATTGGACCACAGAGATCCATGTGAAGCAATTCCAGTGGAGAACTTGTACTCTGTTCAGGCTTTGGCTTGTGAGCAGCTCTCTTCATCTTTCCTTTCTCACATGTTGTGCATAGGTGTTCTTTCTCGTATTTTAGCTCAGGAACTCCTTTGACCAACTTACCCGTGACCAGTTGATTGATATAACGAAAATTCAGGTGAGAAAGCCTTCGGTGCCATAATCAGCTTTGTTGCAGCGAGGCTTTTGATAGTAGACAAACCTGATTGTCAGTCTGGACTTTTGACATATTAATGGTGTAGAGATTAGAATTTCGCGTGCCGACCAAGAGTTCCTTACCATCTTCAGTACGTACAGAACATCGCTTGGCCTTGAAATTTACCTCTAAATCTTTGTCGCAGAACTGGCCAATACTGAATAGGTTATGCCCTAAACCTTCCACGTAACTCACCTTCGTAATCGTCACATTATCTTGTATCACGTCACCGTAGCCGAGAATCGGTGAAAACTGATCGTTGCCAAAACGAACATTCCCGCAGAATTTCTATGTATAATTAGACAATAAATCCTTTTTCCCGGTCATATGCTTGGAACACCCGCTATCCAAGTACCACATATGATGGGTCTGCATCATCCGATGATTTGGTAACAAATTTGGGTTTTAAATGGTGATATTTACCAGCAACAAAAAGAAAATCAAAATTATACAATGCTGGTTGTTTTATGATGGCTTTCTTTAAGTATCGGGGGTTATCGTAACCGAGTCCCCATTTCTCTTTAAAATCAGCCACGTCATTAGGTGTATTTAGAAAAATAGTTTGATTTGTTTGGCCTCGTGCATAAAGTTTGGCTTCCAAACCATTTACCTTTTTCTCTAAGTTCTTGTTTTCTACCTGCAAAATATGAGCTTTTAGAACACATTCATGCCTTTCAAGATCAAACTTAGATAGTTTAGATTCAAAATCAGAAATCTTACTTTCAAACCAATCTTTTTCTTGTTTAAAAATAGAAGCAGATTTGTTCAGAGAGTCAATCAAATATTTGCTCCCAACAAGTTCCTTGTTAAGTTCAAAGATCTTTTGACTTTTCTTAGCAACTCTGTTCTTTTCCTTTTTCAGTTTACATTGAAGATCTTGAAGTTCGATCATCATAGCTTCCATTTTACACATAAAATCATATTCAGATAGATTTAGTACCTCATCAGATGTCTCCTCATCAGAATCATCATATTTCACTGTGTTGCCCATCAAGCACATGTGTGTTGTCTCCTCTATTTCTTCTTCATCTGAATAATCCAGCTAGAACTCATGTTCAGCCATCAATGCCTGGTCAGCCTCTTGCTGTTTAGCCAAGAGCATCTTGTTTTTATAATATTCTGAGTTTCTGACTTTGGGCTTTCTATAATCTTTGGCGTAGTGACCAATCTTGCCACAATTATAGCATTTGACCAGGTCATCATTCTTCTTTTCAGCACCATAATCATTCAGATATTTCTTCTTCTCATCTGGTTTCTTTTCAACATATCTCTTGTCCTCAAACTTTCTTCCTTCAATTCTCTCCCGGTGCTCATGATTCTATAAACCCGACGACGAGTATCTCTGAGAGTTAGACCCCGGCTTCTTGTAAAAAAAAATCTGAAATGCACAGGTCATTAGCAACATAGCTTGCTTAAGGTTCTCCCCGTCATCACTGTCCAAATCAGAACTAGAATCATCTGAGCTAGGGAGCACAATCTTCTTCTTCTTTTTCTTCTCTTTCTTCTCTGTCTCTTTCTTACCAGCTACTAGTGCAATGGGGTCAGCTGGTTTCTCAGATTTCTTCTTCTCAGCTCTTTTCTCTTCAACCTCCTCTTCATTTTGTCTTAATGTCTCATAAACCTCATGAAGTGGGATATCGCTAAGGTCTTTCATCTGCTTCATTCTTCGTGTATGCTTTTTCCATTCAGGCTGGAGAATGCTGAGGAACTTTACATAGTTCTCGATTTGCTTCTTCTTTACTTTGTTCTTTGACAGCTCATTCAGAAGAAGAACAAATCTCTCGTATGTTTCCTCAAGGCTTTCATTTTCTTTTGCCATGAATTCTTCGTAGGAGTTGATGCAGTTAGCCACTTTCATCTGATTCCCGACCTTAGATCCCATCATCATTTTCTGTAATTGATCCCACATCTTCTTGGCATTTGCTTTGTAGCTGTCTATCTTTATGTAAATCTCATTTGGGATACTCTGTGGTAGAAAAGATCTGGCTTGTTTATCATCTTTAAATCTGATTTTTTGTTCATCTGTGTACTGGGAAAAGTCCTTAGCAACAGTCTTCATTTTTCTGACCCTGTCCTCGTCTCCATCCTCACTATCAGAAGAATCTTCATCTGGTATCTCAATGGTAGGAGGAATCATTGGACCTTCAGTAATGGACAGCAGAATATTTTCCCCGTTTGCATGTCGGTCAATGAAGTCGAGAAAACGATCCTTCCACTGTTCATATTCACCCTTGAATAGAACAGGAGGCTTAACATTTGTACCAATAGAAAGAGCATCCTTTGAAGTCATCCTGTTATTAGAAATATTCAATAAGAAACATGAAAATGATCGTTAGTCCAATTTGAAATCACAAAAATACAAAAAAACTTGAAAGAAAAAAAGAAATGAAATTTCCAAAAATCTACAAGTATGGAATTCGCAAGCTGCAAAGAAGCACAAGGAATTCGCAAGTCACAAAGATAACCACAGAATTCGCACACTGAATTCGTATAACACCAAACTTCAGAATTCGCAAGTAAAGAAATCAAGAATTCGAAAGCAAACAACAAATCAAGAATTCGCAAACAATCAAAATTCGTAAGCTATCAGAATTCGTAAGATAGACACTCACGAATCCAATACTTAGAAAAATTTTAAACACTTTTACACAAACAAACACAAGAATTCGTAAGATACTCTTTTGCGAATTCTAAGAAATTCGCATATGAGACTTATGCGAATTCTATTCTTTCAGAACAACTTTTCGCAAGAGTAAAGTCTGCGAATTCTATCCTTATGAAAAGTTTTCACAATACTTTTCGTAGACAAGACTTATACGAATTCTTAGTTTTCGTAAACTAGAGATCTGCGAATTCTGTCCTTGAAGGTTTTCTAAAATCACTTTTCGTACACAAGATCTGCGAATCCTTAGCTTTTCTCAAAACATACAAATGCGAATTCTATGAGATTCGCATGAGACACGTATGCGAATCCTGTGCAATTCGCAAGAAACTCCTCTCCGAATTCTATACTTGAAAACTTTCATAATCAAATTTATGCGAAAAACTAATATAAATCTGCGAATTCTTCAATCAATCTGCGAATTCTACTGAAACTGCGAGTTCTTCGTATAATCTTGCGAGTTCTTCAGAGACTTGCGAGTTCTTCTGATCTCGAACAAAATTCACACTGATTCGATCAAAAACTTATCTAAACTTTGAATTTTGAACTGGAACTTCGACAATTCACTCTCCTATACTTCTAGAATTGAATTCAAACAATGAAATTCGATATAATGCACTAACTATTACAAATTGAATCAAATTACAGTGCGACTAACTCGTGATCTCGAAATACGTACAAATCATCAAATTGACCAAAATTACAGTGCAATCACGAATCAAACCTATACAAGAATGATCTAAACTATAATTCGAACCAACTCTAATCAATTAAACTCACAAATTTGAACAAAGACTCAAAATTGAATCTGCGACTCAGTGAAACAGTGTCGAACTTTCAATTTTTCTTGATTTCGATCTTGGATCTGCTCTGATACCAATTGATAATGTCCCTGATTCAATTTCTTACTAATTCAAACAATCAAACAAGATGAATTATCATATTAGAAACTCAACCTGTTATTACAAATCTGATTTTACAATTCGTATACAAACTTTCTCTCTCTAGCTTTCTCTCTCTACATACTACGTATGTTCTCTGATCTCTAGATGTTACACGAACTACTCTAACACCCTAGTCATATATCTATTAAAACAAAAATACACTACACGCTTAAAACAAAAGTAAACACATACAAAGACTTTGACATTTATTACATTGACTTCCACATGAGAGTTGACTTTAAGCTTTGACTTTCTTGAATTTTGACCTCCAGTCTTCTATGATCTTGCATCCAACATATTTATGCTCTAACACCGCTCCACGACCCGCGCGCGGCCCCTATGCCTTTAAAAAGGGGGTAAACGACCATTTGGATCATTTACTCCTCGTCTACTCTCTTTCAAAATTCTCTCTCTTCCATTACTCCTTAAGATCGACCTTGGAGCCTTCAAGTCACCATTCCCTCTCATTTATTGCAAGAATCAAGTCTTCTCAACCAAGGATTTCAACCAACATCTCTAAACCCCAAGAGCATCTTCCTTCTTCATCATTTTCTAAGGTTTAATACTTTTCTAGGTTTTTGACCAAAACCTAGATTGTGAGTTCATAAACTTTGTTAAAACTAGATACACATAATATCTTGATATTTATTATTGTCATTCATCCTTATTTGAACTATTTATTCCTAAAATATGGTTTCTCGTGAGTTTCATGATGTGTAAGTCTAAATCCTTATAATCTATGTGGGTGAGCTTCCCTAGAATGGTATTGGGACTCTTTGACCTTAAATAAACGGGAAATATACTTGTATGGGTTAACTTTGATCAATGTTCTATATGGGTGGTTTGACCTAATATTGGGAAAATGAATTATTTGGTAAGTGCATGACAATAAGTTGCTTGTTATTGTTCGTTGAAGTATGTACCATGGTATTGGGGGATTTATCACTTGAGTCCCCATGAGGTGGGGTTATATCTACATTGTTAACGATACATTCGTACTAGCCTTGTTATAGACCATGTGCAATGTGTGCATTGTATGGCCTAATATTGTACCCATGGTTGGTATTGTGATGATTCATGTGCATTATGTGCCTTGAGGCCTACTAATGATATTGTTGGACGAACCAAGTCAGTAGACACTAGGAGGATATAGGTTTGGGTGCCATCATTAAGGTATGTACCTAGACCTCCGCCATTCGGGGCAATGACATGGTTGTAGTCCTCGGGTGTGTCAGGCCTTTTGGATGTCACTCATGGTAGTTGGCATCAAGGTATATCAACTCTTTGGGTGGAACTTTATTGGTGTTATGGGTCTCCCCCATTAACTCTACATATGAGAAACGTTAACTGTTGTTAAGTATGATGCTATTGATTGTAATATTATTGCCTATACAAACTCACTAAGCTTTTTGGCCTAACACTTGTTTGGTGTCGATGTGTATCTCAGGTTCTAGTGGCGCCTCTTCTAAGCAGGCTTAGTTGGTCTTGTAGAGAGCTTGGGGATGGTGCATTGGAACGCACTTTTGTGAAGACATCCTTTGGGTTTATAGACGACACCCTTTTTGTAATCTCCTTTCTGTTATAAAAATTAGATTAGGTGGTTGTTTTCTATTTCCGTTAAATTACAACTGTAATTAAACAAGTTTAATTATTCCCCATTTTTTGGAGGCTCTTGCTATGGCAATTTCATACCATATGTCTGTTTTTCCGGATTTTTGTTAACCCTATTTTTAGGGTGTTACGGGAAGCGGATGAGGCATACCAAAGAAATCATTTATCCTACCAAATGAGTTTAGGGAACTAGTTTCTTCATCATTATCGATATTAGATATACTCAAGTAGTAAACATGAGAATCATCATCGTCATTATGAACTTCTTCTTCTTCCTCTTCTTCTTCCTCTTCTTCCTCTTCTTCTTCTTTTTCTTCTTCTTCTTCTTCTTCTTCTTCTTCTTCTTCTCCACCCACTTGTGCTTTCTCTGGAACAAAATCGGGAATATAGTCACTAGGACCATGTGACTATTCCGAAGCAAAATTGGAGGTAGCCCCATATACATATTCGTTTGAAGAATCAAACTGAGGCACGTAAGAAGTTTGTTTCTGCTCAGAACCATAGACATCGTCGATGATGTTTGAAATACTACCAACATTGCTTCCATTGAACACCGGAACAACGAGATAAACGTAGGGCCAGCCCTGGCCACATGCAGCCCATGCAACAGCACAGGGCATCAAAACCCAAGGGGGCATCAATTTATCATCTATTACTAGTTTTGGGTTTAATAATTTGGTAATTGGACAAGTGGGCTTTAACTATAAAAAGAGACCAGGGCCTGGGAGTGATTGATACTGAATACGCAATATGAACCGGTGAAATCCTAACATTTCAACAACTCGAATTGTATATTATTTAGCATCTTAACGAACAAACATGAACAAACAAAGTTTCATAATGAACGAACATGATCACAAAAGGCCTCGTTCGTTTATGTTCGTTCGTTTAGCATCTTAACGAACGAACATTAACAAACACATTTTATTTACGAATGAACAGGAATACAAAAAATTCCATTTGTTATTATTCATGTTCGTTCGTTTGTTCGTCGATTAAGTTAAACGAACGAACAAGAACACAAAAAACTTTCGCTCGTGTTCGTTTGTTCAACAAGCCTCCGTTCATGTTCATTCAATTTGTTTTGCATCTTGAAATTTGCAATGCACATCAGCGCATCACTGTATCGGCACAGTTGGCGCACGTTGCACAACAATAACAACATAGTGTGATATTTCCTTATTGGACACTTGTTCTATGCAATGCTCTGTAGCATAGATTATTGAATTTTACAATTTATCATTGTTCTTTTGACTTACTTTGAGGTTTGGCGTTACCATATTAGATTTAGACTTTATTCTTTAGACTTGTATCTTTCTGAGTTTTGCTCTTTTCTTACTATGACCTTAACTTTGATGTAATTTACTATTTAGTTGAAACTAATTATAGTTTTCCTTATCTTTTAGTTTTAAGTTCCATATATTGAATTAAAGGTACTATTATGCCAATTTCAATTTGGAAAAGTGAAAACTGGAAAAGAAGTAAGCACAATCTTAATTCAGGTTTATCATTTTATCGTTCTATATTTTGTAATTTGAGTTTTTATGTTCCTCCTTTGTATTTTTTTTAACTATAATTAATAAAAATCAACATGAAGATGAGCCACCTAGCTTGACTAGGTTCCAAACCTTTTAAAAATCGTATGTTTCGTCGTTTCATTTGCTTAAAAAATAGGCATAGGGGCATATGTTTAGCATTTTTGCACAGAGCATCAAAAACCATAGGACCGGCCCTGGATAAACGTAAAGTATTGGAGGATTATCTGAACTGGTAGCAAATTCTAAAAAAAACAAAACATCGTCATTGTCACCTGACTCGTAAAGTTAGCCAGAATACTTGTGCGCCATTCTAGTGGTACCAAGAGAAGAATCGATACCACATTTTGATTGATCATATTTGAGAAACCTAGAATGTGATATTCTTGTTGGCACCATGATGCGGATCATCGGTTGATCAGAATAATACTCCCACTCTTGATTAATTTGCTGCCACACACCCCCCACCAAAAATACGTATCTTAATTCTATCAGATGCAGAACTCATTTTGAAACTAAACTCAGAGCAAAGAAAGGAAAAAACGAGAGAAATAGTTGGTTGAAACTTGGTGATCTTCAACATTCAATGTTGGTGTTTTTATACAAAAGCTTGACATAATCAAATTTTAAAAGCACAAATATCTCAATCCCCTGTTGAAGTTGTATAGTTCAACTTTTTCGTGAAAAAATACAGTGCACTTCCGTAAGAAAATTTTATCTGAAAAACCCTACAACCCATTTTTTTAAGAAAAAAATGTGGATGAGGTACAACCGCAATTGCGCCCCACCTGTGCATCCGCAGCCGCATGTGGTTGTGATACTGACATGTGTCAGTTGTGGACTAGTCACCGTAGGCTGAGAGCTTCTAGGGTTTGCATCAAAGAGCGCTACGTGACACTTCCGCAATATTGTGGAGTGCGGTTACGGAAGTGGCATGATCTTTTAAAAAAAATTACATTTTATACCCACAACCGCAATTACAGAAGTGGGTATTGCAGAGATAGTAGAATTAGCTAAGAGACCAAATTGACCCCAAAATTTAGTCATTTAATTATTAAAGTCATACTCTCAACATTATATTTGCATTAAGTTAATTACTATAAATGGTTTATTTTAGAGATGAGTGGAGAGAACGATTTAACAAAATAAAACTTAACATCCCAAACCATTATTGCCAACTTTTTTTGGTTATTTCATTAATAATAGGGAAAAGTTAAAAAACAACAATGGACTTTAATGTTTGGAGTGATTAAGTCATTGGACAATTTTTTGGAACAAATAAGTCCTTAGACATTTCAAAACACACTAAATAAATCATTGGACTTTTCAAAACCTGTTAAATACATCCTTATTACTTAAAAATGTAACTTGCAACCTACATAACAGATAAAACTACAAATTAAAAAAAATGTCACCTACTTTATCCCCCTACAGATTAAAAAATGGGAAAATTAACTAAAATAGTCGATCTCATCAACCAAATTCATTTTTTAAACATTTTTCAAAATCTATTTTTAAAGTAGTCTAAGTTTATGCATATTTTTTTTTTGCCTTAAGAATTGTTTTTGGCAAAAAAAAATTAGAAAACATTTTTATAATATGTTATTTAATTTACTTTATATCTAATTTACTTTATATCTTCTGTTTTTTTTAATTTCAGTTAACCCTTTATTATATTAACACACATAATCGTATATTAACTAAAATACATTAAAAAAAGAATATGTTCTTTTTTCATATTACACCACTATAATTGTCTCGTCAATGCGTTTAAAATGGGTCTCATATTGAATTTTTTGGATATAATCTCATATTATTAAATATCATAAATACGTACGAATTATATTTAATATTTACATTTTCTATCCTTTTAGGTTATTTATTTAATAATATAATATTAATCTGTAACTATGAGTATTAAAAATAGTTCATGTATTGACCAAACGATTATAATGGTGTAATTTGTAAAAGAAAAACCAATTTTTTTATATATTTTAGTTAATATATGATTATGTGTGTTAACATAATAAAAATGTAAAATGAAAAAGTAATGCATATAAAATAAATTAAGTAACTAATTATAGCTTTATAAGGATGCGAAGTGTAATTTTTTTTCTAAAACTATAAGCAAAGTGAATATTTATACATAAAAATTTCTATGTAAGGATGTTTTTTATTTATTTTTTGGAAAAAAAACAATCCTAACGCAGAAAAAAACATTATGTGCAAACTTTAACTATTTCAGAAAAAAAAATGTTTGAAAAGTGGTTAAAAAGTAAACTTGGTTGATGAGATTGATGAGATTGACTTATTTCAGTTAATTTCCCCATTTTTAGTTTGTAGGTGGATAAAACATGTGACATTTCTTTTTTAATTTGTAGTTTTACCTGTTATATAGGTTGTAAGTTACATTTTTTAAGTAATAAGAATGTATTCAACAGGTTACCAAAAGTCCAAGAATTTATTTGACAGGTTTTGTAATGTCCAAGAACTTATTTGTTCGAAAAAATTATCCAGGGAGTTAATCAATTCAAACCTTAAAGTCAAACCACATAATTATTATTTTTGTTATATTATTAAAATATTTGATTAAAAAACTTTTAAGAACACATTTTTATGTATCGTGTACTATTTATTAATATAAAATCTTAAAAATTAAAGTTTCAAATTATTGGTCTACCTATAAGTTTTTTAAACTTTATTTTTGAACTAAATAAAATTAATTATAACCATATCATAAAGTACATACATTTACTACATTTTAATGAATCTAAAGCATGTTAATTGTAAAAACTAAATTCTTAATTAAAAAATTATATAAAAATGAGTATTTTTATTAATTTAATACTCATATCACTATATATTCTTTTGATCGAGTTTTCAAAATTTTGATTAACAGTATGCTTATATTAATATGTTTACTATATTATAAAATACATATTTCACTTTTTTAAAATATTTTAAATTTCAAATTTACAACTTATTATTATATATGTTTCTTAAAACTTTACATTCGAATTTTATAAAAGTAATTAATAACCAATTGTTAAACATGTTTAAATGCATATAAGTGTTGATTCTAATACCATGACTTATATAACACATGGACGGAGCTACCATGGTGGCATGAGTGGCACGTGCCACCGTATCTTTTCTCCGACGAAGGGTAAGATTTTTAGGTTTGTGAAAGGTGCAACCGTATCGTTTTGGAAGGTGTTACCGTATTATTTTAACCGTAACTTGTAATCAACCAAAAAAAGCCTTTTGAAATCAACCAAAAAACCGAATAAAACTCCTGACATCAACCGAAAAAAATCCCTCGAAATCAATAAAAAGGTTAAAAAATCGTCGAAATTAAGCAAAAAACTTTAAAAATTCCTCGAAATGGTGGAATTAGGCCAAAAAAAACACATCAAACAATGTTTAACGTCAGTAAAAAGATGAAGACACGTCGATAAAACCGTGTTTTTTGTAAAAAATTTTGTCTATATTATGTGGTGCCACCGTATAAAAAAATTTCTGGGTCCGTCCCTGATATAACATAAAACATATATGAAATTGATGAATCACCGGCTATCTCAAAACTACACAAAACTATAAAAATAATATTATGGATGAAAAAAACAGAATAAAGCATAAACATGATTAAAAACTTGAATTCTCAACTTCTTAAACGAAATTGGCTAATGTTGCATTTAATTATGAAAATATAAACATCATAAAAAAAGGGAATTTAATTAAAATACCCTTTTTTGAAAAATCAGTACCCAAAATGTCCTAAATCTTGTAATTTTTGCCAAAATACCCCCTAGGTCCGCGTTTTGAGTCAAAACGCGGGTTGGATCCGCGTTTCCACTGTTGAACGCGGACATGGGGTGGAGAACGCGGACATGTGACAAAAAACGCGGACATGCCTCAATTGAAATGTGAAATTTAATATATATTTACACTTTATACCCTTATAATTATTTAGTTAGTTTATTTTATACCTTTTACTTTTCTATTTTTCATTTTTCATTTTTATCATATTAACACATAAAATCGTATATTAACTAAAATACGTTAAAATAATACGTTTTAATTTTAAAAAGTTACACCATTATAATCGTCTCTTCGAAACCTTCGAAATGAGCCCAATATTGAATATTTTTGGATTTAATTATTTAATTATATATCATATGTACTACATAAAACGTATGAAACATATGCATATGTTATTTTTCTTTTTACCATAAAACGCAAAACGTATTATATATCACATCTACTACATATTTTTGGACAAAGTATTTATAATTTATGTTATTCTTCTTTTTACCATTTTACTAATAACGATATGTTTAGTCCAATGGTAGAATATCGTTATTTTTACTAAAATATCGTTATTTTTAGTCCAATGGTATAATATCGTTATTTTTACTAAAATATCGTTATTTTTAGTCCAATGGTATAATATCGTTATTTTTACTAAAATGGTAGAATAGCGATATTTTTAGTAGAATAACGATATTTTTAGTCCAATGGTAGAATATCGTTATTTTTACTAAAATATCGTTATTAGTAAAATGGTAGAATATCGTTATTTTTACTCAAATATCGTTATTTTTAGTCCAATGGTATAATATCGTTATTTTTACTAAAATGGTAGAATAGCGATATTTTTAGTAGAATAACGATATTTTTAGTCCAATGGTAGAATATCGTTATTTTTACTAACATATCGTTATTAGTAAAATGGTAAAAAGAAGAATAACATAAATTATAAATAATTTGTCCAAATACGTTTTATGGTAAAAATAACGATATTATACCATTGAACTAAAAATAACGATATTTTAGTAAAAATAACGATATTATACCATTGGACTAAAAATAACGATATTTTATTAAAAATAACGATATTCTACCATTGGATTAAAAATAACGATATTTTAGTAAAAATAACGATATTCTACCATTGGACTAAACATATCGTTATTAGTAAATGGTAAAAAGAAGAATAACATAAATTATAAATACTTTGTCCAAAAATATGTAGTAGATGTGATATATAATACGTTTTGCGTTTTATGGTAAAAAGAAAAATAGCTTATGCATATGTTTCATACGTTTTATGTAGTACATATGATATATAATTAAATAATTAAATCCAAAAATATTCAATATTGGGCTCATTTCGAAGGTTTCGAAGAGACGATTATAATGGTGTAACTTTTTAAAATTAAAACGTATTATTTTAACGTATTTTAGTTAATATACGATTTTATGTGTTAATATGATAAAAATGAAAAATGAAAAATAGAAAAGTAAAAGGTATAAATAAACTAACTAAATAATTATAGGGGTATAAAGTGTAAATATATATTAAATTTCACAATTCAATTGAGCCATGTCCGCGTTTTTTGTCACATGTCCGCGTTCTCCACCCCATGTCCGCGTTCAACAGTGGAAACGCGGATCCAACCCGCGTTTTGACCCAAAACGCGGACCTAGGGGGTATTTTGGCAAAAATTACAAGATTTAGGGCATTTTGGGTACTGATTTTTCAAAAAAGAGTATTTTAATTAAATTCCCTAAAAAAAAAGTATATAATAAAGTAACATGATTAATCTCGTTTGCTTTAAAAATCAGGAAAGACATACTCACTAGTTCCATGACCTGAAATGCGAGATTTGATTGGTTAAAAAGCATCAATTAATGATCAAATACTTAAAATGTTGTTTAGCTAAAACTTAGGGGGTGTTTGGGATTGCTTATTTAAAAGTTGATGCTTATTTTAAAAAGTGTTTATTAGCTTATGCGGTGTTAAACCGAAATTTTTAAAAAAATGTTTGCATTAGCTTATTGTGGTACCAAATCGTAATAAGCTAATAACTTGTTATTTAAAGGTGTTTGAGATTGTTTATACATATAAAATAACCAAAAAAGTCATAAACACTTTTCAAATAAGTTGATAAGTTAAAACCAAATGACTTATCAAAAAGTGTTTTTCAGCGGCATGTCACCGCTATAAGCCATTTTAATTTTTCCCCATCCAAACATTCAAAAGTGCTTATCTCCGAGGTCAAATCGCAATAAGCTAAAAAGCACCTTAAATAAGCAATCCCAAACACCCCTAATAGCATGTCCAATGATTCTCTAAAGTAAAGAAAATGTTTTTTTTTGGTTTTATCTATATTTTGATATAAGAAATTGTCTATGTTATTCTCTAAAATAGAAAAACTAAGAAAAAACTATAACTTTAGATAATTTTTTAAAATTTGAATTAAAGATAGATATAAGTTCTTTATGGTATAATATTTTAATAGTATAATTAACGTTGAAATATTTAAAATATATAGAATCTATATTTGAGTTTAATATAAGAGTAAACTATAATTTTGGTCCCTGTGGTTTACACGTTCCTACGAAAATGGTCCCTAGGCTTCAATAAGTACAATGAGTGTCCCTATTGTTTGCATTTTTCTTTGAAAATCGTCCCTCAACTTAACTCTGTTAAATTTTTTCCGTTAAAGTCAGGGGTAGTTTCGTCAAACCATGTTTTTTCTCTCTTTTTGCAATTTTTCTTTGGCTTTTCTTATTTTTGTAAAAACCATGAAACATTATGGACATATTATGTAATTACATTATATATACATACACAGGGACAATACATATATACATACACAAGGACAATACATATATAGGGGTTAAATCATGTGAGAACCAGAAATATGTTGAGAACCATGAGAATCGATCTAAGCCGTACGTAATTTGGTTTTGATCCTATGGTTTTAAATAAAAGTTGTTTCACCATATGAAAAGAGCATAATCGTCATCTTGGTAACTGAGATTCACCATATGAAACACATACTATTTCATCTCATAAAATAAAAACAATTTTTTCAAAAATATGATATTTCATATATATGTTTTTCACCACATGAAACCAAACACTGAATGTTATTTTCACCACATGAAATGATTCAATATATGTTATTTTACCACATTAATCAAACACTATATGTTATTTCACCAAATGAATCAACCACTATATGTCATTTCACCACATGAAACCAAACATATATGTTATTTCACCACATTAAATCAAACAAAAATTTCATATCTAATCTCTTTTCACCTAATGAAATCAAATACAATTTATGCCTATAATAAAATACAATCAAATTTCCCCATTGTTCTAGGTTCTAGGGTTTTGTTTCGAGAGATCGGAGAAACATTGAACGAAACGCTAAGATTTCCCCTTTTCCGATCTTGGGTTTTGTCTCTACGATATTGGGAGCAGTACCTAGTTGAGAGATGTCAATCAATTGCAGGTCAAGAGGATGGGATGAAGCAGATCTTGGATAGAGGGATCTTCTTCTCCGCAACTTCTATACCGCGACTGCCCCCATCGAATCAAAAAACGCCTTAATCTGTGACGCAATAAAACCATACCTCGTCGGAAACCCAAACAAAAACCCATTGGCCTTAAAATTTCAAAAACTTACAGTCATCGTCACTGTCAATCAGATCGGACGTCCAATCAACTTCCAGTCAGACCCGTCTCCGACAAACGGGACAATTTGGCACCATGGTTAGACATGAATCCACACAGTGTGCGTGAAATACATTATCACACTCCGGAAGCGATCGACAAAACTCGTTTTCTTTGAAATTCTCCAAGCAAATCGAACAGTCACCGGAGGAGGCGGCGACGATGGAGTATTCGAAAGAAGGGAGGTGGGTCTCTAAGTCGAGGAGAGAATATGAGGAGGCGAGTGGTGGGGTATGGAAGAAATAGGAAGGGAAAGGCTTAAATTACAATTTTACCCTTAAAATTCCAAAAATTTTACTAACATTATGTAACACCCTCAAATCTGGAAATAACAACTAATTTAAAATTTTCTAAATACACCAATAAAATTCATCTACAATCATAATTTAATATTTAACCTCAATACACACGTTCATTTTATACATACAGTCTACAATAAGAACGGGTGCTACTAAAACCCAATAATAGTCACTATCTCCAAACTGCGAAAGACTTCACCAAACACTTACACTTATGAGAAACTACGCACATCTCTTAATAGTGCTGCTAGAACCAAAACCCCATCTGGAACCTGATTCACATGCCGACAAATAAAAAAAGTTAGGCTTAACGCCTAGTTAGCTCAAGAGCTTTAACATGAATAAATATATCCTTAAAAGAAAGGAAATCAGTTCAAATCAAGGTATTTTAATCTAATTTACTTTATAAATAGAAACGAATCATTTCCCAAATATGCACATTTTAAAGATGAATACCCCGCCACAAAATATTCTTTCGTAGAGTAAATTCATCCCAAAACTCACTCAAATCATTAAATAGAAGTTGGACTCCCAATTCATAAAAACGTAAATACAACTTATTTCCCGAAACACACAAACATGGTGGAACATATTACCCAACTCATAAAATCATGGATAAACCCATAAATATAAAAAGTCACCGAAAACATGGATACCCAAAATACAATACCTAAAATAACACCTTTGGGTGACGGGGAAGACCCGATTCCATCGAATGTGGCGGCACATAAAGATAAGCTATGTATCTATGTTATAAGCATAACTTCAAGGATAAACAACCATTGGCATCAACCCTAACCAAATCTTTAGCCAAGGTAGACATCAACCCTATCCAGACCTCTAGTCGTATCAGACATCAACTCAAACCGAGTCTTTAGTCATATCGGACATCAACTAAAACCGAGTCTTTAGTCATATCGGACATCAACTCAAACCGATTCTTTAATCATATCGGACATCAACTCAAACCGAGTATTTAGTCACATACAATAAAACCGACTTTTATGCCTATGGATCCATTGCATTACGGTCAGACGTTACATGACTCAAAGGAATGACAACGCACTCAAAGCATGTAATTCCCAAATAAGGTGCAACTAGGTACACCATACGACCAAGGCTCGTTAACGAGCTACCAAGATTGAACAATTGTTCCAAAGACTCATCTAAGGGTAATCCAAACCCCAAAAAGACATAATGAACGATTGACTAAAATACGCGAGTCAGTAAGGTTACACGAACTAAAATACATCTTTTCCCAAAATCTTTGACTCTCAGATTACTATTGGCCTTCCGCCCAAAACCAAAAGGTTTACAATTTCCAAAATGTTTCCAAGATCGGGAATGACCAACACCAAGGACTCACACATTCGTATTTTCAAACATCTCATTTCATGAATCAAGCATAAAACCCAACAAACACCAAAAGTGCATTTTTGACCAATATCTGTTTATGCAATACATCTTCAAGGCACCTTCATTTATGACACATTTATCAAAATTCCCAAAAGTCCCAAAGATGTGGGTTATATAAGTTTATAAAGTTAATCATTTTCAAATAACTAAAACTTATCAGTAGTTAACAATTTAATGTAAAACATAAATACTTTAAAGTAACATTTTGGCATGTACACCGTTTTCACAAATCAACTTGAACTCACCTTGCTAGATTTAGGCTAAATCTAGATTTTACCCCACTTTAAGATTCCTTGAAGAATTCCGAGTCCACAAGCAAAATCCTTCAAAAACCTATATCCATAAATTTTCCACCATAAATATTCATCCAAAACCATATAGAATCGATCCCTAAACACTTTACATCAAAACTTCCATTTTGGGTAATACCCTAGATTTGATCCCATTCTTCCAAGAGTCTTACAAACCGACATTAGAGAAATCGAACACTAGGAAACCAAAAATGGATCATTTATAACTTATTTTAAGGTTTAGAAATGGAAGGGGTACACTTACCACTTAGGTTTTGATGAAAACCTAGAAAACTTAGAAACCTTCAAGAAATGGTGGAAGAACACATGAACTAGCACATGAGGTTGAGATCACAAGCTTGATGGTGAAGAAACACCTTGAAATCCGTGGAAAGGGCCTTAAAATGAGTTAGGGTTTGTGGGTAAGGAAGAAGAAGCGATTTGAGAGAGAATGGGAAAGTTTTGGAGAAGAGAATGAGAAAGAAAGCTGAAAATTCGCATTTAACAGCACCCTGGTGCCCAGGTGCGACATTGACCATGCGACATTGCCCTGAGCAATGTCACTAGTCATAGTCGCTGGTGTGTACTAGCTCACGGTAGACTCCCTGCTATTATGACAGTGCGACTGTGACTCGTCATAGTCGTCGAGCATTGTCGTGGAACCTCTTCGGAGCCCCGAAACTTTACTTTTTCACTGCCAATACTCCTGATACTCCTAGGGACTTTAAACAATACATTTCCCAACAAGATCCCACTGATTACAAGTCACAAAAATGTCCGGGTGACAATCACTTACCGAAAATTACGGGTGTTACAATCCTCCCAACCTTAAAGGAGATTTCGTCCTCGAAATCTAAATTCCAATGGATTGCTGCCCGCATGATAGATTGTCCCTATTCCACTTACCAGAACTACTACCATAACTCTTATGCTGATACTCCCGATAGCAGCCTCCTTGGGCACATTACACTTATATCCAAGTGCACACTTAACTCACTAAGCAGTCTTTACCCACAAGACTACAGTTGTCTCCCAACCTTGGATGACACTTACTACCTCAAGAGTAGTTTGTGATCTCTACATCTCACCGGCTAATTCTCCTCAAATCCACATGATTCTGAACCCAAAGCCAAAGATCGACACCAAGCTCCCATGAACCCTCAGATTCCTACTGGTCCATCCTTAATATTGATAAAGATGCCCTTCCAAGGCGCACTAACGTGTCCTTCAGGTAACCGGCTAACATAGATCCGACTATATCTCAACTCCGATCTAACCCCAACCTCAAAACTTTCACTTAGTAAGACCTCTATCATCACGGAAAACTTATACACATCGATGCTTAATCAGCAACATCCAACCTTCTGCTAAGTTCCGCCTCAGAGAGGTCAATATTCCCAAGACCCAACGGTACTTCCAAGCATTCTCAGATTCATGGACTTCAAGACAACAAGTCGACGCCTAAAACCAAACGGTGATAACGAAAACGTAGGCATCCCGCCTGATATTTCATTCCGGAGGTATTGTCGCGTTAACGTTGACACCTAACAGGGTACTAAAATTTCCAATCTTACATTTCTAACCAACGGACCACAATATTTCCCTTTGCTCATACAAGCCTATCAAGACGATATACCAGCAACGTATAACATGATGTCTAATGGTCCATCGTCCCGACAAACCCAATCTAACCTTACCTAGAATCATACAAGACCTCATCTCGCAGGTTTACCGAAGAACAAAGACCACCCCCTAGATAACTGGGAAGGCATGCATCCATCGCCTCCACTATTCATGCGTGAACTGCTTCATAAACCAAAATCTAAATTTACCGAAGCTGACCACGAGTCGGATCATCCGACGCTTCAAATCCCAAGGACTCCTTAGTTCCTTAGTTACAACTCCTTTCACGACAGGGGTTTGAATCTATAGGCCTAATGAGTTCAAGGTTTTCAGCTAATATGCCAATTTAAACTTTTATAAAACTTTTAAATGCACAAGCTTTATAACAATTAATCGTGCGGTAAAAATACACTATCGTTCATCCGATAGGTTTCGAAACTGGTTACCAACACTACACATATAAAACCATTTCCAAACTCATTTGATCGGTACTTGCGTTAATATGGTCAATAATAAAAGATGTGTAACAATTTACACTATATACATGAAAATAATTTCCTGCACCCTAACATGTGCAATAAATGTTTGTACAACTCCAAAAGAGAACTTCACAATTTTAACCATAAAATTCTTTCTTTTTAACCGCAAGACGTTGTGGCATAAAATTTTCAACAAGTCTCATATGCACCAGTTTATCCCCCAAAACTCAGTAAAGTGATTGGGACACACATAAATATCAATTCAAGTTTAACTTTGGGTCGCACAGGTAAAACGCACCTGTGCAAAATAGTAAGTACACCGACATGTAAACTGATACTCATTTAGTGCATTGCGGAAATTTTCTAACAGTGAAATTAATAACTGAAATATGTTCAGAACAAAAGTTCTATCTGAAATAACATAAATCTTTTATATGTTTACTCACACCAACAATATAACTTAATCCAAATACGAATAGTGTACAACGATTAACACTTGTATAAGGCCCAAAGAAAAATCGCATGATATTGAGACTTCTCCAAAATAATCATATGGGGCGACATCTATTGACAAAACCCACAAATTAACACACGCAATAATGCATGTACTCACGTTCCAAAATTTATCTACGCGACGCAAAAGTCGTACGATAAGATACCATAAAACCCAACTGAATTTTCATAAAACTCATTAACGCTTAAATCAAACAGTGTCAAATTTTTCATTTCCCAACATAAAACATAAGATGACAATAAGTCAAAAAATGTCAAAATTCTAAAACCACAACGTAAGATAAAGTGACCCCTTTTCAACAAAACTTTCATGAGACACGACGCCTAAAAAAAACTCGTAAATTTACACGCAACAAAATTAAAACCCATTCATCTCCAAGCGTACTCACACGCCCAAAACGTCGCGAAACTGAACTCCAAAAATTCAACACAACCGAACAGATCCAAAATTCCCAAGAAAATTCTACCTCAAGAACATGGGAACAACTCTTCCTTTAAAACCTTAACATACGTGGAGGAGATCCAATGTCAAGGTCAAAAATTCTACAGGTACTTGCCCAATACCCCAAATAACATTAAAACACGGATATTACAAGATCCGAAACTAGTGTTAGACACAAAACGGGGATAAAGAGATGTTCAATAAAACATTTGCAACCACGTGCAACAATCATGCATGTTTGAGCTCACGGTTTAAAAGCTGATGAGTGCTAAATGCTCTACCAAGATTTCGTAACATAACTCACTTTATACTTTGAAAACATAAGAAACAATTTATGCAAACTTATTTAGAAATAAATTTTGTGCATGAATTTGGTCGGCACTCAACACCTCAAAACCACGCCCCTCGATTTCTTAGTTACACTATCGTCATTTAGATGCTCAACATCTTAAGGCAAGATCAAGGACTTCATAGGTTCACCTCACGAATTTCTCCTCGAAATAACATCGTTCCCAAAAGTCTATGGTTCTAATCCAACCAATCAATCTGACCCGAAACGGTCCACTTAATGCAATCACCATGCTTACCGTCACTCCAAGTGACGAATACTAAAATCATCAACTCCTTTTAATGGCTACCCATTTAGAACTTCTTCACTACCCCATCGGTCATCATACGAAGGTAGTTCAAACACATACATGTAACTCGTAGGTTCGCCATAACACTGTCCAGGTGCTATTATGAACGTATTGTACATGATCATCCTTGCCAATTTCGGCGTGATTCCCGTTCTTAGTGACTTCACTCACCTCGAATCATCAAATCTTAAAGTTCCTAATTGTGCAATCTCACATTCAATCACTTAAAATAACGCTAGTTTGAGTCTAAGCATCCAAAAATCAACACCTAATTATCTCAAAACTTAAGCTCTGATACCAACTTGTAACACCCTCAAATCTGGAAATAGCAACTAATTTAAAATTTTCTAAATACGCCAATAAAATTCATCTACAATCACAATTTAAGATTTAACCTCAATACACACGTTCATTCTATACATACAGTCTACAATAAGGACGGGTGCTACTAAAACCCAATAATAGTCACTATCTCCAAACTGCGGAAGACTTCACCAAACACTTACACTTGTGAGAAACCAAACACATCTCTTCATAGTGCTGCTAGAACCAAACCCCAATCTGTAACCTGATGCACATGCCAAAAAATAAAAAGGTTAGGCTTAACGCCTAGTGAGCTCAAGAGTTTTAACATGAATAAATATATCCTTAAAAGAAAGGAAATCAGTTCAAATCAAGGTATTTCAAACTAATTTACTTTAGAAATAAAAACGACTCATTTCCTAAATATGCACATTTTAAAGACGAATACCCCGCCACAAAATATTCTTTCGTAGAGTAAATTCATCCCAAAACTCACTCAAATCATTAAATAGAAGTTGGACTCCCAATTCATAAAAACGTAGATACAACTTATTTCTCGAAACACCCAAACACGGTGGAACTAATTACCCAACTCATAAAATCATGGATAAACCCATACATATAAAATGTCACCGAAAACATGGATACCCAAAATACAATACCCAAAATAACACCTTTGGGTGACGGGGAAGACCCGATTCCATCGAATGTGAAGACACATAAAGATAAGCCATGTATCTATGTTATAAGCATAACTTCAAGGATAAACAGTCATTGGCATCAACCCTAACCAAGTCTTTAGCCAAGGTAGACATCAACCCTATCCAGGCCTCTAGTCGTATCGGACATCAACTCAAACCGAGTCTTTAGTCATATCGGACATCAACTCAAACCGAGTCTTTAGTCATATCGAACATCAACTCAAACCGAGTCTTTAGTCATATCGGACATCAACTCAAACCGAGTATTTAGTCACATACAATAAAACCGACTTTTATGCCTATGGATCCATTGCATTACGGTCAGACGTTACATGACTCAAAGGAATGACAACGCACTCAAAGCATGTAATTCCCAAATAAGGTGCAACTAGGTACACCATACGACCAAGGCTCGTTAACGAGCTACCAAGATTGAACAATTGTTCCAAAGACTCATCTGAGGGTAATCCAAGCCCCAAAAAGACATAATGAACGATTGACTAAAATACGTGAGTCAGTAAGGTTACACGAACTAAAATACATCTTTTCCCAAAATCTTTGACTCTCAGATTACTATTGGCCTTCCGCCCAAAACCAAAAAGGTTTACAACTTCCAAAATGTTTCCAAGATCGGGAATGACCAACACCAATGACTCACACATTCGTATTTTCAAACATTCCATTTCATGAATCAAGCATAAAACCCAACAAACACCAAAAGTGCATTTTTGACCAATATCTGTTTATGCAATAAATCTTCAAGGCACCTTCATTTATGACACATTTAGCAAAATGCCCAAAAGTCCCAAAGATATGGGTTATATAAGTTTATAAAGTTAATCATTTTCAAATAACTAAAACTTATCAGTAGTTAACAATTTAATGTAAAACATAAACACTTTAAAGTAACATTTTGAAATCCATGGAAAGGGTCTTAAAATGAGTTAGGGTTTGTGGGTAATGATGAAGAAGCGATTTGAGAGAGAATGGGGAAGTCTTGGAGAAGAGAATGAGAAAGAAAGCTGAAAATTCGCATTTAACAACACCCTAGTGCCCAGGTGCGACATTGACCATGCGACATTGCCCTGGGCAATGTCGCTGGTCATAGTCGCTGGTGTGTACCAGCTCACGGTACACTCCCTACGATTATGACAGTGCGACTGTGACTCGTCATAGTCCCCGGGCATTGTCGCGGAACCTCTCTGGAGCCCCGAAACTCGACTTTTTCACTGTCAATACTCCCGATACTCCAAGGGACTTTAAACAATACATTTCCCAACAAAATCCCACTGATTACAAGTCACAGAAATGTCCGAGTGACAATCACTTACCGAAAATTACAGGTGTTACATATTACAACAAATGCCATTATTGTTAATCACCTTTGATTCAAACCCTTAAATGGTTGAGATTAGTCCTTGCGGTCCTCAACATTTTTTCGGTTCTCGTTTGATTACAGTCCTATATATATATATATATATATATATATATATATATATATATGTAATTACATTATATATACATACAAACACACACACACACACACACACATATATATATATACATACACAGGGACAATACATATATACATATCCCACTAAAATGGCATCCCAGCAAGATCATGAGCGTTACAGAGCTGGTGAAGCTGAAGAAAAGACCAAAGATCAATTGACGAATAGCTACTTGTTGGAGATGGGTTAGTCAGCGTCGGTGCCAGTGGCCGGAAAAAGGAAGATCGGGGGATGAGGTGTGATGCAGAGGACGGGAAAGCTAGTGAAGAACATGGCTCAAGGTGCTGCTGAAAAAGCTCATGGGAACCTTTAAAATGGCCTAGGGACAATACATACATACATATATATATATATATATATTCTTTTATCCATAGGAACGATGGAGTCTGGGTTGTTACAGGCGCCATCGTTAACTTCAACATCGAAGAGGTCATAAAAGGTGGATAGGAGAGGGGAAAGAGAGGTTCCAGCCTGCCAGGGTCACCATCTTCGGCGACCTGAACAGCCTCAGTCACCATCTCAGGCAATCTAAACGGCTCTGGTCACCATCTTCGGCAACCTGACCTGCTTCGTTCACCATCTCTCAAATTAAATCCAAACCCAAATCTAAATCGATTGATGAAGCTTGAATCAATCTGAATCGAGATCGGTGGTGCTTCAACCTCTCTCAACTGTCGGCCCTACCCATCATTAGGCACACACACCACCCATCGCCGGCCCTCCATCGATCACATTGACCTCTGTGTGTATCCAGTGTGTATATGTGTGTGTGTGAATCTACAGAGAATTAAAGATCAATCGAGATCGGTGTATGCGTGTTTTAAAACAGTGTGATTATATATATATATATGTATGTATGTATATATAACATGTGTGTGAGAAAGTTGGTCGGAGTGGTCGCCGGAGGAGGGTGTTGGAGATGCTCCGGTCCTTGTATCATTGTTCGTATGTATATATGCATATATATATATATATGTGTGTGTGTATTAATATAAATTAGTCTAAATTACAATTTGATCCCTCAAGTTCAAACAAAATTATAAAACTTGTCCTTGTAAAAATGACGAAAATACTCTTAACTTAACTGAGTTTTTTAACGGAGTTAACGACGAGAGACGATTTTCAAAGCAAAAATGTAAACAATATGGACGATAATTGTAGTTATTGAAGCCTAGGGACCATTTTCGGAGGAACGTGTAAACCTCAGGGACCAAAATTGTAGTTTACTCTTTATTTTATAGAAGTTATAAAAATTTGTTAAAGATAATCTTATAATCTAAAATTAGTTGTATATATGTTACAATAATTACCAATAAAAATCACAAGACTTGTGGTGTAGCGGTAATCACCTGGGAAGTTCATAGCGCTTAACCCGGGTTCGATTCCCTGCATTCGCAACTTTGTGGCCACTGTGTATAACCTCAGGACTGCATGCTTTAGCAGTCGATTTCATTGCCAAGGGATTAGTCAGGGCCAAAGGCCCAGGACACCCTTTCCAAAAGAAAAAAAAATTACCAATAAACATATAATTAGTAATTTTGATTTAATACATAAATACTTCATCTAGTAATATTTTCTTTAAACAATTTAAAAAAATCATTACGTATTTTCGTAACTTGCTATCTAAACATTTATTGATACATTCCACCTATTTCCAAGAAGTCAAACTGTATCGCTATTAATATTGCTAATATTTATTTTCAATAAAAAAAAAAAAAAAAAAGAAACAGGTGTAATTAGCAATATAAATATTGTATGTAGGTTTTCTCATATAAAAACTCATGCCTTTGTTTAAAGATTCATATTACCTCTCCTCTCCTCTGCTGCTTAGTTTCTTTCAGTCAACGCCGCGAGTCGTCCGCCGTGCACCACCGCCACACATGGAAGCAGACGGCGGATGTTCACCCACCTCCAGCGGTGAGAAGAGAAAGAAGAGGGATACCGACCAGCTTCTTCACGTCGACAAACCCTACAGAGGGATAAGGATGAGGAAGTGGGGAAAGTGGGTGGCTGAGATTCGCGAACCCAACAAGCGTTCACGTATCTGGCTTGGTTCCTACTCCTCCCCCATCGCCGCCGCCCGTGCCTACGACACCGCCGTCTTCTACCTCCGCGGCCCCTCCGCCCGTCTCAACTTCCCAGAATCCATCGGAGACGATGGATACCTCCACGACCTATCCGCTGCCTCCATCCGTAAAAAGGCGACCGAAGTTGGAACCAAGGTGGACGCCCTCCAGAGCCAGAACGGCCACCACTCGCCGTCGACGGAATCATACTCGGGAAGGGTTTGTTTGAACCCGGACCTTAACGAGTATCCAAGTCCAGAATCTTCAGATGAAAATTAAGCAATGAACTTGTTGATAAAGAAAAATCATCAGTTATTATTTCCCCTTTCTAAAAATCAATATATATATATATATAGCTTCATAGATATAGAGAGAGATTAATTAGAGAGGTAGAGATGCATAATCCGAAGGGATTACACATGTTCATCGTCCCAAACTTTATTAATTATTATTGCTATGGCTTTCTTGATTAATTAATTAGCCACAAAATTAATGTATAGTTGTATAATTAGTTAACAATTAATTAGGCTTATGGTTGTAGTTTCTAATGGTTTGATTATCAAAAGTCATTTCAACGATCACCTTCTTAATCAATTTCCGGTCCCTAATTAATAAACAAACAACAAAATATTTACGATGATTCGGTTTTGTCTAAACAAATTTCAAAATATTCATTCTTTGATGTTTCTTGAAATCCCTTCGACGAGCATATTTTTGTTACAAGAAAATACGTCATTTTAGTTAAAAAAAAAAATCACATTTCAAAGTTTACTTTAAAAAATTATTTAATTTTCATCATTTATTTATAATTTTTCACCATTAATTGATAGGGTTTTATATCATTAATTTGTATTTTAATATTTTAAAGAACATAAGAAAATATCTTTTTAAAACTGTATTATTATATGAACGAAAATTGATTGTGATGTGCCATAACTAAGTTCGTGGATGACTACAAACATGATTTTAAATAAGAATTTCCAACCAATCATTGGCCACAAAACTCTAGTTTTGATACATAATATATATGTATATATATATAAAACATATGAGGAAGGATCATGCGAGAAGTTAAACATTTTACGAGAAGACGAGAAGTGTTTAATCATATATGATATCACGGCCTGTGGGTGTGCTTAATCATATATGATTAAACGTCTATGTATTGTCAATATAACATGTGTTTAATCATATGTGATTAAGTTTGGGTATCATATATGATTAAACACTTCTCGTTTTCTCGTAAAATGTTTAGCTTCTCGTTTGAACATGCCCCTATAACATATATATATATATATATAGAGAGAGAGAGAGAGAGAGAGAAAGAGGGTAGAAAGTTGTTAACTTTATGAACTTATTTCAACCAATAAAAATATATCTTTGAGTGTTGTTGTGATTATTTGTATATTTAATGTTAAAAGGTAGAAATATAAATTTTAAATTAGCCAATATTTCATATAATTTTTTGGGAGTCAGAAGAATAATTTTTTTTTGAACGGCAAAACAGATGAAACTTTTATTAACAGAAGAAACTCGAAGCAGTCCACAACGAAACAACGAACGAACACACACAACAGACAAACAAAAACAAGCAGAACACGAGGCAAGCTACCTAGAACCGAAGGAAAAAGAAGAAAAAAAAGCAGTTTGCGAGGAGCAAACCACCGCATACCAACCCCAAACAATTGAGAGTGCCGAACAAAACTCTGAAAAATCAAACGACCAGTTGCAAAGAAACAGAAATTAACAACAACCTTGCCAGGCCTCTGGTTCTCCACCATGCTTTCTCACGATCGCGTGTATAGAACAACCCTCATCGACTTTTCAGAACACCAAAAAACAGACCGGAAAATGCTGTTCTTCCGGCCTTCAGGCTGCCCGATTCCTAGTCGCATTTGCCGTGATTAACACTCTCTATCACGAACGAGGATCCGACAGCCACCGAACCATATCTGTGATGAGATCGCGGGTTCTCCACTTAATCCATTCGAAGGTTCTGAGTTGCGCCATGAAGAAATTGTCCGCAATCTTATCGTGATGCTTTTCAAAGACCACTTTGTTATAGTGTGACCAAATGAAATAGAAGAAGCATTCAACCGTTGTTGTCCTCCGCTTCGACGCCATGCTATTTGGGCCAAAATGGTCGCCCATCTCCATCAGTTCAACGATCGAATTAACCGACGAGAAGTTGGTGTGCCACCATCGTCCCGCTTGTAGCCATAGGGATTTTACGTCTTCTCAATTGACCAAGGCATGGTATATCGTCTCGATTGATTTTCCACACCTTGGGCAAAGGGTAGTGTCCAACTCGATTCCCATTTTATCCAATACCTCCCTAGTTGGAAGCCTCCCTAGTCTTACTCTCCACACAAACACGCTTATCTTTTTTGGAATTGATGTCGTCCATTTTGTTTCCAACACGCTATTTGCTCCATCCGATCTTTTATCCTCCAATAATCCCCTCATTTTCTTGACCGTAAATCCATCTTGTGTGTCCAACGACCATACGATCCTACCCCTACCTTCCCTTTTTGGTTTTTTTTCCTTGGAGCTCACCCATTAAAGTGTTGGGAGAAGAAGATTTGCCAAACATAAACATGCAACGGAAGCAAAAACAAGATCTTCTTCTTCCTTGAGAGGATCCATTGTACAAGTGAAACTAACAACTAAAAGATAAAATAGATGAAAGGAGATCATACCCTTGAAGACAATGGCGGATCTAAAGGAGAATCCCTCTATCAAGTTCACACCCAAAGCTCTAAGCTCTTTTGCAAGAAAATCTCCTTGTTCTCTTTGTGCAACACACACTTTGTGTATGTGTGTGTGTTTTTCGAAAATCTTAAGATCATCTCCAATGCAAGGTTCTTATAAGCAAAAAGTGGAGTGACTTGTAAGAACTACCATTGTGGAGAGTTCTTATAAGAACCTCACCCCCTTTGAGTTCTTATTTAAGAACCTTGGTTCTTACCATGAAGTTTGTGTGAAATGACAATTTATTTATTTTTATTGGTGGTTACATTAAATATTTGATATTTATTTATAAATATATAATAATTATTGGTGTTGACAAATATATGAGACCCACAAAAATGAGGTTCTTATAAGAACTAGCATTGTAAACTTTTATATGAATTTTTAATTTGATGAGTTAGAAATGATATGCTCTAAGAGAGAGATATATGGGATGGGAGGCAAAATAATAATCTTGCATGTAAGGGAGAGATAGAGTGTAGAAGTGTATAGAAACATTTTAGTGGTGGAGGTGAGAAGTGGAGTGTTGGAGTGTCTAACCACTCCACATGGCACTCCATGTCTTTAATATTTATAAAAATATCCCTTAACTTTTGCCTTAGTTTCTAGTTAATCCATCATTTATGATGTTTAACAAACTATCCCCTTTAATAATCAATTCTTGCAATAATAGTTTGGACTTTGTGTGCGACCAAATAGGATAATGTCAATAACTAATTATTTTGTGTCAATGGGCATATCTCCAACAGACTCCCACTTGCACTTGACACAATAACTATATAATTGTAACAACCCATCATGATGAAATAACATAAAATAAAAAATTAACTTCCCAAAAAAATCTTCCCAACACAATCACACGAAAACATAAGGTCACATAGTTCAAGGGTGCTATATTTTTTTAATCACAACAGAGAACTCTAACGTGCAACTAAAACCGCAACTAAGGCAACACCTTCCGACCTGCTAGCTCAACATTTCTCTTTCCCTTTAGAAGAACCACCAACAATTTCTTTACCTGAAAATGGGTTTTAGAGAATTGAAAGCGAGAGTTAGACCAAAAGGGTCTAGTGAGGTCCCAACAGCAAACATTTTCAAAATATAGCAGGAAATCAGTGAATAAAATCTATCTCTACGAGAGCTCAGCCATCATATAAATTGAGTCACTTCCCATCCAGAATCAATTCATGTAAGGCTCAGATATCGCACTCTCGGGGCCCAGTAGATCCCCATTCGGCCCCCTAGTCGATGCCGTTACCGGGTGTAAGGAAACGAATTCAAACCCAAAGTTCAACCATCCTCGATGATCGAAGATAAGCCATGGCACTCAATTCATATACCAATATCAAATTGCAACATGATAAAACCCGTAAAAGCGTACACATACGTGATATTGATATAAACCCAATATTTTACAGTTCAGTCATAATTTACGAAAAACGGTAAGCATAATAAATATTATCAGTCAACGCCATTTCCAATTTGTAAAAGTTTTCGAATAAGGGAACCCACTTGGACTCTTACATATTAGACATCAGAATAACACTCACCCTAAAGTGATACGAGTTCCTACATGGAGAACCATAATTTAATAGAAAGTCTACACCAACAAATTTTATTACTCAACAACCAGGCCCAAGCCCGAGCCTTCTTCTTCCCAGCCCACGGACTGGTTCTCGGCTTGGCCGGCCCCCTTTTTTATCGGCATTCTAGTCCCGAATCAAAGAGATCCTGGGTCGATCTCGGTCGGCGCCCACTCGGTCGCGTCCAGATGATAACACCCGGGTGACCCCGGTTTGGCTGAAACTCCCGGATGGCCTCGGGTTTGGAGGTGCCCGGTTGCTCTCGGGTGTGGGCGGCACATCCCCGTCCTAGGATTTCGATGCGACGTGACCCGGAGAGGGTGACAGTCCCAATCGATCTCCCTATCGGTCCCTCTATCAAGGAGGCCACCCTAATCCAGATTAAATCTCAAAATTCAAAGCGTTGGTTTCTCCAATATCCACTTTCATTTCTTGAAACTTGACAAGTTTGAGATTGATAAAAGAGATTTTCGAAACGAATTAGACCTCTAACTCTAAGCAAGGATTAAAAGGTTTACCTCTTTTGGAGAAGAAGTTTCCTCTAGCGACTTATCTTCATTTTCAAAAAAAAAATCAAATCTTAAATGGTCAAGGATTATAACCCAAGCTCTCTGCAATCCTTTCTCCATTTCCATGTTCGCCGCACACATCTACAAAATTTCCAAATGGAGGTAGGTCTAGGTTTTTAGCCTTCCAACAACTAATTCCTCAATAGCCCTCCAAACTTCTTCTATTTACACAAACGACACAAAACTTAAAACTTTCACTAAGGAAAAGGAATTTACAGTTGTTACAACACTTCTCCCTCAAAAGAATTCCGTCCCCGGAATTTCTTTTTCGAACAGGTACGGGTGTTTGGACCTCATCTCCGATTCTAATCCCCATGTATATAATAACACATGACCGAATACACATAAATAATGATAATGAGTAATAAACTGTGTTCACAATATCAACCATTAACTCGCACAAAGATATCGCGACTAAAATAATAGTTATAACAATTTCCATATAAGTTAAAGACAAAAGGTTACCATCTCTTTTTCCACAAATTCAACAGAATATAAGAGGACCACAGGACAAAAAAAGAAAGGAAAAGGAATATTACATGGAGTTTAAAGGTTTTGTTAGTGAAGAGCAAAAGAAAGTATAAATATACATTAAATTTATTATCCTGTTATTGCCACCATCATCATTGATGCAATTGTTGTTAACAATCATCTTATCACCTATCCATAATTTGTTTGTTTTATTTCTTTCATATATTAGCTTAATAGATATCTAGTGTTAAGTCAAAATATTGTATCCAAGATTTAATTAGAAAGTCAAAGTTGTAAAGTCAACTATGTCAAAGTCAAAGTCTGTATTGTCAAAGTCAAGGAAAGTCAAAATAGTCAATGTTGTTTAAGTTTACTTAGTTGTTAAGTCTTTGTTAGACTTGTGGTATAAATAGGTTTTTGTCTTTGTATTTTCCTTAAGAATCGTATTGTAATATTTCAGACTTGTGGTTAATCAAGATCTACTTTCTCTCTCTAGACTTTAATGTTTGATCTTGTTGAAATTAGCTTGATTGTTTGGGATTTGTAATTCACATCTAGGTATCAACATAAATATCATAATAGAATATACATATTCTGCATTCTTCTCCTCATCACCATATGCCGCATTTGTCTACATATTTTGAAATGGTGAAGTATAAAAAAAATTCATCAGGTACTACATAAACACCTGGATATGAAGAGAACAAGATTTCGTCAACTAGGACTACAAGTTCATATGAAACATAAAACATAAAAGAAACATTACAACTCTAAAAGGATTTATCAAGTAACTCACCTGGTAGGTTGAACTCCGTCACACACAAAGATATCAGTCTCAAAAGGTCGAGCTCCTACATTATATTAAAGCTAACGGTTACAACCCGGGTCATAGGTCACTTGGGACGCCCGAGTCAAAGAACCCCGGTACGCCCGATTCTTGGAGATAAACTCGGTGAAATCGGGGAGGGGACTCCCGATTCACACGGCGGCGAACCCAACTCGATTTTTATGGGGTTTCTTATTCACCTTCTTTGATTTACAGAACATAATCGACACTATTCATCTAATGAGGGGAGTTGTTTCAAACAATCCTCACTTCAAGATTCAAACAAAATAACTCCCTTTATCAACGATCAGGTCACCTCTTGGGAAGTTTTAATGCCAAGAACTTCTCTCAACAATCCAAATTTCTAAAATCAATACAAAGTTAGATAACAATCAAGGAAAAACATAGATAACAACTCACCCGCAAAACAAAATATAAATTCATTCTCCCAAAAACGGATCCCAAACGAGTCAACGGGAAACATAAAGATTAACATAGATCCAAACAAGATTAATTCTATGACGACCGAGATACTAAGGTTCGCCTCGAGCACCGCTTCTAAAATAGACCATCACCGACTCCCTCTAGCTTTCAATACTTTTCTTTTCCTTTAGCGAGGATAGACACTTTCCCTCAAAACTCGCTTAATTGCACAACAATACACATAATGCTCACCTAGAACATCCATCGCGCTATAACTTACTCACATCTGCCGATCTTCCTCTCCGAGCACCTCAATCAACTACCTTACCCTGCCTCTTCGAAACATAGGACACCCATTGTCAAGAAAACTTACTAAATGGTGCTCGCCTTAAGCCATCTCTTGGACTAATTTTCCAACACCTTAACCATAACATACATAATAACTCTTTTTTTTCTATACCCATGCAAACTAACAACTTTTAAACATACTTCACATGCTTCTGATTCACTAGACGATCTTCTTAGTCTCGGCTTACTCGGCCTTTTGCAACACACCAACATTATCTTCTCAAACACTTCTGAGGCATCGTTTTCCTTTTACTGATAACATATCCCCAACACGTATTGGCTCTATCGCAATTTTCACTTGAGGTATTCAGATGGGTCACGAACAATACGCAACACTCCCTGTACCAAGCCTTTTCTCATTCTTCAAATAGAGTCAGCTTATTCACTTGGATCCATTCCTACTCAACGAATAGTTCAACGTTCCCAGTCAACTTCAAATCTACAACAAGGTACCACAACCAATAGAACAAGATATCCTTATCGTCTTAATATAAGTTCCTCCGAAGTTCAACGCAACCAAGAAGAGAACGAGTTCTCCTGGAAGGTGATCATCAAATATCACTCACCCTTCGATCTCAAGAACACAATAACGTGACGACTATATCCAACATACCTGCCACATTCGAACCTTCTCTCAAAACCTCCAACTCCAAAATTTACATTTACCCTTGTCCCACATCACCATACGCATCACCACCCACATAACACCAATTCATTAACACATCCATAACGTACACGCCCACCTCAGCCCAAAATGCCACCAACTTGCTCACATCGTTACCACACCCCTTCTTTTCCTTACTAAGAATACCGGAAACATAAATCACCAATTATTGGCTTGACCGACACATTCCACACCCTCAAATCCTTTCTTTGTCCCTAAATTCAAAACTTTCACGACCTACTGAGTTCATAGCCTTCATGCATGACATCTTGATAATAAAAAAAACGAAAATCATTTCTCATATTGAACATTCAAAAGGCACAAAAATCTCGAGCATAGATCGCACACATGACTCATAACCCTCATAACTTCAAGGTTATGCACAACAATCTCGAGCATAGATCGCACGCAACTTTCGATAAAACACTACATTGACAAACTAAAACAATGTCGTGACAACCGAGATATAGAAAGAAATCTTCCCTAAACAACTAGAAAAGTTCTGAACGAAACTGCTTGCACAAATTAAAATAGTCGTCTCTCACACTCATTTATAAAATATCAACGTGTCAAAACTCATTTTGGTCATAAAGACTTGCCGTCAGACGTTTTTATGATCTTCGCAACGAAGTTTATCTCAACATGAATGAGGTGATATAATTTGAAAATCCTTTAGTTCAAAAATTTTATTTAACAACGAAAGTAGGTTTGTCTTTCTCTATTAAACACACACTTGCACACGTCACATTATTTCCAAAACATGAAATTCGTTACGTACGCGTCTACTTTTTATCATGAAAGAAAATTTTTGTACTATCCCTAAAAACACGATGCATGAAACTCAACGTGCAACTGAAGGCTATTCACTCAGTCTAGGTCAACCACTGCACACACGCAATTATCATTGTTACCCCGCTTGACTAACGATCGCTTCCTCATTCTAGGAACAACTTAATGTCCAGGTGGCCCACAATATACCTTCTTGATTACCCCTCCAAGTTCTTGCATTGAGCACTGATTTATAATTCATACGATTTCAGTCTTTGACCCCTACCGGTCGATAAACCAATCACATTTTCTTCCCAATCAGTTCCTCCAATAATTCAATTCACTCCCGATATCATCTTTCCGACATCCTTACCACTCTATTGCTGATTGGAGAGTCATAAGCTCCATTCTTTCACCCAACCAAGAGTTGAAACTTTCAAAATCCTAACCAATCTCCTTTTCCTGTCTAAATTGATCGGTACATCAGCCCCCAACATGTGGACTCACTAGAAGCTCAGAGTTTACCCTTAATCAGTCATTCTCCCATTTCGAACTCATGAAGTTCTACTCTTTGGGCGATCGAATCTCATTCAAGATAATTCTCCTTCTAGGGGTTGTCAACAATTACACTACAGGCGACCTCACGCACCCCATCGAATCTACAACTACACCGCACGACTGGAATTTTACTCCATTCCACCACCCCCCCTTCATGGACTAACTCGACCATAGTATCTCCCCGATCATGGCATAAACCAAACTAACCACATATAACCAACGTTCTATTGACTACTACGCATAGTAAGGCAATTTGAGCATGTACATGTACCTGTAAATTCACAACTACACTGGCCAGTTGTACTATAAATTGATCTTACATGACCATCCTTACTACCTTATATTTAGTGTACTTAGAGTGATCTTCCTAAGGCATCCTACATCCCGGTTGTGTCCCAAAAACTACTCCACAGTTTAAGTTTAGGCCCATCCGATCACCTAAATCCCTTAAACTATGGCTCTAATACCAATTGTAACAACCCATCATGATGAAATAACATAAAATAAAAAATTAACTTCCCAAAAAAAGGTTCCCAACACAATCACACGAAAACATAAGGTCACATAGTTCAAGGGTGCTATATATACATATTTTTTTTAATCACAACAGAGAACTCTAACGTGCAACTAAAACGGCAACTAAGGCAATACCATCCGACCCGCTAGCTCAACATTTCTCTTTCCCTTTAGAAGAACCACCAACAATTTCTTTACCTGAAAATGGGTTTTAGAGAATTGAAAGCGAGGGTTAGACGAAAAGTGTAACAACCCAAAAAAAATCGACATAGCAATAATATAAGCATAACAATATCAACTAAGGCAAACTTCCAAAATCTGGTCCCAACCGAGAAACTAAATAGAATTTGTCTATGCCGCGACTAAGGCCCTCTCTTCAATAGTCTAGCTCCTAACATTTCTCTTTCCCTTTAGAAACTCCAGCAGCAACCCTGCTACCTGAAAATGGGTTTTAAGAAAAGTGGAAACAAGGATTAGACCGAAAGGTCTAGTGAATTCCCAACCTCGTCCATTTTATAACAACAGAAAGCACAATCAAATTCATAAGGTTAGTTTCAAAAACTTCGTGTCACAGGAAGTGACTAGTTCCATATCGAAATCCATCGTCACGAGACAGGACTACTCGTCCTCGGGCCCCCAGTAGATCCCCATACGACCCCCTAGTCGATGTCGTTTCCGTGTGTAAGGAAACGAATTCCAAACACACGGTTCAACCATCCCCGATGATTGAAAATAAGCCATGGCGCCCAGTTCATAAAAACAATAACAATTCCCATATGATAAAACTGTAAGAAAGTACGCATGCATGATATCAAAATAAACTCAGTCCATCACCGTTCAAAGTTATATTTGACGGAAAGCGGTAAGCATAATAAACATTATCAATAAATGCCATTTCCAGATTTCACGAGTTTTAAAATAAGGGAACTCACCTAATTCAACACTTCAAACCCAATGATACGTAATTAACGGAAGTGAGTCACCTACACAATGATCAAAACATGACACAGATCCTAGGTTAGACCTGAGTTCGACTTATAACATTTCCAACTAACAGTTCCTCAACACTCCGAAAAATCCCAATTAACTCAACACGACCAACCTAAAACCTTTCCTAATAACACTGGTTCTCTCGCAGATTACTACTCAAAATCCAGCTCTGAATGCCACCTAAATTTCACATCGATCGGGGTTTTGGTCGACCGGTACCACGCGCCCGGTGCCTCAGCGCCCGGTACGGGTGTCACCCGGGGTCTCAGTGCCCGGTATGGGTACTGCCTGGGGTCTCATCGCCCGGTATGGGTGTCGCCCGGGGTCTCAGCGCCCGGTACTCCAACTCCCGGGGTTTGGCGTGCCCGGTACTAACTCACCAGACCTCTATAAACGCCGCCCGAAGTGCGATTCTGGGGTTTTCTCGAGTGAGGAGAAACCCCAAAATAATCTATAATACCCTCTAAAGCGACCCTTATACCATAAAAATCATATCCGTTTAACATCAAAACCAACTTTCTCCATAAACCTCAAAATCAAACAGTAATCATTCCCTTCCCTTCATTGATACCAAAATAATTATTACAATTCAAGAATTAAATAAGAATTCTTACATTTGAGAAAATTTCCTTGCCCAAAAGTTCCTTGCTCCAAACTCCTCCAAGACTCCCTGCTCTTCAACGGCGCTCCAGATTGCAAAATGATAGGATTTTAGGGTTTTCCCCCTATTTTACCATATTCCTAATATTTCACTCAAGTCCTCAAAGTTCTAATTTTTCACAATAATCCCCAAGAGTTAAAGTTTTACAACTTTGGGCCTTACAACTCTCCCCCACTAGGAAAAGATTTCGTCCTTGGAATCTCTTTGTTGAAAAGGTACGGATACTTGGACATCATATCTGCTTCCAGTTCCCACATTGTGTCTTGCCCCTTGTGGAACTTCCATTGGATCTTTACCAAGTTGATGTCCTTTGTTCTTAACCGCTTGACCTTTCGGTCCACAATAGCCTTCGGTTCCTCGACGAAGTTTAATCTCTCATCTACCCGTACGTCCTGTAATGGCACCACCATATCGACTTCTGCCAGACACTTTCTTTGGTTTGAGACGTGAAAAGTATTATGAATACCCTTCAGTTCTTCGGGTAATTCCATCTTGTAAGCCACTTCCCCCACTCGTTCAATTATTTCAAAAAGTCCAATATAACGTGGACTCAACTTCCCTTTCTTCCCAAAACGGACTACCCCCTCCCACGGTGATATCTTTAGCATCACTTTGTCACCCACCACAAATTCAATATCCTTTCGCCGCTTATCCGTGTAGCTAGCTCTTCTGACGATCCCGCGCCACCTTCAATCTTTCTCGCACTTGAACAATTTTATCCGCAATCAACTGCATTAACTCTGGCCCAGCCAGCTGCCTCTCTCCAACCTCATTCCAACATAAAGGAGTTCGACATTTTCTACCATAAAGCACCTTATATGGAGTAGCTTTGATGCTCGCATGATAGCTATTATTGTAAGAAAACTCAATTAATGGTAAGTGATTTTCCCATGAGCCTTGAAAATCCAATACGTACGCCCTCAACATATCTTCCAGGGTCTGAATAGTTCGCTCGCTCTGTCCGTCAGTTTGCGGGTCATACGTTGTGCTCATCTTGATTTTTGACCCCATCTCTCGTTGAAAGATCTTCCAAAAGTTTAAAGAGAATTGACAATCTCGGTCGGACACAATCGACAAAGGCACACCATGGCGGACGACAATCTCGTCGATATACAATTTCGCAAGTCTTTCCATGGAGTAGGCCTCCTTGATAGGCAAGAAATGCGCCGATTTGGTAAGCCGATCCACGATGACCCAAATCGCGTCATAACCTTTCGGGGTCGTAGGCAACTTAGTCACAAAATCCATCGTGATCTTTTCCTATTTCCAAATAGGGATATCTAACGGTTGGAGTTTTTCGTATGGTCGTTGATGCTCCATTTTTACTTGCAGACATGTCAGGCATCTTTCCACGTAATGAGCTATGTCTTTCTTTAACCCCGACCACCAATAATCTCATCTCAGATCTCCGTACATTTTGTTCGTTCCTGGGTGAATCGAATATTTCGACTTATGAGCTTCCGCTAAGATGATCGTTCTCAAATCCCCAAGTTTCGGAACCCAAATCCTCCCACTGTAGCACTTTAGCCCTCGACTGTCCTCTATTAACAAACTTGTAAGACCTACTACTCTCTCAGCTTTAAGGTTCTCAAGCCTCAGGGCTTCCCCTTGAAATCTCTTAATCTCTTCCAGTAAAGTTGGTGTCACCTCAGTTCTCGTAGCTACCATAATCAGGTTTTCACTTCTACCCTTCCTACTCAGAGTATCTGCTACTACGTTGGCCTTCCCGGGATGGTATTCGATCTTACAGTAGTAATCGGTTAACAACTCCATCCATCTTCGCTGGCGCATATTCAACTCCTTCTAGTCAAATAGATGGCAAAGGCTTTTGTGATACGTGAAGATTTGACATTTCGTTCCATAAAGGTAGTGCCTCCAAATTTTTAGCGCGAAGATCACGGCGGCCAGCTCTAAATCGTGGGTAGGGTATCGCGTTTCGTGATCCTTCAACTGACATGATGCATAAGAAATTACTTTCCCTCGCTGCATAAGAACACATCCCAAGCCCAGTCTAGACGCATCGCTATATAATACGAAGTCTTCCGTGCCGTCCGACAGGGCCTAGATCGGAGCACTACTCAACATATCCTTAAGTCTCTGAAAGGCCTCCCTCTGAGCTTCCGTCCATGCGAACTTTACATTCTTTTTCGTCTACGAAGTTAGCGGAGTGGCTATTCGAGAGAAATCTCTAATAAACTTCCGGTAACCCTGCTAATCCTAAGAAACTTCGGACTTCTGACGGAGTCTTCGGCGCCTCCCAGTCGCGAATTGCCTCCACTTTCGCCGGATCCACTTTGATTCCGTCTTGGGACACGACATGCCCAAGGAACTACACTTCTCGCAACCAAAATTCGCACTTCGAGAATTTCGCGTAAAGTCTCTCTCGCCTTAGCAATTCCAGTACTATTCGCAAATGCTCCTCGTACTCCTTCTCGGTCTTCGAGTACACTAGAATATCGTCGATAAACACGATCACGAACTTGCCTAAGTAGGGTTGACACACCCTATTCATCATATCCATGAAAGTTGCAGGAACGTTGGTCAACCCGAATGGCATTACAAGAAATTCATAATGTCCATATCTTGTACGGAAGGCTGTTTTCGGTATATCTTCTTCCTTCACCTTGAGTTGATGATATCCTGACCTTAAATTGATCTTAGAGAAGAAACTGGCTCCCTGAAGTTGATCGAATAAGTCGTCTATTCGTGGAATCAGGTACTTATTCTTGATTGTCAGTTTGTTGAGCTCCCTATAATTTATGCACATTCGCATAGATCCGTCCTTCTTTTTCACAAAAAGGACCGACGCTCCCCACGGTGAAGTGCTAGGCCTAATAAATCCTTTGTCCAACAATTCTTTCAATTGCGACATCATTTCTTTCATCTCTCAGGGTGTTAATCTGTACGGTACACGCGCTATCGGAGCGGCACCAGGCACCAGATCGATCCGAAATTCGACTTGACGATCAGGGGGTAGATCTGTCAAATCCTCAAGAAATACTTCCGGGTACTCGCTCACTACCCAAACTTCCTTCATTCTACACTTTTCTTTCTTAGCATCTACTACATACGCTAAGAATCCCTTACACCCTTTTCTCAGACTCTTATTCGCTTTGATCATAGAAATTAAACTGGAGTCCCTCTCCCGTCTATCCCCATAGATCATTACCACCCCTTTTTCAGGTAAAACCATACGGATCATCTTCTTATTATAAATAATACTAGCATCGTTTCTAGTCAACCAATCCATCCCAAGAACCATGTCGAACTCTCTCATCGCCATAGGGTATAGCACCACTGGTACTAAACTCCTTTCGATGCCTATCACAGATCCCTCAAACACCTCCCTAATCGATACCTGATTAGCATCGGTGGTTTCTACCTCAAACATTCACCCTAAACGCTTAGGCTTTAATCCCAAACTCCGAGCAAACGCGGGGGATATAAAAGAGCAAGTCGCTACTGAGTCAAAAAATACTCTACCACAAGTAGAGTTTACCAGAAACGTACCTGCGACTACATCCGGAATCTCCTCCGCCTCCGTTGCCGTCATATTAAAGGCCCTCCCTTTCGGACGAGCCGACTCCCGCTTCTTTTCTTCCCTCTTTCCTGCCCCATGCTTCCAGTTTGAACTGGTCCGCCCCGCTTGACCTACGGGCAATCTGACCGAAGATGATTTGGCGACCCGCACTGATAACAACTCTTCTTGTTCCGGCAATCCCTAGACATGTGCCCTGACATTCCACACTGAAAATAAGATCTTTCCCCCGAACCACAATCTCCCCGACGTACCCAATGGCACTTCCCGCAAGGCTTCTCTCCAAACCCTCGACCTCCTCTCGGCTCTATTATGGAATTCTTTCCCTTTCGTAGATCTGCTGTTGGCCCGCCCCATTTTCTCTTGTCGCCGACTCTATCAGTCATCTGGAGGTTCTTCTCTTTCTATGTCATTTCAGTCGCATGCACGACAGCCTGAAAGGTAGCTGGTTCCCTTGCAGAAACCCTCTCTCGCAAACTGCTTCTCAGCCCAAAAATGAACGTTCCACTCTACTCTCCTCGTCTGGCAGATATGATCCGGTAAAACGATACTTCTCGATGAATTTAGTGGTGTACTCCCTTACTGACATGTCCTTTTGTTCCAACCCCAGAAATTCCTCCTGTAGCTTCGTCACTGCCGCCAGAGGGCATAATTGTGCCTTGAATTTTTCCACAAAAGTCCCCCATGACATACCCTCTGCTGCAGCCACCCCTAATCCACCTGTTTCTGCATCCCACCACAAGGTGGCTTCAGATCTCAACATGGATAAAGCGTACGTTACCTTGTCTTCCTCATCACACTTGTTGGTAGCAAACACCAGCTCCATCTCTTTAATCCATTTCATCACCAGGACTGGGTCACATTCTCTTTTGTAAGTAGGAGGTTTGCAGGCTGCAAACTCCTTGTAAATACAACCTTTCGTCGTCACAGTCATCGATGAGGAGTTACCCCCGATTTCAGTTACCGGCGGGATCGACAGTGCAGTCATTTCCTTGCTCTCGCTCTTATCTCTACTTCCAGAGGCTGTCTTCTCCTGGTGAGCCAACAACTCTTGCAGAGTCTCTTGAAGCTTTTCCAATTCCACGATAAATGTTTTGTGAGTCACAAAGGCCTGGTTTCGGCCTCGACCCCGATCCCTAGCGGGTCCCCGTCCTCTCATAGTCGATGAGCTCTCTTGGTGCGAGGTTACCTGGTCCACCATAACCTCAGCACTTCTCGCTCTGCGAGTGGTCCACGTATTAGCTCCTCCCCTATTTCCAGCAGTGGTTCCCTCAACTTGCATCGTAGCCTTTCGGTTAGTCCTTACCGGACCACGCCCTCGACCATGGCCCTTTCCTCGAGTTGTCGGCCTTCCAGGAGGACCCCTCGGTATCTCAGCACGAACCCCATCTACCGGCAGATTCTCCCCGGCCGGCACTGCCCTTCTTCGCAAAGCTTGATCCGACATGACGACAACATGAAACAACATATGGGCAGACGTCAATTTTACAGTCCTATATGCAACAAGATTTCATAGATACGCACATGTACCTGTAAATTTGCAATTACATTGGCCAGTTGTAATCCTAAATCTACCTTACATCTTAGTCCCTACCTCTCATTACATATGCTCCTAAAGCGGCAATCCAACAACATCCTATTTCTTGGTTGTGTCCCACTTACAGTTTACGTTTAGGTCCAAAAAGGTCACCTAAATCGCTTAAACTATGGCTCTGATACCAAATGTAACAACCCAAAAAAAATTGACATAGCAATAATATAAGCATAACAATATAAACTAAGGCAAACTTCCAAAATCTGGTCCCAATACAAAATTTGAAAAAAAAGAATTGACATAGTCTAGACATCAACATCTCTATTACAATCGAGAAACTAAATAGAATATGTGTATGCCGCGACTAAGGCCCGCTCTTCAATAGTATAGCTCCTAACATTTATCTTTCCCTTTAGAAACTCCAGCAACAACCCTGCTACCTGAAAATGGGTTTTAAGAAAAGTGGAAACGAGGATTAGACCGAAAGGTCTAGTGAATTCCCAACCTCGTCCATTTTATAACAACAGAAAGCACAATAAAATTCATAAGGTTAGTTTCACAAACTTCGTGTCATAGGAAGTGACTAGTTCCATATCGAAATCCATCGTCACGAGACAGGACTACTCGTCCTCGGGTCCCCGCCAGTAGATCCCCATACGACCCCCTAGTCAATGTCGTTTCCGTGTGTAAGGAAACGAATTCCAAACACACGGTTCAACCATCCCCGATGATTGAAAATAAGCCATGGCGCCTAGTTCATAAAAACAATAACAATTCCCATATGATAAAACAGTAAGAAAGAACGCATGCATGACATCAAAATAAACTCAGTCCATCACCGTTCAAAGTTATATTTGACGGAAAGCGGTAAGCATAATAAACATTATCAATAAATGCCATTTCCAGATTTCATGAGTTTTAAAATAAGGGAACTCACCTGATTCAACACTTCAAACACAATGATACGTAATTAACAGAAGTGAGTCACCTACACAATGATCAAAACATGACACAGATCCTAGGTCAGACCTGAGTTTGACTTATAACATTTCCAAAACAGTTCCTCAACACTCCGACAAATCCCAATTAACTCAACACGACCAACCTATAACCTATCCTAACAACATTGGTTCTCTCACCGATTACTACTCAAAATCCGGCACTGAATGCCACCTAAACTTCACATCGACCGGGGTTTTGGTCGACCGGTCCCGCGCACCCGGTGCCTCAGCGCCCGGTACGGGTGTCATCCGGGGTCTCAGCGCCAGGTAAGGGTACCGCCCGGGGTCTCAGCGCCTAGTATGGGTGCCTCTCGGGGTCTCAGCGCTCGGTAATCCATCTTCTAGGGTTTGGCGTGCCCGGTACTAACTCGCCCGACCTCTATGAACGCCGCCCGAAGTGCGATTCTTGGGTTTTCTCGAGTGAGGAGAAACTCCAAAATTTCGATCATTAGCGATACAGTAAATTTTCAACCCACAAAACCCCTTCCTAAACAGGTAAAATAATCTATAACACCTTCTAAAGCGACCCTTATACCATAAAAATCAGATTCGTTTAACATCAAAACCAACTTTATCCATAAACCTCAAAATCAAACAGTAATCATTCCCTTCCCTTCATTGATACCAAAACAATTATTACAATTCAAGAATTAAATAAGAATTCTTACCTTTGAGAAAATTTCCTTGCCCAAATTTTCCTTGCTCCAAACTCCTCCAAGACTCCCTGCTTTTCACAATGATCCCCAAGAGTTAAAGTTTTACAACTTTTGGTATTACAAAAAGGGTCTAGTGAGGTCCCAACAGCAAACATTTTCAAAATATAGCAGGAAATCAGTGAATAAAATCTATCTCTACGAGAGCTCAGTCATCACATAAATTGAGTCACTTACCATCCAGAATCGATTCCCGTAAGGCTCGGATATCGCACTCTCGGGGCCTAGTAGATCCCCATTCGGCCCCCTAGTCGATGCCGTTACCGGGAGTAAGGAAACGAATTCCAAACCCACAGTTCAACTATCCCAGATGATAGAAGATAATTCATGGCACTCAATTCATATCCCAATATCAAATTTTAACACGATAAAACCCATAAAAGCATACACATACGTGATATTGATATAAACCCAATATTTTACAGTTCAGTCATAATTTACGAAAAGCGGTAAGCATAATAAACATTATCAGTAAACGCCATTTCCAATTTGTAAGAGTTTTCGAATAAGGGAACTCACCTGGACTCTTACAGATTAGACACCGGAATAAGACTCACCATAAAGTGATACGAGTTCCTACATGGAGAAGCATAATTTAATAGAAAGTCTACGCCAACAAATTTTATTACTCAACAACCAGGCCCAAGCCCGGGCCTTCTTCTTCCCAGCCCACGGACTGGTTCTCGGCTTGGCCGACCCCCCTTTTATCGGCATTCTAGTCCCGACTCAAAGAGATCTCGGGTCAATCTCGGTCGGCGCCCACTCGGTCGCGTCCAGATGATAACACCCGGGTGACCCCTTTTGGATGAAACTCCTGGGTGGCCTCGGGTTTGGAGGTGCCTGGTTGCTCTCGGGTGTGGGCGGCACATCCCCGTCCAAGGATTTCGATGCGACGTGACCCTGAGAGGGCGACAGTCCCAATCGATCTCCCTATCGGTCCCTCTATCAAGGAGGCCACCAACGATTTCTCCCTCATTCCACAACAAAGGTCCCCACCCTAATCCAGATTAAATCTCGAAATTCGAAGCATTGGTTTCTCCAATACCCACTTTCATTTCTTGAAACTTGACAAGTTTGAGATTGATAAAAGAGATTTTCAAAACGAATTAGACCTCTAACTCTAAGCAAGGATTAGAAGGTTTACCTCTTTTGGAGAAGAAGTTTCCTCTAGCGACTTATCTTCATTTTCAAAAAAAAAATCAAATCTTCAATGGTCAAGGATTTTAACCCAAGCTCTCTGCAATCCTTTCTCCATTTCCATGTTCGTCGCACACATCCACAAAATTTCCAAATGGATGTGGGTCTAGGTTTTTAGCCTTCCAACAACTAATTTCTCAATAGCCCTCCAAACTTCTTCTATTTACACAAACGACACAAAACTTAAAACTTTCACTAAGGAAAAGGAATTTATAGTTGTTACAATAATGGCATTGATATGTCATTCAAGACACTATTTCTGTAATCAAAACCAGAAGGTATGAAACAATCCCATAGGTAAGTGATCAATTATTCTTTTGTTCTAGATATCCGTATGAACGCGAGACATGGTATAGTGTCAATCTTCAGATCGCTCAATATTATGTTTCTCAATAGAGATTTGTGGTGACCTAAAATAAACTGCAAAGTTGATCCTGTATCAATTCAGTTTTAGTATGGCCATACATTTAAGTGTCAGCACCAAATCATTGATGGGCCCATGGATATCTGTTGGATCAAATAATTGTATTCAAGATTAATGTTAAAGTTAAGGGTTTAAACTGCAATTGTAATAAAGTTAATTAGAGGGTTTATTATGTAATAATCTAATAGTTGTTAACTATTGGGCCTCAAGCCCGTTAAGCTTTTAGCTAAGCCTGTTAGGCCTAAAGCCTGGGTATTTAATGTTTTGGTTTATTAGATTTTAGGTGAGAATCCTCATATTTACAATAATCATATTAGAAAGGTAGAAAGGTTTCTCTGTAATCCAAGGGTATCAAGAACACTCAAAGGTTTCATTGTTTATTCAAGGGATTGGTATGTTACTCTGATTTATATATCTCTTGATTATTATTGTGTTGCTTGATTACTTGTTTCTGTGATTATTTACCAACTAGATTAAATCTGGGATAACAATTGGTATCAGAGCCTAAAGAATCAAGTTTTAGGATTAAATCTATATTTTTTTTCGAATTTACTGTTCATCGAAAAATTTACTGTTCATCGAAAAATTTACTGTTCATCGAAAAAAATACTGTTCATCCGATTTTATGAATCTGTTATCGCATCCGGTCGATTAGTAATTGATTATTTGTGTTTTTGTGCTTCATTCGATCGAAGGATTGCTTAGTTGTTGCTTTAATTGTGTTCTTTGGTCGATTAAAGTTTCTGGGTTTGGTTTCGGTCGAATCCCAGAAACTCATCGTGTTCTTCGGTCATTCATCGTGTTTATCGATATTATTGTTTGACCGATACCTATTCGACCTGAGCCTTCGACCGAATAGTTGTGATCTCCGGTCATTCCTTCGACCGGACCTTAGTATTCCCCGGTCTTTCCTTCGACCGGATAGGAGTATCGACCGGACCTTAGTGGTTTTCGGTCTAGTATTCGACCGATACTTTGTTACTCCGGTCTTGCCATTCGACCGGTGCCTTTCATACTCCGTTTTTTCCTTCGACCGGATACGTATTAATCCGGTCTTGCACCTTCGACCGGATAATTGTTTCTCCGGTCTTCCCATTCGACCGGATAATTGTTTCTCCGGTCTTCCCATTCGACCGGATAATTGTTTCTCCGGTCTTCCCATTCGACCGGATAATTGTTTCTTCGGTCTTCCCATTCGACCGGGTACTTGCATACTCCGGTCTTTCCTTCGACCGGTACAGTTCATTCTTCGAAGCACATCCCCGGTCGATTTTTGCAAACTGTGATAGGGTATCTAATTGTCAAATTTTTTTCTCTAGGGGCGCTGCCCCCATACCCTCGCAAGGGCGTTGCCCCTTGACCCCACCCGCTAACCGGGTAGCGGGACCCCCGTGCTAAGTCTGCGAAGGGGGACAAAGATTTGCTCTTGATCAAAATCTTCTTATTTTTTTCAGTATTTTATTCATAGATATTAGTGCTTTATACCGTGTGCGAGGACTGCATTTGATTATTTTTGGAAATTTATTTTTTCTGAAAATTTTTTAGTGTAGTCTTTACTTTTGATTCTAACGATCTCATCTAGTTGGTTGTCTTGGTACAGAAAAGTCTATTTACTAACTGTACAGCTAAGATGTCGAATCAGCTTCTCTCGATGGGTTCTCAAGTCAAACCTCCTGTCCTCGTGGCAAATGAGTATCAGCAGTGGAAGACAAGAATGATTCAGTTTCTGAATCACAAGAACAGAGAGTTCATGACAATAATCATTGAAGGTCCCAAAACTCCAATGATCACAGTAAATGGTCAACCTGCTACAGATTCCTCTCCTGAAATCCCTGACAGAGATATTCCTAAACCTGTTCAGTTCTTCACTGAAAAGCAGAAAGACCAGCTCAAGTTAGAAGAAGAAGCTCTAATCTATCTGACGATGGCAATTCCAAACGACATCTACAATCGTGTCGACAGTCAGAGCACTGCTAAAGGAATCTGGGATGAACTAGCAAGGCAGTTTGAAGGAAGTGAAGCTTCTATTCAAGCTAAGCAGAATCTGTGCATAAATGCTTACGAGGGATTTCATGCCAAAGAAGGAGAGCTGCTTTTAGATACCTATAATAGGTACAACATTATTCTCAATGACTTGCGGAGGAACAAAATCGCCAAATCTGCTTCTGAGATAAACTACAAGTTCATCAAGAATCTGAATCCAGAATGGAAGAACTTTGCTATCAACCTCCAGATGTCGAAGAATATGGCTCGAGAAAATGTCACCGATATCTTCTCTACTCTTGCTCAACATGAGGATGAGGTGAGATCTATGAATAATGAGTCTAATCATCTGAAGGATTCTGTGGCTCTCATAGCCGGCAAAGGTTCTGTATCCTCTGCAAGGTCGAAGAAAAAGGCGTCTAAAGCTTTAGTTACCGAAGTTACTGACTCTGACTCTGATTCGAGCGATGAAGAACTGGAAGTTGATTCAGATCCTGATATTCAAAAGTTCTCTGAAGACTTGGCTCTCATTACACGACGATTCAAGAAGAGCTTTGGCAAGAAAAGATTTTACTCAAAGCCAAAGTATGATGGATACAAGAAAGAGAAGTCTGAGATGCGATACAAGCCGAGGCATGGAAAGAGAGAGGAAGGACGAGAAGATCGGAAGGAAGATAGAAGAGAAGGAAAGAGAGAGGAGAAGCGAGAAGAGCGAAAGGATGAACCAGGAAGATGCTACAACTGTGGCAAATTTGGGAACTTCTCAAGGGACTGCAAATTCAAGAAAGTGAAGAACTCAGAGTACTACTCAAGAAAGTCACTGATTGCCAAGAAAGCTGAAGAAGGAAAAGTACTAATGGCTGAAGAAGAGAACTGGTTGTTCCAAAGTTCTGATGACGAGGAGCAAGCACATTTCACCCAAGTTTCTTACATGGCAAAGCTGGAAGGTGATGATGAAGACTCTGAGACACAATCCGAAGAAGCAAACTCTGAGGTAAGTGAAAATTCTGAACTTATTGAATCTTTAATGGCCCAAATACATGGCATGAAAGATGAATTTGCTTTACTGAAAGGCAAACTTAGCTCCGCACATCAATCTGTTTTAAGCTTTCGTGATGAAAATGCTATTTTAAAAGTTGTTGTGGAAGAAAAGGAAAAGGAAAAAGATGATTTAAAAGCTAAAAAAGAGTCTTTAAAAGAAAAAATATCTGGTTTAGAAACAGATCTTGTGAATCTTAATGCTGAAAAGGGTGAGTTTCAAATCAAATTTGAAGTTTGTTATAAAGAAAGAAATGAAGCTTACACCAAAATAAAGCAACTGGAGGACATTAACATGAAACGAGGTCAGACTGAACAGACATTAAATCTGTTGACCAATAAACTCCAAGACGAAAGGTTTTACAAACTTAAACCAGGTTTGGGTGTGCCAATTAATGAAATTTTGAAAAAGGCACCGGAGCACCTATATAATTTTGATAAATTTGGCTCCGCAATAAAACCCATTCCTAACATTCGCGCTACTTTTGTTGAAGCAAGTTCTCCTAAACCTTCTGAAGAGACCAAAGGTCAAGAAGAAATGGGAAAGAACAAGTATGGTGACACTGATTCTCAAAATCTTTTTAAATCTGTTGGTTTTACATATGGTGATTTGAACGAAAGCTATGCAACTCGAAAGATCGAATTTACTGAGTTTGAATCACTATTTACCACACCTTCAAAAGAATCAGTGAGCACCAACACAGTTCTACCTGAGACTGCATGTTTGATGAGTATGAATCGGATGTTGATCCATCTACTATACCATCAGTCTCAACTCCCATTGCTTCTAAACCTTTACTTCCTGAAGAGGTTGAAGAAGTTACTGCTACCGCGGATGAATCTTGTGTTCAAAATGATAAAACGGAGTTTATTGAGTCCATGACTGAAGCTACATTTTCTGAAATGATGAATGCTTCAAACTCTGATCCTGTTTCTAATTCAAAGGGATCAAATTCTGTGAATGATCATACATCTGAATTGATGAAGCAAATCGATTTGTTGCAACAGTCTCTTGATGAGGTTGAAGATGAAAACTTTGATCTCAAACATAAACTTGAAAAGTCTTTAAAAGTAAATCAAGAGCTTTGCATAGAGATCAATGATTTGAAAGTTACTATGTTTAAAAATGCTTCAAGTGATAAACAGATGTTCAATGATCCAAGCTGGAAGGTAAGAACCAATCCAGAATTTGATGCTCCTACAAAACCTACAGTTGTTTACTCTGACTGTCCTAAATATCCACCGAGTATTTTTGAAAAGGGTGAGACTTCAAAGAGCACTAGAAAAGAACCACCTTCTAAGTTAGAGACTAACAAGGTTCCTGTTTCTATTTTAGATATAAGAGGAAATGGAGTTGGGAAGAGTAAGAAGAATAAAGATCTTAGTTTGAATAAAAAGAATAGTTTGAATTCTAGTAGTTGTCCTACAGACAGTGTTATTTTGAATAGTACTTCTTTTGATAAACATGAATGTAAGATTTGTTCCGATAAATCTAAGTTTATGAATTTTGCTCGAAAGAATCTTTATTGCAAACACTGTTGGGATAATTCATTCAAATACTACTCCCCTCCTAAGTCCAAAAAGAATAAAAGCAAAGCTAAGCTGAACTCTAAGTCTAATTCTAATTCTGATTCTTCTACACAACCAAAAGTGTATCGTGCTAAGGTTGCCAATCCTACTTCTAAAAAGCACTTTCAGGAATTAAATGTTAAGATGGTTTGGAAATGGGTTCCAAAACCGCGTTATGAATGGAGAGTGAAAGTCAAACCAGATGATATTCCTGAGTTGCTTGATGCTAACCGCGAAGGACCCATCCTGATATGGGTGCCTAAGCAAAACTAATTGTCTCTTTTGCAGGCCTGTCGATTGTGGGTAATAGATTCCGGATGTTCACGCCACATGACAGGATTCAAGCACCTCTTGCATAACTATGTGGAGGAGCCTGCCGGAGCAGTTAGATTTGCCAATTCTGAAGCCGAAGGCCACGTCAGAGGATATGGAATGCTCGATAACGGTGTTGTGAAGATTCAAAAAGTGCTATATGTTGAAGGACTTGATCACAATCTGTTCAGTACCAGTCACTTCTGTGACATGCAATATCAAGTTCGCTTCACAACCACTCATTGCTATCTAGAGGATCCCGATGGTTACGAAGTCTTCAAAGCTGAGCGCCATGGAAATCTATACTATGTAGATTTCCCTACACTGTCTGCCACACGTCCAGTATGTCTACTAGCCAAAGCTTCTAAAGCACAATCATGGACGTGGCATCGACGCTTGTCTCATCAGAATTTCCGATCTATAGCGAAGCTACAAAGACAAGGTCTGGTCAAAGGTCTACCAGAAATGAGGTTCGAAAAAGACTCACTCTGTTCCGCATGTGAGTTGGGCAAAATGAAGCGTAGCTCCTTCAAGTCCAAAGCTGAATCATCGACCTCATCAGCACTGGAACTTCTTCATATGGACCTTTGTGGCCCAATGCGCACAGCATCTATCAACGGAAAGAAGTATGTGTTGGTAATGATAGATGACTACTCAAGATATACATGGCTCGAGTTCCTTCGCAACAAGTCAGATGCGCCAGAGTTGATTATCGCTTTCATCAAGCGCATTCAAGTACGCCTTCAACTGCCAGTCAGAATCATTCACAGTGATAATGGCACGGAGTTCAAGAATGACACCCTGAAGAGTTATCTTACTTCCTTGGGTATTTCACATAACTTCTCCGCAGCCTACACTCCACAGCAAAACGACATTGTTGAACGGAAGAATCGCACTCTGGTTGAAGCAGCTCGCACTATGCTTGCTTACTCATATCTACCCATGTACCTTTGGACCGAGGCAGTCGCTACAGCATGTTTTACACAGAACCGTACCATTGTGGTCAAGCGATTTAATAAAACAGCATATGAGTTAATTAACAATCGTACACCTAATATCAAATTTCTTCGTGTATTTGGTTGCAGGTGTTACATTCTAAAAGAGCGTCAAGGATTATCAAAGTTTGATAAGAAAGCGGATGAAGGATATCTCGTTGGATACTCTCTGACATCCAAAGCTTATCGAATTTACATTATTCGAACTAAGACGGTTGTTGAGAGCATGAATGTCTCCTTTGATGAGAATTCAACAAGGACTTCTGGACACAACAGTTCAGAACTCGGTCTTAACGACAAAGCTTCTATTCAAGCAAGAATAGAACCAGCTATAACAGGATCATCTTCTTCAAACTCTAACTCTACTTCATCTGAGTTAGATTTATTGTTTATTGATGCCTTTGATGATATATGTGCAGATTTTGAAAAAGGCATATCAACATCAATAACAAGTGGTACAAACTCGGAGGTCCCTACTATCTCTGAAGACATGCCTGGACCTTCCGACGAAGTCACTGACACTTTAACTCCATCAGGTACAACTACACCGTTAGTTTCTGACTCTACTAATACTGAATCTGCCTCTACAGATAGTTCATCTGGAAACGAAGTCCCGAGCACTTCAACCGCTAGTCCAGAAGCTTTAGTGTCAGAAACACCAGTACAAGATGTCCCGAGTACATCTGTGGAGCAACCTGTCGTGCAAGATGACAACGATGCGTCCAATACGCAACAAACAGTTGATGCACTACCAAGCACACATCGTTGGACTAAGGATCATCCCCTGGAAAACGTGATAGGTGACGTACAATCTGGTGTCACAACAAGATCTGCAACAGCTAACTTCTGCATGTTTTCAAGCTTCCTCAGTTCCTTAGAGCCAAAGAAAGCGGCTGAAGCTCTACGTGATCCTTTCTGGATTTCTGCTATGCAAGACGAGCTTCTACAATTCGAAAGGAACAAGGTATGGCGCTTGATCCCACTACCTAAAGGTAAATCCGTTATTGGAACAAAGTGGGTGTTCAGAAATAAGAAAGACGAAACTGGAGTAGTCGTGACAAACAAAGCTCGTTTGGTCGCCAAAGGGTATTGTCAACAAGAGGCATTGACTATGATGAAACATTCACCCCGGTTGCAAGGATCGAAGCCATCAGAATCTTTCTAGCCTATGCAGCGCACAAAAACTTTACAGTCTATCAGATGGATGTAAAGTCGGCTTTCCTGAACGGCGTTCTGCATGAGGAGGTCTACGTGGCTCAACCTGAAGGTTTCGTTGATTCTCATCACCCTGATCATGTCTATGTTTTAGACAAAGCGCTTTATGGTCTTAAACAAGCACCGCGAGCCTGGTATGAAACTCTCACTAAATTTCTACTTGCTTCTGGTTTCAAGAAAGGTACAGTAGATACAACCTTATTTCTTAAAAGGCAAGGTGATGACTTGATTCTTATTCAGATTTATGTTGACGACATAATATTTGGGTCGACAAATCCAAAATTTTGTAAGAACTTTTCAAAGATAATGGAAACAAAGTTTGAGATGTCGATGATGGGTGAATTAAATTTCTTTCTTGGTCTACAAGTAAAGCAATCACCCGAAGGCATATTTATTAATCAAGCTAAATATATAAAAGATATTTTGAAAAAGTTCAATATGTCAGATAGTTCAGTCATGAAAACACCAATGGCTACTGGTACACTCTTAGACGCGGATCCCTCCGGGAAGCCTGTTGATCAAAAGGTGTATCGTAGCATGATTGGATCTTTACTTTATCTGACTGCCAGTCGCCCGGATATAATGTTTTCCACATGTTTTTGTGCGAGATATCAGTCTAATCCTAAAGAGTCGCACTTAACTGCTGTTAAGCGAATCCTTAAATATCTCAAAGGTTCTCCTAATCTAGGCCTTTGGTATCCAAAGGATTCTCGTTTTGAACTAACTGCCTTTACAGATGCTGATCATGCAGGTTGTAAGCTAGACCGGAAAAGCACCTCTGGATCATGTCAATTCATAGGTGACAAACTTGTGAGTTGGACTTCAAAGAAACAAAACTGTGTTTCAACATCCACTGCCGAGGCTGAGTATGTAGCTGCTGCTAGCTGCTGTTCTCAAGTCCTCTGGATGACGACACAGTTAAGGGACTTTGGATACAACTACAAGCGCGTTCCGATTTATTGTGATTCCAAGAGTGCAATATCTATAACTGCTAATCCGGTACAGCACTCGAAGACCAAGCATATAGATGTACGCTATCATTTCATCAAGGATCATGTAGAAAAAGGTAATATTGAAATGCACTTTGTTCAAACTGACTTCCAGTTAGCTGATCTTTTCACCAAGCCATTGGATGAAAAACGATTTCAATTTCTAATCAGCAAACTTGGTATGTTGAACATGTCTTAAACCTTACTCATGATTCAAGGGGGAGTATTACAAATCTTGATAGTGTGTTATTTTCCAACTGTTGTTAACGAGAAAGGAATCATTTTCATAAATGATTACCATTGTTTCTTTCACTTATGCAGGTTGGTTCAAGTGACTATGGCTTCTAATCACATCGGATTAGAACCCGCACTTCAGTGCCTTATTTTTCTGTTTTTTCTTAATCTTAAAAAAAAAAAAAAAAAAGGGTTAACGGAGAATATCTGTGATATTTACAGATTTTTGGATACTTAAATGCTTATCTGACCGTGTGTTCTTAAAGATAAATACTTGCGTTTTATCTTGTCAATATACTTTGTCAAGTATTCATACACATAACGGTACGGAACATTCTATTTTGACTTTGTTATTACCATGTATCAAAAGTTAAATCTTTCTATGGTAATACTCACGTTATTTGTATTCACTGTTGATTGAATCAAACGTCATTTCATGTGCTTTCATTGAAAATATGTTTATATATTGTTCATATAAACAACATTCGTTTTTGATTCTCCAAAATCTTATTCTTCATGACAAAATGATATGAGCTTAATTGTCAAACTCTTTTAGTTTGAGGGGGAGAATTGCATCGTCAAACATCTTCTGTTTTGACATCTCCGAATATTATATTCTTCATGTAACAAGTGATATTTGTGATTACATGTACAATAGTCTGTTGAACAGCATGTACTTTTAGGATAATACATGGGATTCAGTGTGTGAGCTTAACAGAACTTCCATGGATTCACGATAACCAGTGTTTCCTACCCAGGAAGTATTCCCTGAGTGATTGAGGGGAGAAGGGTCAAAAGATTTGAGTGTTGGTGTGTGAAAAGAGGTAAAATGGAAAAGAGAGATTGGTTAGACGTGAGCATTAAAAGAAAGAGGGTGAGAGAACAGAGTAAAAGAATATTAAACTCTGCACCAAACTTCTTTCTGAGCCGGGCAGCCACATAATCTGATTGGTTCACATTCTTTGGTGACCATCATTGAAATAGGCACCTAGCCCATGCCATCTCTTGCATACAACCTCACCAGCTACTCATTCTTTTCTCAAAAAGAGAATGTTTCACATTTTCTGGGGAAGCAACACATACGCTATTGGTTCTTCATTTGGAAGATACTAATATTGAAAAAGAAGGAAAGTTGCCCCACCTTCGAACCTTTCTCATGCACATTGAGTCTTTGTACAACTTGTTGCTGTCTCAACAAGTTTACATATTTTGAGCCTATATTGAAAAAGCAATCATCTATGCTTAATTTTTTTTTAACACATGCACGAGCACACAGAAATTTGTTTTCTGTCAGAACGTTCATAGATAACCATGTGTTATTCGATGATTGAATGGAAGACCTGGGGAGTCTACATCAAACCAGCTCCTTATATAGTAACTTTGTGTTACTCAGTGACTTTGTGTCATTGACAGGCATTCTAACTGAGTCATTTGTTGATTCAGGGTTACACCTATTAAACTGTTTGAATTTGAAAAGATTCGAATGGTTACTACTTTCTATTTTAATCTGAAAAGATTGAAATAATCACTCTTTCCATCTGGGAAGACTGCTCTTATTTCATACAGGGCTCGTTACATGATGAAGATTGTGCTTACGTGATCATACACAATGGGGGAGATTGTCTTGATAAGGGGGAGATTGTTTTGCCAAGTTTTGATGATGTTGATTATCACCACTCATCAAAAAGGGGGAGAAGATATAAAAAGGGGGAGAAGATACAAAAAGGGAGAATACAAACTGAAGATCTGAAGATATTCAAATTTTCAAAGTTTTGAAGCTATCAACGTCATATCTGAAGATTCTCAAGAGAAAAGTGAAGACAAGAGAAGACCCGAAGACAATTGCAAAAAAAAATTTAATCTTGAATCCAAAGGGGGAGATTGTTGGATCAAATAATTGTATTCAAGATTAATGTTAAAGTTAAGGGTTTAAACTGCAATTGTGATAAAGTTAATTAGAGGGTTTATTATGTAATAATCTAATAGTTGTTAACTATTGGGCCTCAAGCCCGTTAAGCTTTTAGCTAAGCCCGTTAGGCCTAAAGCCTGGGTATTTAATGTTTTGGTTTATTAGATTTTAGGTGAGAATCCTCATATTTACAATAATCATATTAGAAAGGTAGAAAGGTTTCTCTGTAATCCAAGGGTATCAAGAACACTCAAAGGTTTCATTGTTTATTCAAGGGATTGGTATGTTACTCTGATTTATATATCTCTTGATTATTATTGTGTTGCTTGATTACTTGTTTCTGTGATTATTTACCAACTAGATTAAATCTGGGATAACAATATCACTTTTACCATGAGGCAAAAGGAACAAATTGCTTTGACTGCATAGACCTCCTCACTAATATTGTTATATTTGATCAATCCCTTTATAGCTGCTAGTTACGGACAACGTTGGAGAATGGTCAAAACATGACCGACTTCGTGTCAGGAGTCTCGTGCATCTCCACTCTAGGATAAAAGATATTACCATCTTAGAGTTACTTGTGAAATAAACCATGAAGTAATCTTTATGTGTTGGTCGCTCCAAAACTTAATCTCTATCAAGTTTATATGAGTGTAGTTGCATTCAAGCTATATCCATCTCTATGGATAATCAACTCATACCTCATATCAGTCTTAATTTATTACTCCCTTCCTTCGGAGAATAAACGACTGTGGAGATTTTTGAATAAACTAGTATTCAAATAAAGTTTATAAACATGCAAAAAGAACATAATGATACACCAATGAAATGATTACTCCAAGCACATACTATTATCTCAATATAGTTATCATCATGTCATATGCAAATGTAAACTGTTTAAGTTCAATCATCTCAGATCAACTAAAATGGTCAAGCTAAATCGTTAATAACTCTAATGCCTATAGACCTAGTATGAGCATCATGCTTGGTATGCGACAAGGGTTTGGTGAATGGATCAGCCAAATTCCTACTCGAGTCAACTCTACTAATGATAATGTCTCTATCTTCGACAACCTTCCGAATGTAATGAAACTTCCTGAGTATATGTCGGGTGCGCTTATGTTATCTGGTTTCTTTAGCCAAGATGACTATACCCTCATTGTTACAGAAGATCTTTATGGGATCAAGAATAGTAGAAACTACGCCGAGATCCCCGATGAACTTCTTGATCCACATGGCCTCTTTTGCAGCCTCATTAACTGCAATATACTCAGCCTCTGTTGTTGAATCTGTTACAGTGCTCTGCTTGGAACTTCTCCAAGTGACCGTTCCACCGTTCAGCAAAAACACGAATCCTGATTGCGAATAGGAATCATCTCTATCAGTTTGGAAGCTTACATCTATGTATCCTTTCACACATAGCTCTTCCTGGCCACCATAGATCAATAACATGTCCTTTGTTATTCTCAGGTACTTAAGAATGTTCTTGACTGCTATCCAATGAGCTTCGCCAGGGTTGGCCTGATATCTGCTTGTCATGCTTAAGGCATATGATACATCAGACCTAGTACAAATCATGGCATACATGATCGATCCTACGGCCGAAGCATATGGAACTCGACTCATCCTGTCTAATTCCTCAGCGGAACTAGGACACTGAGATTTACTCAGTGCCATGCCATTTCCTCGGCAAGAACCCCTTCTTGGAGTCCTGCATCTTGAATTTCTTCAAGATCTTATCTATGTAGGTACTCTGGCTTAACCCAATGAGCCTCTTGAATCTATATCTATAGATCTTAATGCCTAATATGTATGTCGCATCTCCCATGTCTTTCATCGAAAAATAATTCCCTAGCCAAGTTTTAACACTTCGCAGTGTTGGGACATCGTTTCCCATGAGTAGTATGTCATCGACATACAATACAAGAAAGATTACGGTACTCCCACTAGTTCTGACATAAACGCATGGTTCATCTTCATAAGGCCAGGTGTTTGATTAACCAAGTCCCATACTTGATTATCATACATGGATTGGATCTCGCTTTCCATAGACTCCTTCCATTTAGCAGACTCTGGGCCTGCCATGGCTTCCTGATAGTTGGTAGGTTCATCAAGGTCTACCAGTGACACATCATCATCATAAATGAGTAAACCATATCTTTCAGGTGCATGACGTACCCTATCAGACATGCGAACAGGTGGTGGCTGAATGTCAGATTCTCCATTAACATCAGGTTGTACAACTTCTTGATGGGAACTAGTGCCAACGTCGGATTCCATGTTGATTGATTCTTGAACTTATTTTAGATCAATTTGGCTCCCACTGGCCTCCTTGGATATCAGCTCCCTCTCTAGGAATACTGCCCTTCTAGCAACAAAGACTTTGTTTTCAGAAGGTTTGTAAAACAAATATCCAAAAGATCCAGTAGGATATCCAACAAAATAACACTTCTCTGATTTGGTCTCTAACTTGTCTTGAGATTCACGACGAACATAAGCCTCGCAACCCCAGATTTTTAAATATGCTAGTGAAGAAACTTTACCACTCCATATTTCAGATGGTGTTTTGGAAACCTTCTTGGTTGGTATGAGGTTAAGGATTTTTGCTGCAGTCCGTAGGGCATAACCCCATAAACTTATCGGAAGAGTAGTGCGACTCATCATACAACAGACCATATCTAATAATGTTTGGTTTCTCCTCTCGGATACACCATTGTGTTGTGGTGTCCCGGGTGGAGTTAACTGTGAGATAATCCCACAATTTCTAAGATGATCGCTGAATTATGGACTAAGATACTCACCACCTCTATCAGATCTGAGGATCTTAATCCTTTTATTTAGTTGATTCACCACTTCGTTCTGGAATGTCTTGAACACCTCAAAGGTATCAGATTTATGTCTAATCAAATAAACATATATGTATCTACTGAAACCATCAGTAAACGTAACGAAGTATCTTTCACCGTATCTTGTGGGTGATCTGAACGGTCCACACACATCAGTGTGTACAAAGTCCAACAGATCTTTGCCCCGTTCACAGCTTCCTGTGAATGGTGATTTAGTCATCTTCCCTAGTAAACAAGATTCGTATTCATCATAAGATGTGTGATCAAATGATTCCAAAATCCCATCCGCTTTGAGTTTGGCGATGCGTTTCATGATAATGTGGCCAAGACGACAATGCCACAAATACGTTTTATCCAAACCATTTTTGGATAAAGTCGAATCAACATTAAGGATTGAACTATTATTGTTTCTTAGACTGATGTTGGTTTGATAGATGCCATTACAAGGACTAGCTTTAAAATAAAATAATTCATTTTTAAACACAAGTATTGAACCATCATCAAATATAAAATTAAAACCATCATCATATAGCGCTTTAAAAGAAATAATGTTTCTGGCCATTTCATCCGAGTAGCAAACATTTAATAAAACCACTAACAGACCAGTTTCAAAAGTAATCTCATAATTCCCAATCCTATCAACTGGAGCAACATGCTTGTTCCCCATGATTAGGTCGAGCTCTCCGCGTCTTAGCTTCCTACTTCGTTTTGGTCCTTGCACATCAGTACAAATATGAGTACCACATCAGGTGTCCAATACCCAGGAATTAGAAGCAGAAGTGTTGTGGAATTCAGTCATATACATACCTGAAGGTTCGGCCACACCCTTGGCCTTAAGCTCTTTCAGCTCCTTCAGGTATTTTGGACAGCTACGACTCCAGTGTCCTTTCTCCCTGCAGTGGAAACATGTTGCATCCTCAGGAGTCTTCGATTGAGGAATCGCAGAGTTAGCTTTACCCTTGCCTTTGGGCTTAGGGTTGGAGTTGGGTTGGCCAACTTTTCCTTTCCTTTTGCCTTTGGGGGGTTTGGCTTCTTCATCTTGACTCCTCTTTCCCTGATGGCCAATACGGGAGCAACAGGCTTAGTTTTGGCCATGTTTGACTCGACGGTCTTCAGCATGCCATGGAGCTCCATGATGGTTTTCTCCATGTTGTTCATATAATTGTAGTTCATTATGAACGATTCATATGAACTAGTCAGTGAGTTTAGGATGAAATTCGTGGCAAGCTCCTGACTAAAGGGAAAACCAAGACGCTCCAATTGGTCAATGTACGACTTCATTCACTAGTACAAAAATGCTTTTTTTGCCACGGTTTTGAAAATTCAAGTTAGTCACGATTGGGTTTAAAACCATGGCTGAAAGTCATAAATAAAATTTGAGTATTTGGTTAGCCACGATTTGACTCAATAAATATGACCATTACAAATCATGTTTAAACATAATGCCATGGTTTAGAAAAAACCATGACTAAATGGTTCTTTATGGCCACATTTTTTTTCCTATGACAAATACCAGCTAAAAACTGTGGCCATATATTGACATATAGTCACAATTTTTGTCTAAACCATGACTTTATGTTGTGACGGTTATTGTCTGTGGCCATACATAAACATATGGCCACATGAAGCCAATTCTCTGTGGCTAAAACCAAACTATATACAACCACAAAAACTTGTTAAATGTTGTCAAACGTCAAGGTGTTTATGGCCACAGTTTTAATTATCCTCTGTCACCAAAAGCTGACCAATAGTCACGTTTTTAGAAATTAAGCATAACTATAGGTCATGAATTGGCAGCAATTAGTATATAATTTGTGTAAGCTAAAAGTATAGTTAAGGCCACGTTTAAAATAAGTCGGTGTCTAAAAGGAAACCAATAGCCAACATTCTAAACATTCAGTTCATGTGACTAATAAGTAACTTGTGGCCATGGTTTTTATTACTGTGTGTGACCGAAAGTTAACCAATAGCCACGATTCTAAAAGTTAAGCGTAACTATAAGAATTGGTCACAGTTTTATTATTTTTTGTGGCCAAAAGGTAACTATTAACTACAATTTTAAAATTCAAGTGTAACTATATGTTACGATTTGATCACGGATAATATAAAATTTGTGTGGCTAAAAGCACATCTAAGATCACGGTTAAAATAAACGTACGTGACTAAAAGGTAACTTGTAGTCACGCTTCTAACAATTTAATTTGTGTGGCTAATAAGTAGTTTATGACCAAAATTATTATTATAAATATGGGAGATAAAAGTTTAACCAATAGCCACGGTTAACCATACACCATGAATTGGCCATGTTTTTATTTTATCATTTTGTGTGGCGAATAAGTATACAGTTGTCACGGTTATAAAAACTAAGCACAACTATATATTATGATTTGGCCACGGTAAATATCAAATTTGTGTGGCAACAAGTAGAGTTAAGGTCACAATTAAAATAAGTTCAAATGGCGTTAGGATAATCAATGGTCATGTCAAAGGAAAATTTTAGTGACTATCAGTAGTTTATGGCCACAGTTTATACTATAGTTGAGTGTCCTAAAATGTAAGTAATAGTCACGGTGCTACAAATTCATCACATATATATATATAAACATATATATATAAACATATATATATAAACATATATATATATATATAAACATATATATATATATATGAAGTTGAGAATCGTGAGAAGTGGTTATCAACCGTTGGATGAGAAATTGATACACATTACGTTGAGATACATCGAGATAAGATGCACCAAAAGTTTATTAAAAACTTGAGTTTTTAAATTACCTTTTGTTGTAAAATAATCAAGTTTTAAATTTATGGCGGAAAATTTAAAAGTTTGGAATTTTAAATTATTTCTAGTTTTAAAAAAATCAAGTTTTTTTAAAATTTTCCATGGGATAAATCTGCAAAAAAAAAAACTTATTTTTTTGAACTTTTTAAATTACTGTTGTGGATTTGTGACAATTTTTTAATAAAAATTGTATTTTTAATTATTTTTCTATTTATATGCAGTACGTATTTGCATATAAACACTTAATAAGTCACCAAAGAATAAGGATCATAAAGGGTCTGATTGGGCTTAATAAATCTTATTTGTCATTAATGTATCTATTGAGCTTTATTTGGTCTTATTAAGCTTTAATGGATCTTAGTTGGGTTTTAATGAAATTATTGGCCTTTAAAGGGTCTTATTGGGCTTTAATAGATCTTATTGGGTTTTATTCGATTTTATTCATTCTTATTAGGTTTTAATGGATCTATTATACTTTATTCGGTTTTATTGGACTTTAATGGACCTTTGTGGGTCTTATGGGGTTTTGGTGGGTCTTAGTGATCTTATCGAGCCTAATACATACAACATACACATATGTACTACATACCTACACACAAACACGTCATAAGTGACTGTTGAGAACTGAAGAATTGCTAAGTACAGTTAATGCTGCTAGCAGAACCTGGTTAATACTTCTGATGTTAATGCTGCTGATACAGGTTAGTGCTGCTAGTCAAAGATTAATAATGCTGAAAGAAGTTACTACTGCTAAGCAAGTTTAGTACTGCTAAGTAGTTAGTACTGCTGGAGTTAGTACTGCTAGAACAAAGTTAATACTGCTGAGCATGGTTAGTACTGCTGAACTTAATACTGCTCAGAGTATTAATACTGCTGAAGGTTAATGCTGCTTATAAGATGAAGATCTGTATGGCAAGGATGACAGCTGGATTGAAGATATTCATGGAAGCTTGGAGATAATGATGGAAGATTATACTGAAGATCTTTTATTATTTTGTAATTATCTTTTATCTTCAGTATATGTATAGAATAGTTTGTTTCTTTAGTGGTAACAATAATTCTAAGTTTTAGCTTTAATAGAGAGAATCAACCTCAAGGTTAGAACCCTAATTCTAGAGAAGTAGAATTCGAATCTGTGAGTCTGTTCATCAATATTGAGGTTGTGTGTAAAAGCTTGTGACTTTCAATCATTCAATAAGAGTTTGCAAGTTGTGATTTTGATTTACTGTTTCATTGTTTTTATGAATATTAAAGTGCTATTCCGCAGCTTCTTTAATATTGTTTTCTGAGTGTTTATTCTTGTTAAGAATTAAGATCCTGACAAGTGGTATCAGAGCCTGTATTCTCAGAAATCTTATTCATCATGGAAAACACAGCTGAATCAAATAGTACTTTGGTCTCAAAGGTTCCAATGCTCAGACCCAATGAATTCGACATGTGGAAGATCAGAATCAAGCAATACATACTCCTCACTGATTATTCTCTGTGGGACATCATTGAGAATGGCCTATCTGAAGCAGGATAGATTGGTGCTGATGGAAAGAGAATACCACCAAAAACTGATGCAGAAAGAAAAACTAGACAGATAGAGATGAAAGCCTTGAGCACTTTGCTCTTGGCTATTCCCAATGAATATCAACACCAATTCTGCAATTGCACTGATGCACAGATGCTCTGGAATGCTCTAGAGAAGAGATTCTCTGGTACCAAAAGTACCAAGAGAAATCAGAAGGCCATACTGAAGCAACAGTATGAGAACTTTATGTCAACCAAGAATGATTCCATGACTCAAACTTTTGACAGGTTCAACGAGCTAATTGGTGAACTAGCTACTGTGGGAGTACAAATTGATCAAGATAATCTAAACAGGAAGTTCCTAAGGTCCCTGGGTGATGAATGGACCATGTATACTGTCTCTTTCAGACAGAATGATCAACTGGAAGAAAAGGAACTTGATGATCTATACAATGATTTAAGAGTTTTTGAATCTGAGGTAGAGGCTAAGAAGAAGCCTTCTGGGTATGTTCACAATGCTGCACTCCTATCAGCATCAATTGATTCTACCGCTAACCCTGAATCAGTTAGTGCTGCCAATGGAGCAAATCAAGAGAAAGGCACTGAAACTGTGTTTGAAGCCTTTCTGTCCAGTCATGGAAACTCTTCTCTAATTAATGATGACTTGGAACAACTCCATCCGGATGATCTTGAAGAGATGGACATTAAATGGCAGATGGCCATGCTCTCTATGAGAGTTAAGAAGTTCATCAAGAGAACTAGGAGGAACAACTTCTCCCAAAGAAGAGAAGATGGAGCAGGATTTGACAAGTCAAAGGTGGAATGCTATAAATGCCATCAGAAGGGACACTTTGCTAGGGAATGCAGAAGTGGAGTGTCTCACAACAACAACCACCAACAAGCACAGTCTGGAAGCTTCAATAATAACAGAAACTCTGCTCAAGCCCTAGTCTCTCAACAAGGTATGGGGTTTGATTGGAGTGATCAAGCAGAAGAGGCTATCCAAAACCAAGCTTTAATGGCAGAGGTGTCTGATCTCCCAACAGAGGTAACTTCTAATCTTTGTACTCAAAATTGCATTAACACTGTTAAAAGGTACAGGGATCACAACCAGAACATGAGTGATGACCTTAAAAGATTAGAAAAGGACATAAAAGATTATGTGAGGATTGTTGAGAGGTTTGAAGATCAGATTAAGAGTTTTCAAGCCAATGAGCTTCAACATTCTTATGACACAAACTACTGGAAGTGGGAGAAGAATGACCTAGAACTCCAACTGACCAAATCTAAAGAAGAGAGTGATAAGTTAAGAGGAGAGTTAGCTAAAGTCAAGTTAGATGTAGAAAAGTTTTCCAATGCTTCTAAAGCAATGGACTCGTTACTACAAACTCAGATTCATGATAAACTGAGAAGAGGAATAGGGTACAATACCACACCACCACCCTATAACAACAACTACATCCCTCCTAGTTCAGACTTGTTAGAGACAAAGGATAGGAAAGACCTGCCTGAGGGAGCCACTGAGATAGATCCCTTAGATGAAGTAGTTGTTGAGGATAAAACTGAGAAAGAAACTGTCAAGAATAAGGACAACACTGTGAGTGGTGAGATTCCCATGGAAAACCACATGTCCAATGAGATAGAGAAGACTGAGGGAAAGAATAAGAAGGTTCATTATAAGCAGACCACTATTGTGAACCCTATCCCTTGCAACAAGTGTGCATGCAATAAATCTGAGCCCCAAAAACATGATAAAAAGAGGAGTAATCAGAGAAACTGGAATAATCTGTGGGCACAAAAATAAGGGATTGATCTGAGTAAAATCAATAGACCAAAACCCTGTTTTATTTGTGGAAAGCTTAATCACATTGCCAAATATTGCTATTTCAATCCCATGAACCAAAGGCTGAACTTTCAGAGACCTACTAAAAAACCCTTTGGTTATAGGAAGAAAGAAAAGAACCATGTGGCTAAGAAAGTTGTTAAATCTAAAAGCCACATGAAGAAAAAGAATGTGGGAGACAGTGTCAAGATCTGGATACCTAAAAGCACTAAAGCTGTTAGTACTGCTACCACAAATAGTGTTGCTGACAGTGATAGTACTGCTAGAAGCAATAATACTGCTACCAAGGTTAATACTGCTAACTTTGTTAGTACTTCTAAAGATAGTGCTGCTTCTAGTATTAGTGCTTCTAGACCAATAATCTTGACAAAGTACTCCAATAATAAGTGTTCTGATTTTAAAAACCTCATCAAAAAGGAATGTAAGTATTTTGATGAGAAAGGGAGACCCAAGACCACTTTGGCTTGGGTTCCCAATCAATACTAATTGTTTAATCTAATGTGCAGGGCAACCAGCAGCTCAAGGGGAAGAGCATCTGGCATGTTGATAGTGGTTGCTCTAGGCACATGACAGGGAACATGTCTTGCCTCAAGAACTTCAAGAAGATTGATGGTGGGCATGTTGCTTTTGGGAAAACTCCAGATGGAGGTAAAATAGTGGTAAAGGTGATGTGATCAAAGGTAAAATGACCTTTGAAGATGTATTATATGTTGAACAGTTAAGGTACAACCTGTTAAGTGTATCATAGGTTTGTGAAAAACAACATAGTATATTATTTACTGATTCTGAATGCATTATCCTTGCTCCTGGATTCAAGGTAGTAGATGAAAATATGATACTACTAAGAACCCCCATAAAGGATAATGTATATTGTTTAGATATGGAAAGTGTTTCATCTGATTCATCCCTAAATTGTCTTGTTTCAAAAGCTTCTCTGGATGAATCATCACTTTGGCACAGAAGGATGTGTCACATGAACTTTAAAACAATAAATAAACTTGTTAAAAACAACCGTGTAAGAGGTTTGCCTTCTAAAGTCTATTCATGTGATGATCATTGTGTTGCTTGTCTCAAAGGTAAACAACACAAAACTTCTCATAAGTCCAAAGAGGCGAACACAATCTCTAATTCTCTTCATTTATTGCATATGGATCTGTTTGGTCCTACAAATGTTATGAGTATTGGTAAGAAATCATACTGCCTAGTTATTGTTGATGATTACTCTAGATTTACTTGGGTATATTTTCTAAGAACTAAGGATGAGACAAGTGGACTGATCAAATCCTTTATTCTAAGAATTGAAAACCAAACAAATCAAAAAGTAAAAGTCATTAGGTCAGACAATGGTACTGAATTTAAAAATCATGACCTAAACACCTTTTGTGAGGTAAAAGGAATTGAGAGGCAATACAGTGCTCCTAGGACTCCACAACAAAATGGTGTTGCTGAGAGAAGGAATAGGACACTGATTGAGGCTGCTAGATCTCTGTTGGCAGATTCAAAACTTCCAATTACTTTCTGGGCTGAAGCAGTTAATATTGTTTGCTATGTCCAAAACAGAGTTCTAGTAGTCAAGCCTAAAAACAAGACACCTTATGAGCTTTTAAATAAAAGAAAACCTTTTATAGGATTTTTCAAACCTTTTGGGTGTCCTTGTACCATTCTCAATACCAAAACTCACTTAGGAAAGTTTGATAGCAAGGTTGATGATGGTTTTCTTGTTGGTTACTCATCTCAGAGTAAGGCTTACAGAGTTTTTAATACTTCTTCTAGAATAATTGAGGAAAGTGACAATGTCAAATGCAATGAGAACACACCAAATCCTATTGGGTCTGGTCCTCAGTGGCTATTTGACATTGATTCACTAACTAACTCTTTTGGTTTCAGTAGTAATGATTATGCAGGTTCAGGGAGTGGAGGATCAGGGGATACACAAGTTCAAGACATTATTCCTCAGTCTGTGATCTTTCTTATGCCTATAAAAGAACCTGTTGAATTCTGTGAAAAAGAAACTATATCTGAGCCAATTCAGAGTGAAGAAGAAAGAAGAGAAGAGGAATCTTCAGTGCATAAAGAGCTAGAAGTAACTGAGGTGATCCCCTCAGCTGACTTAAATGATTCCAATCTAGAGGTGGGAATCCATGAAGAACCTAGTTTTCAGACTAGAACTCAAAAGAATCATCCTCCAGAGCTGGTCATAGGAGACATCTCTTCTCCTATGATAACAAGGAATCAAAGCAGACTTCAAGAGCTGCAGGATCAACAACACACAGTACTCTCCTGCTTTCTATCCCAGATTGAGCCTAAGAAGGCCTATGATGCAATGAAGGATTCAAGTTGGATAGAAGCCATGCAAGAAGAGTTACTTCAATTCAAACTACAGGATGTTTGGGACTTGGTAGACCTTCCAAAAGGTCATAGAGCTATAGGCACCAAGTGGATTTTCAGGAACAAAAAGGATGAGAGAGGTATTGTGATCAGAAACAAAGCAAGGCTTGTGGCACAAGGGTACACTCAAGAAGAGGGCATAGATTATGATGAAGTGTTTGCTCCAGTGGCAAGAGTAGAGGCAATTAGGCTGTTCCTAGCCTATGCCTCATACATGAAGTTCAAGGTCTATCAAATGGATGTAAAGAGTGCATTTCTATATGGTACAATTGATGAAGAAGTATATGTCTGTCAACCACCTGGTTTTGAAAATCCTTCATATCCTGACAGAGTATACAAGCTGAAGAAAGCACTCTATAGTCTACATCAATCCCCAAGAGCATGGTATGACACTCTGTCTACCTATCTCTTGGGGAATGGGTTTGAAAGGGGCATCATTGACAAGACCCTTTTCATTAAAAGAAGTAAGAAGGACATCCTACTAGTGCAGATCTATGTGGATGATATCATTTTTGGATCCACAAAAGATCAGATGTGTAGAGACTTTGAAGAGTTGATGCACAAGAGCTTTAAAATGAGTTCAATGGGTGAACTTGCCTTCTTCCTTGGACTTCAGGTGAAACAACAGACAGATGGGATCTTCATTAGTCAATCAAAGTATGTGAAAGACATCCTGGAGAAATATGGTTTAAAAGACTCAAAGCCAGCAAGCACACCAATGGAAACTCACAAACAGATCACTGCTGATCTTGAGGGGGAGGATGTTGATATCCATCTATACAGATCAATGATTGGATCTCTCATGTATCTCACAGCCTCAAGACCAGACATCATGTTTCCAGTATGTGTATGTGCCAGATTCCAAGTCAAGCCCAAGCAATCACATCTTCAAGCTGTGAAGAGGATTTTCAGATACTTAAGAGGGCAACCTAGATTAGGTCTTTGGTATCCATATGAATCCTCATTTGACTTGATTGCATATTCAGATAGTGACTTGGGTGGTGCTAACATGGACAGAAAGTCTACTTCAGGGGGATGTCAACTTTTGGGTGCAAGACTAGTATCTTGGCAGTGTAAGAAACAAACCACAGTGTCCTTATCAACAACAGAAGCTGAGTATATTGCTGCTGCAAGTTGCTGCTCTCAGGTTCTATGGATTCAAAATCAGATGTTGGACTATGGGGTAACATTTCTTCACACTCCAATCTTTATTGACAATAGCAGTGCTATAAGCATTGTTAACAATCCTATCAAGCACTCCAAAACAAAGCACATCGAGATCAGGTATCACTTTATCAGAGATTGCAATGAAAAGAAGCTCATTCAAGTTGCTAAAGTCCATACTGACAATCAGTTTGCAGATCTATTCACTAAAGCTTTTGATGTGGGTAGATTCACTTTCTTGGTCTCAAGTGTGGGCATGATCAACTTTGAATGAGCTCATGTGTTTAAAAAGGTGTCTATATACCTGTTATTTTGGTTACTTGTGTACTGCTAATCATCTGTAACAGGAAGTTATTGCCTTGATCAGACCTTCATAAGCTTCACAAAGAGTAAGTATAGTTAATACTGCCAGTTTAGTTTTAATACTGCCAGTGCAGTTTTAATACTGCCAGTGCACAGTTAATACTGCTAGTGGTTAATACTGCTCTCAGTTAATACTGCTAGTTAGTTAATACTGCTCGTGGTTAATACTGCTCTTAGTTAATACTGCTAGTTAGTTAATACTGCACGTGGTTAATACTGCTCTCAGTTAATACTGCTCTCAGTTAATACTGCTAGTTAGTTAATACTGCTAGTGGTTAATACTGCTCTCAGTTAATACTGTTAGGTAATTAATACTGCTCTAGGTTAATACTGCTTATGTCCCATACACTATAAATACCCTTTGCCCGCCTAAAAGATCATAACGACTCTTTGAATACTATTCATCGTCTCTCTACTCCTTCTCTCTCAAGCTCCTTAGTAAGTTTCAGGCAAGAACACTCAAGATTCAATGGCATCCATGGCATTCATAGATGAGCATAACGAGATTGCGATGCTACAAAATCCAAAGCAAGCTGCAGGCTTTCATCAGATAGTGGATTTTTTGAAGTCGACCCATATCACCCATGCTCTAACTGTGTCTCCAACCATCTACATAGAGCATCAAAGGCAATTCTGGGCTAATGCCACCATGGTTACAGAGAATGGTGTGCAGATCTGAAAACAAGGGTGTGTGACAAACCCTTGTCAGTTACTGAAGAGGTGATACACATCTGTCTACGTCTAGACGATGCTGCAGGTATAACCTCTATTCCTAATGAGGAATTATTCTCAAATTTGTCAAGAATGGGGTATGGAGGCCAATTGGGAGGTTTTAAATTCTCAAAAGCTAAATTTTATACCCAATGGCGTTTTCTAGTTCATACCCTCATGCATTGTATCTCTAAAAAGACTACTGGATGGAGTGAGTTTAGCAGCACCATTGCATATGCTTTGGTCTGCTTGGCCACTGCCAGAAAGTACAATTTTTCTAAAATGATTTTCAGTGATCTTGTCTCAAACCTGGGAAGTAAAAAGAGTTTTTATATGTACCCCAGGTTTGTACAAGAAGTTATAACCCACGAATTGACGAATATGCCTCACTTTGATGAGGTATATGTACCAAAAATTCCCAAAGGTAAGGTCTTTTCAAACATGAAGAGATCCCCTCTGGACTCGGAAAGAGTTGACACCCCATTATTCTCTACAATGATGGTGGTGTCCCACACTGAAGAAGGTATGGAAGCAGGGTCAAGGCCCTCATTAGACCATCCCACTGCTAGACAATCCCAACCTTCTCACTCTATATCTATTCCCCAGTCTCCATTTCATAAGCCAACTTCACCAATCACCCAAACATATATAAGGAAAAAGGTAAAGAAGGCTCCTTCCCTTCTTGTACCATCACCCACTGAGCCTTTAAGCCCTCTAAGGGAGAATTCTCCTTTAGAGAATATCTACAGGGAAACCACAGGGGTGTCTCCCAACCCCAAGGAGGTGCTCACTGAGGAGATGGTTGAGCATATGGGTGTTAAGGCTGCCACTACTCCTGCCAGCACAGAGGAGGTCAGTGGTAATATAACTAAGACCTTCCCCATGACAACTTTGGGTGAACAATCATCCAAAGGTCCCTGGTGCCAAGAACCCACGGGGGTGGAGAGTGCTTCTGTTAGGCAGAAGGATCCCACTACAAAAAGATCCAATGATCCTTCAAAAAAGGGTAACACTTCTGGAGAAGGTGAGGACAGATATAACTATTTTGAATTGATGGAAACCATGGGAAACATCAACATGGATGTGCTCAAACAGGGCAAAGATATAGAAGAGCTGAAAATGATAGTTCTGTCACAACAAGAACAGATTGTCAACCTGAAGCAAATGGTGAAGAAATTGATTCTGCAAAAGAAGAAGAAATAATTTGTACTAAGAAGGAGGAAACCAGTGACTGATGCTCCCAAAAAGGGGGAGTCAGCAGCTGATGTCAATATGGAAGATGCCAAAGCTAAGGGGGAGCAAGAGGAAGTTGAGTTTGAGGGGGAGCAAACAACTGCATAAAATGTTGTACAAGAAGCAGTAGAAATGGTCAAAGAAGTGTTAAGTGATCTTCAGAGCAGAAATTTGGAAGAACTTGAGACAGCTGAAGCGTTAATCAAAGCCAAGCATGATACTCCCAAGGTCACTTCAAAGGCCAAAGGAGTTTTCATCAAAGACAATGTTGAAGTTGTCAAGAAAGTTAGTATTCAGAAAGTGATGAGTAAAGAGAAAGGCAAAGCAAAGCTAGTGGAATCTGATCAACCAATGAAAAAGCAAAAGTTGATTGAGTCAGATGAAGCTCTGGCTAGAAAGATACAAGCTGAACTTGAAGAAGCAGAAAATGTGCAAGTGGAAAAGGATAGAGAGATGGCAAAAGCAATGGCTGCAGAACTGAATAAAGCCTATCAACAAAGTCTTGCAACAGAACTAGCCAAGAAGAAAGCCACATCTCTAAGGAAGTCTGGAAAGATAAAAATGGCTGCAAAGAAAAGACAAAGACAATCTTCAAAGACATACCTTGGTGCTCAAGAGAGAAAGAAGATGATCACTTTCCTCAAGGGTGCTGTAGGTGTCAAAAAGGAAATGTTTTCAAAATTGTCTTTTGAGCAAATCAAAGGGCTGTATGATGCAGAAATGATCAAGCTTCAAGGGGATGAAACTGCAAGGGTTGAAATGGAGAAAAGGATGAAAGAGAGCAATGACTTCTTACAAAAACCTTTTCCAGATGAGCAAGAAACTCCAAAGAAGGAGGCCACTCTTGGTGAAAGTCTAAGGACTCTTAAAAGAACCAAGATGGTGGCAAGAAGAAAGATAACCAAGAAGCCTAGAATAACTGAAGGAGAGGCTGAGAAGGTTGCTGAAGAAGAAGGGGCACCTGAGTCATCTGAAAAGAAAGAGCCTTCAAGTACTGATGATGTAAAGATGTACATGGTAGTGATGGACAAAGTGCCTGAACCAATTTCAGCTGAACCTGTTGGTGTAAAGCCTCCTGAAGTTATTCACTGGTATACATTGACAGTGGATGGAAAGGAATACATAAGGCTCAAGAGGAAGGATGAAAAGTATGAGGTATTCAACACTTGGGCCAAGATTGTCAGAACATGCTCCAGGTCTGATATAGAAGAAATGTTTGAAATAGGGATGAAGTTATATGCAGATCAGTTAAAAGCTCCAAGGATTTCAATCACAAAGCTGGTGATGGAGTATCTGTGTATGATGTTCAAACCTGATGAAGTGGAAGGAGTCATAAGAAATGTGTTTCAAACAGTCAACAATTGGACTCTATATGAAACTAGTGGAGTATATGAAGTGACTTTGGATAGAAATCACATAGAATACTTCCTAGTGGATAGAGTATACAACCACAGCAGACTGAAGCTTCATGCAATGTTAAAGAAGAAGCTTGGATGTGTTGAAAACTCAGAAATGGCCAAGTATCTGATTCAGAGAATGATCAATCAAAGTTTGGGGCTAAATGTTGATACAGGGATCTGAAGAATGGTATTTTGGGAGCATCTGAAGAACTTGACTTCTCTTCCTAAAAGTCAAGTTAGGGGGAGATTGTTGAGAACTGAAGAATTGCTAAGTACAGTTAATGCTGCTAGCAGAACCTGGTTAATACTTCTGATGTTAATGCTGCTGATACAGGTTAGTGCTGCTAGTCAAAGATTAATACTGCTGAAAGAAGTTACTACTGCTAAGCAAGTTTAGTACTGCTAAGTAGTTAGTACTGCTGGAGTTAGTACTGCTAGAACAAAGTTAATACTGCTGAGCATGGTTAGTACTGCTGAACTTAATATTGCTCAGAGTATTAATACTGCTGAAGGTTAATGCTGCTTATAAGATGAAGATCTGTATGGCAAGGATGACAGCTGGATTGAAGATATTCATGGAAGCTTGGAGATAATGATGGAAGATTATACTGAAGATCTTTTATTATTTTGTAATTATCTTTTATCTTCAGTATATGTATAGAATAGTTTGTTTCTTTAGTGGTAACAATAATTCTAAGTTTTAGCTTTAATAGAGAGAATCAACCTCAAGGTTAGAACCCTAATTCTAGAGAAGTAGAATTCGTATCGGTGAGTCTGTTCATCAATATTGAGGTTGTGTGTAAAAGCTTGTGACTTTCAATCATTCAATAAGAGTTTGCAAGTTGTGATTTTGATTTACTGTTTCATTGTTTTTCTGAATATTAAAGTGCTATTCCGCAGCTTCTTTAATATTGTTTTCTGAGTGTTTATTCTTGTTAAGAATTAAGATCCTGACAGTGACAATCGATGTTGTATGACTATAATAAGTCATGGACCTTAGTGGGTCTTATGAGCTTTAATGGACCTTAGTGGATCTTAGCTAGTGGCTTTATCGAGCACAATGCACACCACATACATATATGCAATACATATTTGCATACAAACATGTAATAAGTCACCATTGATGTTATTGGGCTTTAATAAGTCGTAAATGATCTTATTGGGCTTTAATGGATCTAGTGAGTCTTAGTGGTTTTTTCATGCCCCATTACACACCACATGCATATATGAGTACATACCTGCATACAAACACAGAATAAGTCACCATTGATGTTATTGGGCTTTAATAAGTCGTACATGATCTTATTGAGATTTAATGAATCTAGTGAGTCTTAGTGGTTTTTTTCGTGCCCCATTACACACCACATGCATATATGTAGTACGTACCTGCATACAAACACTGAATAAGTCACCATTTATGTTATTGGGCTTTAATAAGTAGTAAATGATCTTATTGGGCTTTAATGGATCTAGTGAGTCTTAATGGTTTTTTTGCGCCCCATTATAAACCATATGCATATATGCAATACATACCTGCATACAAACACAGAATAAGTCACCATTGATGTTATTGAGCTTTAATAAGTCGTAAATGATCTTATTGGGCTTTAATGGATCTAGTGAGTCTTAGTGGTTTTTTCACGCCCTATTACACACCACATGCATATATGCAGTACGTACCTGCATACAAACACTAAATAAGTCACCATTGATGTTATTGGGCTTTAATAAGTCGTAAATGATCTTATTGGGTTTTAATGGATCTAGTGAGTCTTAATGGTTTTTTCGCGCCCCATTACACACCACATACATATATGCAATACATACCTGCATGCAAACACATAATAAGTCACCATTGATGTTATTGGGCTTTAATAAGTCGTAAATGATCTTATTGGGCTTTAATGGATCTAGTGAGTCTTAGTGGTTTTTTCGCGCCCCATTACACACCACATGCATATATGCATTACGTACCTGCATACAAACACTAAATAAGTCACTATTGATGTTATTAGGCATTAATAAGTTGTAAATGATCTTATTGGACTTTAATGGATCTAGTGAGTCTTAGTGTTTTTTTCGCTCCCCATTACATACCACATGCATATATGCAGTACATACCTGCATATAAACACTGAATAAGCCACCATTGTCCATTGATGTTATTGGGTTTTGATTCGGTTATATTGGGCTTTAATTGACATTAATGGATTTTAATGGGTTATATTAGGCTTTAATCGGTTTTATCAAGTTTTAATCGGGTTCATTATGTTTTAATCAATTTTATTGGACTTTAAGACAAATTTTGAATTTAGAGGCGATCATCGAACCGGTTAAAGATGAAATTGATTTTATTAGGCTTTCAGATGAATTTTAAATTTAGAGGTGATTAGCCTATTCTGTTGATCATCTACATATACTATAAAGATTGATATGTATGATTTGTAACAGTTACATGATTTGTATTTACATCTCTCTCTCTCTATATATATATGTATGAAATTAATTATAAAAATATTTCAGTTGTATTATATTTTACTAATTATGTTTATTTATTTTAGTATTATTATCATATTATTTTAATTTATATTTTATAAGAAATAATTGTTTTCAGGAAAATAAATAAGTTAAATATTTTTAAATATTTACAAAAAAGCTTTTATTTTTCTTCTTCTTTTGGTTTTACTTCCCTCGTATTTTTCTAGATTCCCTCTCTATTCCCCTTTTTCTTTCCATTCCCTAAAAAGACCTAAACGTCGACTCCCTCACTTTCAAACCCACGAGATTCACTCACTCTCAGTCGCCGACAATGCTCCACGGTCCAAGGGAAAGTCCAGCGTCAACGGCGAGTTCACCGACGTCTCCCCGCATCCACCCACAACCAACCATGTCTAGCTATAGGCCATTTGAACGATAACCGAGGGCAACAAAGGGCCGAAGGGCTTCAATCTAGAAGACTGGATCTCACTCTATTTCTCTCTCTTCCGGTCTACTCTAGCTCTCAATCTGGTAAATTTCCGATTTTTTTTGTTGGATTTGTTATTTATACAGGATGAAGCTGTGAAATTAGGTTAACGTTAGCTCTTCGTTGATGTTTCTTGCTTGCTTGATTTTACTCTTTTTGATTGATTTTTGTGTGACATTGAGATTTTTCGTAAGTCTGTCTTAGAGATTTTTGATAGGTTTTTTTGATTGTGCAAAAATCAGGTGATGTGGAGCTAGGTGCCGACATTTACTGCGGCTATCGAGGCGCACTAGCGGCGGATTACTGATGCTATCATAACTCATGCTATGAAGATTGCGTCGATAAGAATGTTAGGTTTCTCAATCTTACTCGTAAATCTTAAATTTGTTGTGTGGTTGGGTTTAACATAAATAATTTAGATTCTTTTTGGCCTACTTTTGAATATGTTCCTTTTTTTAATATTTATGGTTGCCTGATCAAGTGTGATTACCTAGATCTGCATGGTAAGGTTCTTTCAGGATCTTCCATTAACAACAGATATAAGTTATATGCATTCGTTAGGGAGCTAGATGGTATTTTAGGTTTGTGCTCATGATCTGAAATTGTATAGTGAGGTTCTTCCATGATCTACATGCTCTGATAATACCATGTAAGATTTAAAAGTGGAAATTGTATTTCTTTGAGCAAAGTTACAGCATATAGATAGATGTACAAGAGCACTGACAAAAAGCTAGGTGTGATGTACTTAGAGGCCGTTTACCAAATTCTTACCGGATAAGTGCTTACCGGTAAGAGATTTACTTTCATTTAACTTATTATGTAACATCCTTTACCAAAATGGATTGTTGGTAAGTATCTTAAATCCGGTAAGTTCTTACCGGGTAAGAGTCGTTTCCCACACTTACCGGGTAAGACTGTCGGTCCTTGCCTTGTTTCTTACTGGGTAAGCTTCTTGGTCCTTGAAATGTTCAATCAATAAGGTAAATGATATAGGTAAGCTTTTAGTAAACTGCCTCTTAGACTAAAGTTCGACATGAGAAATGAGAATGGCTACTAATCGTGACTAGCTAATAACAACTAACACCAAGATAAGTATCAAGATAAACAACTAAATATACATGCGACTAAAATGCAACCATGGAAGAGGAGCATGAGACCAAAGCTTCCATCACTTCCATCAACTGCAAATGTAAAATAGGCATCAGTTTGGGAGCTAGACAGAGTAATAGGTAGGGCGGATCCAGGATTTCTGTACTATTTGTTTGGGAAATGCATTACATGATTATAATAACAATTTTTTGTTTTTTTAATTCTTTTTACACTACAAAACTCTACAAATCTATATCTAGGGAATGCACATGCATTTCCTTGCTTCCATGTAGATCCACCCATTGCTATACGTACAAGTTGTGCCAAACTGGAGCATGACAGTAGCTTTTGTGTTGAATTCTCCTTCAGCAAAAAGATAGAATTGACTTTGCTACTTATATTAAATCATTTTGAATTGCCGCTTACTTAAATTACGACGACAGTAAAGAACAATTCTCTAAAGTGGGAGTGTGAGAGACTTCGCATCACTGAGAGTATTATTGATGAACTTTCTGTGAGGAAGTGTTGTTCTTCTTCATGACCCTTACCTAATAGAAGTTTTTTAAGTGATGTGCTTGTTATTTTGCATGTGGGAGGATCACAATGTGAAACATGGTTATGGGTTATTTTTACTTGGTTGAAATGCCATTCTTTTTGTTTTGCATTACGAGTTTCTAACTATGTGCTCCTCTGAAGTTCTTATGTTGTGATTCACTCAGTACCGTTTCTTAGATTGCATGTAATTCGTTATTTAGATTTCCCGAGGGATTATTTTGAACATGCTTATTTAAGAGTTATATATTGGAATTAGGTGCATTAATGCTCATATGGTGCACCACAAACTAATCGCTCGTAGTGGAATCTGGAGTATATACTTATATTATATGTGTATTTAAATTACTACCAGGTGGAGGTAAATACACAAATAGTGGCTGGTGATCCTAAGGAGAAAATACGTGAAGGAGTTGCATGCTGATTTGCTTGCAATGGGATGCCGTTCTTTTGGTCCTATAAAGAGGTAACATTAGTGCTTGTTGCATCCAAGACTTTGAGCTTGTTGAGATGTTATATTGCACTTAAGTTGAATTATTTGTATTGTTCTCCATTGCACCTTTGGCCATGTTCATATAAACTTTTCTGGCCAATAGGGAAATTAGATATCCTTGATAAATATTGGGAGCTGCAGAATGTTGTTACTTGTTAGTTCAATTCCTTTTTATATTTTACTGGCCACTTATTATTCTTAGTTTAGATTTATTGTGGGCTACTTATTTCCTAGAATATGAAGTTGTCACTTCAAAAGCAAGGCAGTATTTTCAAAAGCAAGGCAGTATTTTCGAGAAAGAAGCAGGGAGAAGCTTTTTCCAGACCCTTATAAAGAAATGGAGCAGGGGTTTGCATTCATGTGGGTACAGTTGCTCGAGAACGTTCTGGTCCTGCTCTTGCCTTTTCTTTCCAAATAGAAGGGATAGCAGCTGCTCTTTCTGCCTTTTGTTAAGCTAAGCTTGGAAGTCGTTGCCCTTCAGTCGGAATTGAATATCATCATTCCTACATCTGTGTTGGAGAAGGGTAAGTTCTTACTTTGATAGTCTTAATAGTTGTTCATATTGTAAAGGTTTTGGATGTTGATATTATATGTAGCTCTTTTTCTATGCTACTCCCATCTATATAAAGTATCTTTTTTTAAAAGTGATTTCTCCACTCTACATGTTATCTTTGACTCTATATATGTATAAATATGTTATTTAGCTTATTGCTACTACCTTCTTTGGCTCAATGGGCTCACACAAACAAATGAAAAGCTTTATGAAGGTCGGCTTCATTATCTGTGATGGTTATGTGTATGTTTTCTATGTTTGTATATCCATATCTCAGAAAAGAAATGATAGGTCATCCAGAAATTGCAGCCACCAACCAAAATTGCAAGCAAATCTTGGATATAATAGTTAACAAACAAATTTTGTGCTTGAATATGCACACATGTAGCTATACATACCTATGTGCACACACATCATGGATATACCAAATTATAATTTTACTTGCATTATGATATCAACTAGACAACTTTCTTACTATGCGCATGCCTAAAAATGTTCTTGTTATTTTTCACGTCAACTTGAGTGATCTCCAAGTTATAGAAGCGTAAAACTTATTTCAACTGGTTCTTCTTTATTTCTGTAGTACTTATTGATAATCTGTAGGAGCAATCTATATAAGTAGCGCAATGTCAAGTTGTTGCATATTACCAAGGTACTTCACATCAAAATCTAATATAAACTAGACTATTTTCAAACTGTACACATCATGGGACGAGTAACATATGTTACAGTGACTACTCTCATAAGCATATAAGCATTGTGAAACATGTTATCAATTCAATTGTAGTCCTTTGTTAAACAAAACTTGTTTCCACATGATTGTGCCTAAATGTTGGCTCTTTTGGCCTTCAAACAACTTGTTAATACTTCATCTTGTGGCAAAAGGGGGTGTTTCCATAAGTAAGAACTTATTATTGATCCTTATAGTGCAGTGGGATCTATTTTTTGTTTTTTGAATTCTCAATAGTCTCTTTTAGAATGACTCCAGCTTCATCTCTGTGTTTTTTTTTTATCTTTTTTAGAGGTGTCTTTGATCACAAAGTATTTTGATTAACTTTTTTGCTATAACTATACTATTAATCCTATGCTACTTTGTTATTACTTGCAGGCCTAACCAACAATAACACTACAGTTTACATCATAGGCATGCTATAAAAAGGGTTCACTAGGTAAACCACATACCCTTTTGAGGAAACTACAACGATTAAGATATTCAAATTGTGTTGTATTAATGATTCCTTTTTTTTTTTTTTATCTATTTAGTTAAATTGTATCGTAGGCAAACTAGTAAGCAGAAACTTGTACGGATAACTTCTCTGAAAATGTATTTTTCCCAGATTCAAGCACAAATAAACAAGATCAAGATTTGAGTTTGAAGTTCTAAAGAGAGAGTAGAGAGAGAAATCACAAGTCGTATTTATGAATATCACACTTACAAGTCTTCTAGTTACATGCTTCTCTCAAAGACTAAGCTATTTATATGAATGACTAAAACTCTCATAACAAAGGTTCTTTCACACAACATAAAAGTTGACTATTCTAGACTTTGACTATACATATTTCGACTTTACAAGACCTTGACTTTTCACATTAAATCTTGGATACAATTTATACACTAACATTCTCCCCCTTTGTATTCAAGATTTAATAAAAAATTGACAATAGTCTTCAGCTCTTCGGTTAGCGGGTGGGGTCAAGGGGCAACGCCCTTGCGGGGTTGAGGGGCAGTGTCCCTAGAGAAATTTTTTCTGACATATTGAATGTATGCTTGAAATGATCGTTCCTAAAATATTCAGATAAAATTTGACTTGAAAAACAAACTTGAAAAACACTAGAAAAAATTTTCTAAGGCACAAACTCGCAGATCAAAGAAACTCGCAAAACACTGTGGAGACTACTTCTCGCAAGCAGGCTTATGCATGTTTCAACTTCGTGCAGAGCACAACGTACGTGTTTCTGGTTCGCGCAAACAACGATATGCGCGTTTTGGTTCCTTTGCGCGTTTTAATGCCTTTGCGCGTTCTATACTTAGAATAAATTTGAACTTTTACTTCACGCAAAATGTAAACTCGCTAAACATAAACTCGCAGATCACTGTGACATCACTTCGCGCAAGTCAGGTCGTGCGCGTTTCCTCTTCTCGCATATATAACACTTAGCGCGTTTCTATCAAGAAGTCGTAAAACCCAATATAACATCAACACTTTTCATCTTGCGCGTTCTTCCTTTCTGAATATTCCTTTGATGTGCGAGTTCTTCCCTTTGAAGCTTGCGTGAAGTTTAGATCTAGCATGTTCTTCCGTTTAGTACTCTGATTTCAATCCAAAATCCTTAAAATCTGCAATCAAGACTTGAAATTACACAGGATTTGTCGAATTAACAACTGGATATTTCTAGTACAATGATTAGTCTAGAAACAACAAAATCAAAATGAAATCAAGTCAAATAGTGTTCAAATTTTTCAAAAACCAAAACCCACAAAAAAACCAAAATTGAATGCCAATTGATGCGAATTTCGTGAAACAATCTAAACAAGAAAGTTCCTAAAACTATAATCGAATGCTATGAATCCATTTTCTTGCATTAAAATAGATTTTTCACAAAAATATTGATTCAACAGTAACTATCTGCGTGTTCTTCCCAAAAATCAAATTTTTTTTATCAAATCAGTGTGTAATTCAAGCAATCTGAATAGATTGGTCTCGCTCTGATACCAATTGAAAATGTAAAAGTCCCAATATTCAAGCACAATTCTATCAAGATTCAAGATGACTTTGAAGATCTAGAGAGAGAGTAGAGAGAGTAGAGAGAGAGAGTAGAGAGAGAAACTAAGTCGTATTTATGAATATCACACTTACAAGTCTTCTAGTTACATGCTTCTCTCAAAGACTAAGCTATTTATATGAATGACAAAAACTCTCATAACAAAGGTTCTTTCACACAACATAAAAGTTGACTATTCTAGACTTTGACTATACATATTTTGACTTTACAAGACCTTGACTTTTCACATTAAATCTTGGATACAATTTACACACTAACATTCTCTTCAAGCACTTTTTTAAACCACATAACATAGATGATCTAACTATTATAATGTTAGATGCTCGATAGAAAACTATTTTTAAAACCATATAACATAAACTAATTTGCTAAATCATGTGATGACATTATGGTTGCTCAGGCATTGTTTTCTTTTTGATGGTCACTACTTTATGTGAGACGATAGATTTTTAATTGAGTGTCATATATGGGTGTGTGGATATTTGGTTCATGTGTCCTAAATATTACTATATCGTTGCAGGTATCACAACCAAACTTTTGATTAAAATATCAAGAAGTAAAAGCCTAAGAACAAAAGAAGAAAATTTTCAACTATCAACAAGACAACTAAGCTGAAACATACGTAGAGTAGCTTTATTAAGAAAAGGCCTATTGTATTAAAGAATTGATGGTGATAGGTTTATTATCAACGTTCTTGTACATTATATTCAAAGAATTTTTAATAATAGTTCTATATTTTTCATTTGATTGTTATTTTGAATTTTTAACTTCTTTTTATCATTGATAAAAATCTTTGCAAAGTTAACTATAGCCATATTAAAGTGCTACAGTGACCACGTAATAGTCAATTTAAATTGTGGCCATAAATACTTCTTTTTATCACAATTATAGTATTTTTTGTGATCAAAATGTAACTAATAGTCATGTTAAAGTTAGTTTGTGTGACCGAAAGTAACAAATAGCTATGATTTTTCAACTCTGCATAACCATATATCAAGAATTGGCCACGGTCAATATAATTTTATTTTGCTGTAAATAGTTTATTGCCACGATTTAAGTTATTTCGTGTTACCAAAAGACAACAAACAACCACAATTATCAAAATTCAACGTAACCATACATTATAAATTGACCACACTTACTATAAAGTTTTTGTGACTATAACTAGTTTATTGTCATGTTTTGATTATTTCATGTGACAAAAAGGTAACTAATGGTCATGGTATAAACAATTTAGTGTAACCATATGTCACGAATTACCCACGTTTAATATGAAATTTTTGTGGTTATATGTAGTTTATGAAAATGATTTTAATTATTTCATGTAACCAAAAGGTAACCAATAGTGACGATTTTAACAATTCAGCGTCAACATATGTCATTGAACGACAACGGTTAATATAAAATTTGTGTGACTATAAATAGTATATGGTCACGATTTTAGCTATTTCTTGTAACCAAAAGGTTACCAATAGCCAAAGATTTTAACAATATGTCATGAAATGACCATGGTTAATGTAAAATTTGTGACTATAAGTAGTTTATGGTCACAATTTTAGTTATTTCATATGATCAAAATATAATCAATAGCCACAGTTTAAACAGTTCAGTGTAACCATATGTCATGTATTTACCACAATTAATATGAAATTTGCATGGCTATAAGTTGTTTAAGGCTAAATTTTTAGTTATTTTGTATGATCAGAATGTAACCAATAGCCACGGTTCTAACATTTATGGTAACCATATGTCACGAATTGGTCACAGTTAATATAAATTTTGGGTGACGATAAGTAGTTTATAGCCACGTTAAAACAAATATACATGATTATAAGATAATCATTGGCCACCTTAAAAACAAATTATGTGGCCATAAGTAGTTTATTGCCATGGTTTTCTTTATTTTGTGTGACCAAAGGTAGCTAATAGCCACACTTATTAAAATTAAGTATAAATATATGTGATGAATTGGCCACGTTTAATGTGACTTTTTGTGGCGATAGGTAGTTTATGGCCACGGTTATAGTAAAAATGCTCCAATACCATAAAAAATTTCGATACGTTTATGGCCACGGTTTTAAGGCTATGGATACGGTTTTTCATGTGATATGGTGACACATTTTAAACGTGGTCATTTGGGTATCAAAAGTCACGACATAATAGGCTACGGTTTGATTGAAGAAAAAACTGTGGCCAAAGGCATACGAAACCGTGGCCATTGTGAGTTTTTGTACTAGTGATTTTAAGAACATGCACACTGATGCTGCTTCTCGGGGCCATTTTGCATCCCACCAGAGATTTGACTGTGTCAAACCTCTCTTGTCCTCCTCGAGGAACCCTTTCAGACAAAAGTTCGGAATCGATGAATTTCGTGTTGTTGTTTGATATCTATCAAAGTAGAAACATATATTTTAGTGATCTAAATTAAGTAATCATTGTTATAATAATTTCCCAAACTTTTAAATAAACAATTATACATAACAAGGCTAAGACCCATATTTCACTTCTTAGCTACGACGGGTATGCCGCAGATCGCAACTAGAAGTTATTTAGGTGGATAACCATTTTATCAATTTCATTCTCTACTAAATTCTTAGATCCTTGCGGGATTCGTTGATATCCATCATGTCACTTGGCATGTTTAATCCCTTCAACGCTAATCCTTTCTCATGACGGGTATGCCGCGGATCACAAGTCTAGATTGTAAACCGTCCATGATAAAACACGTGACATTCGGCCCAAGACTCTTGGGTATCGCGAATTTCACATCATCATCCCTAATGTCTAACTGACATGTTGGCTTTAGCACTTCCCACACCAGAAAAACGGTTAGTTCAAATGTGTGTTTTATTCATGGACATCGTTTGATTTACTGAAAACGGTTTTTTGTTTTCTAGTTAAAACTTTTTAGCTTTCTTTTAGCAAAACATAAACTTGCAACGGAAGCAAAAACAAGATCTTCTTCTTCCTTGAGAGGATCTATTGTACAAGTGAAAATAGAAACTAAAAGATAAAATAGATGAAAAGATATCATAACCTTGAATACAATGGAGGATCTAAAGGAGAATCCCTCTATCAAGTTCACACCCAAAGATCCAAGCTCCTTTTCAAGAAAATCTCCTTGTTCTCTTTGTGCAACACACACTTTGTGTATGTGTGTGTGTTTTTCGAAAATCTTAAGTGAGAGATATATGGGATGGGAGGCAAAATAATAATCTTGCATGTAAGGGAGAGATATAGTGTAGAAGTGTATAGAAACATTTTAGTGGTGGAGGTGAGAGGTGGAGTGTTGGAGTGTCCAACCACACCACATGGCACTCCATGTCTTTAATATTTATAAAAATATCCCTTAACTTTTGCCTTAGTTTCTAGTTAACCCATCATTTATGATGTTTAACAAACTATCCCCTTTCAATTCTTGTAATAATAGTTTGGACTTTGTGTGCGACCGAATAGGATAATTTCAATAACTAATTATTTTGTGTCAATGGGCATATCTCCAACACAAAGTTTCTAACTCACCTAGTTCCCTCCCGTCGGATCACGCCTCCAATCCCATTTCCATTCCCACTCTCCCCTACCCACTCACCTCTACCTTTTACCGAGATGTTTTTGCTAGTTTCCAATTGAAACAATCTTGGAAATTTCTCTTTCAAGTGCCTACTTGACGTTCAATTCTCCCCCCAAAATCTAGTGTCCGCTCCATCCCCTAACTCCTTAACAAACGACCCTGCAAATTTTATACCAACCTTTTGTACCTCTCTCTCGACTTTCACTATGTCACTCCATACCCGCTTTCCTCCTAGACCTCCATCACTTTCCATCCCAAGACCCCCATCCCACCCATATATACTTTGGATTACCCTTACCCACAACGTTTCCCTCTCCACGTAAAACCTCCACCACCTTTTGGACAAAAGTGCCCAATTCATCTCCTGTAGCCCCCCGCCCCCCTTTTTGAAATTCCCAAAACTGTATCCCATTTTACCCATGCAACCGATTTCCCTTGCTTTGACATTTTCTCACTCCCTCCCCACCCACCCCCAAAAAAAAGTGACCTCTCAAACGCTCAAGACCATTGAACACTCCAAGCGGTGCTCGAAATAAAGAGAAAAAAATATAACGATGTGCTACCTAGAACTGATTTAACCAACGTTAGTCTTCCTCTATAGGAGATCGTCTTTGCTTTCCACGATGCGAGCTTTTTACCCATCTTTTCAATTGTCGGCTTCCAAGTAGCGATCTTCCTCATAGACGCCCCAACCGGGAGACCAAGGTAATTAAACGAGAACATGGCATACCCACACCCCAATGAACTAGCCCAAGATTGCACTTCACCCTCTAAAACTCCCACCCCAAAGATTTTGCTCTTTCTCATATTTATTTTAAGACCCGAAAAAGGTGGAAACATTTTAGTACCTTCAACAAATTCTTTATATTATCTAAGCTCCATTCCCCGAAAAAAATCGCATCGTCGGCATATTGAAGATGAGAAATTTCGATTTCGTCCCGTCCCACTTTAATTCATTTGAAGAGTCCTTTACCCACGGCCTCTACTGTCAAGAGATGTAAACTTTCAGCCACCAAAAGGAAAAGAAAAAGGTGCTAATGGGTCGCCTTGCTGTAATCCTCTTTCCATGTTGAACTCCCTAGTCGGTGACCCATTAACGAGAACGGAAAATTTGGATGTACATAGACACTTCTTTATCCATCCTCTCCATTTTACCGGAAAGACCATCGCTTCCATAACCTCCAAAAGAAAACTCCAATCCACCGTGTCATAAGCTTTTTCGAAATCGACTTTGAAAACATTCCCCCTTTTATCAATTTTTTTAAAAGTGCTACCGTCTCATTAGCGATTAGGACACCATCGAGAATGTATCTCCCTTTCACAAAGGCACTTTGCTCGACACTTATTAGGTTGCTGATAACTCTCAATTTTGAGAGTTATCTATCACTCTTTTTCTAGGATTTTGTATCGTTGTTATACCCACTTTGCTTCTATTATGTTCATTTGGTCTAAAATGTGATAAAGAGGTGATGAGTTACCAAAAGTTTATTTTTTTGGAAAAACTGCACTTTTGTAGGCAACTGTGGGCAGGTACTGTCCCCACTGTGAGCACTGACGAACCATTTGAAGAAACCATCGGACACTACGTTTATCCGGACAAGAGGGAGCAGATTAAAATACAACTGTTGAAGCATGCTGGCGTGCAACAATCCCTGAAAATATTCTTGGCATGGGTTGAAAAAAGAATGGGCCTTGTCCAATGTGCTTTATGAAGATATGTCCATTCGATCCTTTGCTTTTTGAGGCTATATTAAGACGGCATGGATTGCATTTGTTTCATCAACCTATCATCCATCACAACAAAGTCACCAACAATTCTCTAGCTTTAGTTCATCTTCAAGTTACTTGTTAACTTGAAGATTGTAATTTTAAATTTCTAGTACTTTACATTTCTAGTACTTTACATTTCTAGTACTTTACTTTTCCTTGTAATTTAATTTCATGTACTCAATTTTCATCTCCGTAATTTAAATTTATGCAAATAGTTCTTAATTATTTCTTGTCTTTTATTATTATGTCTTCTATTTTAATTATGAGCTAAGCACCTTCTTGGGTGTGGGTGTGAGTGAACTTGAGACTAGTATGATACACTTGGGTGTGTCCATAATTACTTGTTCTTGAGTTTGGTTACTTGATTCGGGACATAACTCAATGCGGATAAACCGATCACTTTGAAATGTTAATATTGGATCTTAGACCTCGAGAGGGGCGGATCCGAAATACAACTTAAGTGATGCAACAAGGATTTGAGAAAGTCTTTGATAACCACGCAGAGATGCGGGTTTTGTATGATTTACTAAGGTTCGGTATGCCGGTCGAGTAATCACAAAGAGATTTGGGTGTAAATCTCCATACCGGTGGAACTTGCCGCTTAGAGTCAAACTTAGATATATCGGCAAACTTAAGTACAATAATTATGAGCACTTTGTAGGCACTTTTGGGCATAATTTATAAAAATTGGTTTTCGAGAGATCGAGATTTTTATAAATAGTCCTATGCACTTAAGCCCCTAACCATCTGGTAACTACAATTATCTCCAGGAAAACTTACACCCATACCCAATCCTTAACTCATCGTTAAATTTCATAATTTTTAAGTTATTTCACCAACAAAAACGAATTTTTCTCACAACAAAACATGTGCAAGAAGTTCATGAAACTCTTTGATTCTCAGTAGTCCAGTACCTGTGGAAACGATATTCGGTATACTTATCATTTTATTACTTATAGAGATCATAGTTGAGGTGTATACTTGCACCTTTACTGTGGGAATACTGTGGCCAATGTGTGGAACTATACGGTTTTCCGCTATCAAGTTTTTGGTGCCGTTGCCGGCGACTGGCGCGATTTTACATTATGAGATATTGACTTTCATTTGAGCCTGTGTCACTCGTTTCAAAATATATTTTCCATGTTGTATGCCACGACTACAACACGGTGAACTTTTACCTTTTGATCCCAAAATTGAAAGAACCTTAAAAAGACGTAGAAGAGGTATGAGAAATAGGCAAAACCGAAACATGGCTGAACACCTTCGCCAAATGTTGAAACCGCAGTTAAAAAATTGCCGATGATAAAGATAGGGGAATACAGGACTATGCAACACCCGAATTTGGTCAATTAAAATCGGGGATTCTTAGGCCCAACATGGCAACACAAACTTTTGAACCAAAGCCGGTAATGTTTCAAATGATCCAAGCAATAGGTCAATTTGGGGGATTACCTTCGGAAGATCCGCACTCTCATTTAAAATCATTTATAGAAATGACGAATCATTTTCGTATTCCCGGAGTAACTGTAGAAGCCTTATGGTTAACGCTCCTCACTTATACCCTAAGGGATAGAGCTAAAGCGTGGCTAAATTCACAACCACCTGAATCGATTGATACTTGGGCGAATTTAGCCGAAATTTTTTTAAAGAAAATATTTTCCTCCAACAAGAAATGTGAAATTTAGACATGATATCATGAATTTTTGCAAGAGGAAGATGAAGCAGTTTCCAATGCATGGCAGAGATTCAAAGATTTGATTAGAAAATGTCCTCACCACGGAATCCCCTATTGCATCCAATTAGAAACATTTTATAATGGTCTTTCTAATGTTGTGAAAATCATTCTCGATGCTACAACCGGTGATGCTTTTGTTTCCAAAACATACAACGAGGCATTTGACATTTTAGAAAGAGTTTCAAACAATAACACCGAGTGGTCAAATCCTCGTGCCATCGTTCCGAAAAATACATCGGGAGTTCATGATATTGATGCCATTGCTTCTTTAAATGCACAAAACGTTGCCTTGACTAATTTGGTTAAAAATAATTTAAACATAAATGAAGAAAAAAGTCTAGTGCAAGCCATGAATCATTCCTTAAAGGAATCTTGTGTATTTTGTGGAGAGAACCATCCTTTTGAGCAATGTCCGGGTAATCCCGCCTCTGTGAACTATGTGGGAAATCATGCTAGAAATAGTCTGTTTTCCCAAACATATAACCCAAATTGGCGAAATCACTCGAACTTCTCTTGGACGGGAAATCAAGGACTTCAACCCCCCGGGGCAAGTCAAGTCCAAAACCGACCACAAAATTCCCCAGGATATCATCAAAACCAACCTTCTAATTTTCAACATGGACAATCCTCACAATCACATGCACTTAGGCAACAAAATGCATCGGGAAGTAATGATTCAATCGAATCATTACTTAAAGGTTTTATAAACCAAACCAATGCAACCTTGAGGGGTTTCGAAACCCAACTCTGGCAATTTGCCGCCGAGATCAAAAATAAACCACAAGGGACGTTGCCTAGTGACACCGAGAATCCTAAGGGAAATCAAAAAGATCATGTCAAGGCAGTGAGTATAAGAGAAATAGAGAATGTAGATGACTTGTGCCAAACCACAAAATCATCTCCCATGCCTATTTTGCAAAAAGATTCACATCTCTTTGATAAAGAAAATTTCCCTGGTCTTTTCCATTCTGTTGAGAAAACACATAACTCAAATCCTGTGTCCAAAATAGCAGATCCATCCAGTTCTGGGAAAAATTCTGCACAGTTTACCCACTGTGGGCAGGCTGTGCCCACACCTGGTAAAATAACATCAAAACCAGATCTGCGTGAGTTGCCTTTTCTTGATAGATTAAAATCAAAACATGTGGATGCTCAGTTTAAAAAGTTTTTGGATATTTTCAAGCAACTCCACATTAACATTCCTTTGGTAGAAGCTCTCGAGCAAATGCCAAGTTATGTTGAATTTTTAAAAGACATTCTCAATAAAAAAAGAAGGCTTGAAGAATTTGAAACCGTTGCCCTAACAAAAGAATTTAGTGTTATTCTTACTTGTAAAATTACTCCAAAGATGAAGGATTCGGGTAGTTTCACCATCCCGTGCTCCATTGGAAGACAAGAAGTAGGACTTGCACTATATGACTTGGGAGCGAGCATAAACCTCATGCCTTTATCCGTTTTTGAAAAATTGGGAATTGGAGAAGTGCGACCAACCACGGTTACTTTGCAACTCGCGGATAGATCTTTGGCATATCCGAAAGGAAAAATCGAAGACATTTTGGTCAAAGTTGATAAATTTATTTTTCCGACTGATTTTCTAGTTTTGGACTATAAGGCGGACATAAATGTTCCCATCATTTTAGGAAGACCCTTCCTTGCGACCGGCCGAACATTGATAGACGTCCAAAAAGGCGAGCTGACCATGAGAGTAAATGACCAACATGTGACCTTCAATGTTTTCAAGTCTCTTAAGTTTAATGGTGAAGTAGAGGACTGTTCTACCCTTAGCACCTTAGGTGATGACTTCGAGTTAAGTTTGATAGACTGTACCCACAGTGAGCAGACTATGGGCACTGACGAGGATATTTCAGGAGATGACTTGATTGAGGTTATAGATGCATTTGAGCAGCTTGATTTTATGGATAGGCCAACACAGGTTCCTTCTATCATAAAAGCACCAGATTTGGACTTAAAAGCACTTCCCAATCACCTTAAGTACGCTTATCTTATGGAAGAGGAAAAATTGCCCGTAATTATTTCTTCCAACTTAAGTTATAATCAAGAAGTGAGGTTGATAGAATTGTTGAAAAATCACAAGAAATCCATAGGTTGGACCTTAGTCGATATCAAGGGAGTTAGTCCTTCACTTTGCCAACATAAGATAATCTTGGAAGAAAATAGCGTTGGTAAAGTGCAACCACAAAGACGACTTAATCCCATCATGAAAGAAGTCGTTAAAAAAGAGATTTTAAAATGGCTTGATGCGGGTATTATTTACCCCATTTCAAGTACTGGTTGGGTAAGTCCAGTGCAATGTGTCCCAAAGAAAGGTGGTACCACGGTAATCACCAATGAGAAAAACGAACTTATTCCAACTAGGACCGTCACCGGGTGGCGAATTTGCATGGATTATAGACAACTAAATCTTGCCACCAAAAAGGACCACTTCCCTGACCAAATGGTAGATCAATTGTCCGGAAAAGAATTTTATTGCTTTTTGGAGGGATATTCGGGTTATAATCAAATTCACATCGCCCCCGAAGATCAAGAAAAACGACCTTTACTTGTCCCTTCGGTACTTTTGCTTTCCGGATGATGCCATTTGGTTTATACAATGCTCCCGCAACATTTCAACGTTGCATGATGTCTATTTTCTCGGACATGATTGAGGATACTATGGAAGTTTTTATAGACGATTTTTCAGTGATCGGAGCGTCATTTGAAAATTGTCTTGAAAATTTGAAAAAAAGTTTAGAAAGATGTGAAACTCACGATTTAATTTTAAATTGGGAAAAATGCCATTTTATGGTACAAGAGGAAATCGTTTTGGGTCACATGGTTTCTAAAAAAGGATTGGAAGAAGATAAAGCGAAACTTGAAGTAATAATGCAATTACCCGAACCCACTTCGGTTAAAGGCATTAGAAGTTTTTTAGGACATGCGGGATTTTATAGACATTTTATAAAAGATTTTTCAAAAATTGCAAAACCGCTTTGTAATTTGTTGCATGTCGATCAAACTTTTGATTTTACTTCCTATTGTAAAAAACGCTTTCGAAACAATCAAGAACGCTCTTGTGACGACACCTATTATAATTTCCCCGGATTGGACCATATGCATGCCTTTTGAGGTTATTTGTGATGTAAGCGATTGGGCCGTAGGTGCTGTGTTAGGACAAAGGAAAAATAAATTTTTATCCCATTTATTACGCGAGTAAAACTCTCATCGAAGCTCAAATAAATTATACAACAATCGAGAAAAAGTTACTCGCCGTAGTATTTGCATTTGACCGTTTTCGATCCTAATTGATTGGCACGAAGGTCCTTGTTCACACGAATCACTCTGCTATTAAATATCTCTTTAACAAAACCGATGCAAAGCCACGACTTATTCGGTGGGTCCTTCTTTTACAAGAATTCAACATTGAGATAGTTGATAGAAAGGGGGTTGACAATCAAGTTGCAGACCATCTTTCTAGGATTGAAAAACAAGTGTCAAGTCGGGGAAGTCACGAGATCAAAGAATTTTTCCCAGATGAAAATATTTGGGCAATCCATCATTTTGAAAAGGACCTCCCTTGGTATGCGGATATTGCAAATTATCTTGTAAGCGATATCAAGCCATACCAAAGGAGCGGTCAACAACTTAAAAAGTTTTTTCACGAGTGCAAACAATATATTTGGGACGATCCTTTTTTGTACAAATTAGGAGCGGACCAAATTTTGAGGAAATGTGTCCCAAATTTTGAAATAAAAGATATTTTAAGGGACTGTCATGCTTCACCGTACGGGGCCATTTTGGTGGTCAACGTACGACAGTAAATTTTTTGCAAAGTGGTTTCTTTTGGCCCACGATATTCAAAGATTCATTCGAGTTTGTTAAAAGTTATGATCAATGCCAAAGGACAGGAAACGTGTCCCAACATAATGAAATGCCTTTAAACAACATTTTAGAAGTTGAACTTTTTGACGTTTGGGGCATTGATTTTATGGGCCCGTTTCCCATGTCCTTCCATAATCAATATATATTAGTGACCGTTGATTACGTTTCCAAATGGGTGGAAGCAATTGCTTGTCCACGAAATGATGCTAAAACAGTGATAGCTTTTCTTCAGAAGAATATTTTTGCACGTTTTGGGATGCCCCGAGCTTTGATTAGTGATGAAGGAACCCATTTCGTTAACAAAATGTTAGGCACTGTTCTTAGCAGGTACAACATCCGGCATAAAGTTTTAACCGCATACCATCCTCAGACAAACGGTCTTGCTGAACTTTCGAACCGAGGAATAAAATCAATTTTAGAGAAAGTGGTAAAACCCGACATAAAGGATTGGTCTCTTAAACTGGATGATGCACTTTGGGCATACCGAACAGCTTTCAAAACCCCGTTAGGAATGTCACCGTATAAATTGGTTTCTGGGAAGACGTGTCACTTGCCTTTGGAACTCGAATATAAGGCATTTTGGGAAATAAAAGAATTAAATATGAAATTTGATGAAGACGGAACGAAAAGAAAACTTTAATTGAACGAATTAGAGGAATTAAGACACTATGCTTACGAGAATGCCAAAATTTATAACGAAAAGAAAAAAATTTGGCATGACCGTAGGATCAAACAACGGATTTTTGAAAAAAATCAACAAGTGCTTCTTTTTAATTCACGGTTGAAGTTATTTCCGGGTAAATTAAAATCAAGATGGTCGGGACCTTTTACCATCATGGATGTGGGAAAATATGGAACGGTTGATTTGTTAAACCCACAAGATTGAAGTACTTTTAGAGTTAATGGACACCAGGTCAAACATTTTATTCCTAACGGAGTACCCGGGCCCATTAATTTTGAAGAGTAAAAATTGGAGATTTTTCATTGTAAATATTGTACATATTTTTGTCTTAATTTGTGTTTAAATTTTATCTTGTAGGGTATAATTTCAATTCAAATCGTGGGAACAATGGGTGATGAGCAAATATTTTTGAATTTTCATGGGATAAGTATGTAGGGAGTGTTATGATGGTTTTGCTAGAAAACATAACCTGATGGGATTGATGCTTTTGCATGGAAGAGTAAAAGAATTAATTTAAAATACAAAAGAATGGAAGTAGTTATATTGGGAAGGGATTTGTATTTTTTTATTCTAAGAAAGTACAAAAGTTGACAAACTAGTTAACCAATGGTTTTTATCTAACAATTTATTTTGTTGGATAAATGCTTTAACTAGACAAAAAAAGGTTTTTTTTGGAAGTTTCCAAAATCTTGGGTGCAAAAGAGTTATTTTCAAAACAAAACCAGCTGGTTTGTGGGTTTTGGGATTTTTTTTTAAAAACAAAGAAATAGAAGCAAAACCCGTTTTTCTTCTCCAACCCTTTCATCTTCTTCCTAGTTCAAATCCACAAGCAACTCAACAATGGCTAGGCAAAAACATCTTCTTTCAAGACCATCACAACCTCCCCGACGATCCATTCGCCGTCGGAGTACCGCCGCACCACCATCCCTTTGAGCGCCGGCTGAAGACACCACCATGGTCGCCAACGCTCCGACTCCTGAAACCACCGCCGCTGCCCCTACGCCAATGTCGACCGCCATCACCGCCATCACCGCCGCACAATCCATCGTCGCCGCTGATCAACCGCCGCAGACCACTACGACGTCGGCGACCTCCTATGTTTCATCTACTCAGGGTATCCACACCACCGGTGGGTCACCAATGCTTCCATCTTTTGATGCTCCAACCCCATCCTCACCGGTGTTTATCCATTCCTTTGTGGAAAGTCATGAAGTTCTTACAATGGTACCTTCTATTCCCTCATCTTCCTCTCAAAATCCTCTTAATCCTTCTATTTCTCTCCCATTCACATCTTTTACAAAACCATCTATGGTACCCTCAACCATTCCCTTTACTGATTTGTCATTCACAAACCCTTCCCTTGAAAAACTTATTTCCCTAAAAACCACCCTTACCAGCACCAAAACCCCTTTTCACCCTAACCCACAAACACTCACACCCATCCTAGATTTCTCTAACCCTATGTTCACTCCCCTAAACTCTCCACCAAAAACCACCACTAAGCCCCAACCAAACCTTCTTCACAAAACATTTGATCTTAACCAACATTTTGAGGGAGATAGTTTGGAGGACTCATATATGTTTGATTTTGAGGATGGTCAACACCCTGAGTTCGATGACTTGTTTCCCTTTGAGACACCCTGTGGTCCCAAGTGCCAAATCGAGAAACAACCCGACCAACCGTCCCCACTAAAAACAACCCCTGTCGACACCCACAGTGAGCAATCTATGCCCACTGTGGGAGCTAGTAAAACCTTTAACATCGACCAAACCAAAGTGTTTAAAGACACTTCTACCCCTGAAGTTACTAAAGACAAATCTTCATCTGCCTCTAAAACTGGATCAAATTCTTCGGGTGAAACGGCGTCTGCATCTTCTGAAAACACACCATCGCCGCCACCCGAGAACCTTAAGAAGAACACTAAAGATTTGGACAGTGACTATAAGAAAGAAATTCGGGATGATGTTAAAGGAAAATGAAAGATGGTGGAGGGACGAACTCACTCGTCAAAAAGAAAGAGAGCCGAACCTAGCGACAACAAGCCCAAAATCAAGGCAAGGTATGATCGTATCAAGCATAATAACATACTTATGGAACGTGCTTTTGACCCTAAGTTGATTGCATCCTTGTTACATGTAAAACATCACCTTGAGGCATTGCATTGGGATAAGATGATTTCTATCCAATACAAAGCTAATGTCATGTGGGTTACGGAATTTTTTATGACCATAGCCATCAAAAAAAAGAATCCTGTGCTTCTTAGGGGAAAATGGTTAGATTGGTCGGGACCACAAATTAACAAGATTCTGAAACTTCGAGTCCCATTTGTTTGTTCGTTCAATCAAATCTCAAACAAATTGCTAGAGGTATCGGACGAACAAATCGTAGACTTATTAACTTCACCGGGAAAGGGATGGTCGTTAGACAACCATAGATTGATGATTCAAGCGAGTAGTCTCACGGAGGAAGAGGCGTTATGGTTTCAGTTTTTGCGCCACAATGTTAACCCCATGGCACATGATTGTACTTTGTCTAGAGATCGGTGTGCGTTTCTTTATTGCATCTTGAAAGAATGTACGGTTTATCTCGGACCCATTGCATGTGAGGCCCTTGCAACGGCCTCCACACAAACCAAGTCGAGGTTAATCTTTCCAGCTTTGATCACAAAGTTGTGCACTTTTTCCAAAGTGCCAACTTACGACACGGATGAAATTTTTTTTACCAAGGCTCACATTTATAAGGATACGATTGAGCGTCGTAAGTGCTCTTCGAAACACCCCACTGTTTTGCAAGTTAATGTTCAGCCTCCGGTGCAGCCCCATGTCAAGTCACAGCCTGTCCCCATGTTGGGAAGTGAAGATTTGTTTAAGTATGATTACTGCTGCCAGTACAATATGGTTACTACTGCTGAGCCAAATAACTACTGCTTGTAGAAATTAATACTACTAAGCATAGTTACTACTGCTGGTGAAGATTAATACTGCTCAGAGTGTTAATGCTGCTATGACTTAATACTGCTTGTGTGATAATCTTGGTAAGCCGCGCAGATCAAGGTTTGAAGATAATCATGGAAGGTTGAAGATAATTATGGAAGAATATACTGAAGATCTTTTATGTTTTGTAATTATCTTTTATTTTCAGTATATGTATAGAATTATTCAGAATAGTTTGTTAGACGAGTATTCTAAGCTTTTGTTTTGAGAGAGAATTGACCTCAAGGTTTACAACCCTAGTTCTAGAGAAGTAGAATTCGTCTTGGTGAGCCTGTTCATCAAGATTGAGGTTTTGTGTGAAAGCTTGTAACTTTAATCATTCAATAAAGTTTACAAGTTGTGATTTCTACTTTACCGTTACATCGATATTTGAATATTAAAGTGTTTTTCTGCAACTTCTTTAATATTGTTTCTGAGTTTCATTATTCTTGTTAAGAATCAGATCCTGACATCCCAAGATGAAACAAGCCTATCCAGACGTTGCTTCTACATCCTCGAGCTATGGGACGACCGAGTGGCTCTCGGCTTTAGTGATGAAGCAAGAGGAAATAAACCTCACGCTCAAGGCTATTCTTGCTGCACTTACTGACCTGTAGGAGCGTGTATCTCAGTTGGATGGGCGATGAAACGAAGCTGATCCAGGTACCAATGATGCTGTTGATTCCACTGTGGCCACTGTTCCCACAGTGGGCAGCAGGATCCACAAGAATAACTTTTGGTTTTTCATCACTAATCTTTTGAACAATATATGTCTTTATGTCTTTTGGGTATTTGTAAACTCTTAACTTGCTATTCCCCGCCTTTTGTGCATGATATGCGGGTGTTGATTGGGTTTGTTTTATATTATCGTCTTATGCTTGATATTATTTTTGGTCTCCTTTGTGTTTAAACAATTTCTTTCAGGTACAATTCTTTGCATGACTTTTTGGATGGTAAAAATTGAAAGGATGTAGGCCCTTTGTTATTGGCCTATACATGTTTCCCCTAGAACCTTACCCTAGCCCTTATATTCGACAATGGGGACATTGTTCGCTTTACAGTTTGGGGGTGGGAGAAAAAAATATATATGTGATCTTTGCATATATGAAAAAAAGAGGAAAGCGGAGAAAACAAAAGAGAATATATATAGATATATATAAAAAGTCTTCGAAAAATTGGGAGTCAATTTAAAACCCAAGGATCGAGCAACAAATTGGAATATCACAAAACTTTGGGTTTTGAAAAATTTTTTGAACTCAAAAGGAATGACAGGAAAATAAATATCCTATACCCTTTTGTAGTTTAGTTCAAGTTTGGGAGAGGGGATTTTTTTTTTGAAAAGCCACAAACATTAACCTGAAAAAGACCTACCGATCAATTTCAACATCAACGAAGTCATGTAAGGAATTTGTACAATTCTCGACTAAAGAAGACATTCAAGCATTTATTTTTAGGTTTCGTTCCTTCTCTCCTTTCGTAAAATTTCTTTTTATTTCTTTTTTTTACTTGAGGACAAGTAAAACCTCAAGTTTGGGGGTGTGATAATTCTCGATTTTGAGAGTTATTTATCACTTTTTTTCTATGATTTTGAATCATTTTTATACCCACTTTCTTATATTCTATTCATTTGGTCTAAAATGTTATAAAGAGGTGATAAGTTACCAAAAGTTTATTTTTTTGGAAAAACTGCACTTTTGTGGGCAACTGTGGGCAGGTACTATCCCTACTGTGAGCACTGACGAACCACTTGAAGAAACCATCGGACGCTGCATTTATCCGAACAATAGGGATTAGATTAAAATACAATTGTTGAAGCATGCTTGCCTGCAACAATCCCTGAAAATCTTCTTGGCATGGGTTGAAAAGAGAATGGGCCTTGTCCAATGTGCTTTATCAAGATATGTCCATTGGATCCTTTGCTTTTTGAGGCTATATAAAGAGGGCATGATTTGCATTTGTTTCATCAACCTATCATCCATCACAACAAAGTCACCAACAATTCTCTAGCTTTAGTTCATCTGCAAGTTACTTGTTAACTTGAAGATTGTAATTTTAAATTTCTAGTACTTTACATTTCTAGTTCTTTACTTTTCCTTGTAATTTAATTTCAAGTACTCAATTTCCATCTCTGTAATTTAAATTTATGCAAGTAGTTCTTAATTATTTCTTGTCTTTTATTATTATGTCTTCTATTTTAATTATGAGCTAAGCACCTTCTTGGGTGTGAGTGTGAGTGAACTTGAGACTAGTAGGATATACTTGGCTGTGTCCATAATTACTTGTTCTTTAGTTTGGTCACTTGAGTCGGGACATAACTCCATGTGGATAAGCCGATCACTTTGAAGTGTTAATATTAGATCTTAGACCTCGAGAGGGGCGGATTCGAAATAAAACTTAAGTGATGCAACAAGGATTTGAGAAAGTCTTTGATAATCACGCAAAGATGCGGGTTATGTATGATTTACTAAGGTTCATTATGTCGGTGAAGTAATCACAAAGAGATTTGGGTGTAAATCTCCATACCGGTGGAACTTGACGCTTAGAGTCAAACTTAGATAAATCGACAAAACCAAGTACGATAATTATGGGCACTTTGTACGCACTTTTGGGCATAATTTATAAAAATTCGTTTTCGAGAGATCGGGATTTTTATAAATAGTCCTATGCACTTAAGCGCCTATCCATCTGGTAACTACAATTATCTCCAGGAAAACTTACATCTATACCCAATACTTAACTCATCGTTAGATTTCATAATTTTTAAGTTATTTCACCAACAAAAACGACATTTTTTCTTACAACAAAACATGTGCAAGAAGTTCATGAAACTCTCTGATTCTCAGTAGTCTAGTCCCTGTGGAAACGATATTCGGTATAATTACCATTTTATTACTTATAGCGATCATAGTTAAGGTGCATACTTTCGCCCCCACTGTGGGAACACTGTGGCCACTGTGTGGAACTATACGGTTTTCCGCTATTAGTTTCTCATCACCACTTTCAATCTTTCCGCTAAAATCTTTGACACAATTTTATAATAAATACAAATTAGACTAATTGGTCGGTAATCGTTTAAACCAATCGGGTTCTCCACCTTAGGTATCAACGTTATGAATGACGCATTGCATCCACTACTTAAATCCCCTCCTTCCATGAACCATTCTACCGCCGCTACCAAGTCTGATTTTATCGACCCCCAAAACTCTTTAATGAAGCTAATTGTGAACCCATCCGGACCCGGTGCCTTATTGTTTCCATACTCCTTGATTGGACTCCATATTTCATCCTCCATGATTCTTCGCTCTAGGAAGTTTGCTTCCTCCTCCCACAACTTTTTCATATTGTCCATCCGAAGATTTGGTCTTTCCTTCGATGTGTTGGATAATTTGTCTTTATAGAACCCATATACGAACTCCTTAATTTTTGTTGGATCTTCCGTCCACACCGATTCTATGTTAAGGCCCCGAATGGAATTCTGCCTCTCCCTACTTTTAATTGCATGGAATAGCATGGAGTTTTCGTCCCCGTCTTTAACCCATCGAACCTTTGCTTTTTGTTTCAACATTTCCAATATTTTCTTTTCTAGTTCCAAACATCTTGATCTTGATGCTATCCACCTTTGTCGTTCGGTGTCGTCCATATTCCCGTTGGGCACTCCTTCTTCCCACTTTTTTGCCTCTAGCTTTTTCTCTTTCAATTCCTCTTCCAAATTCCCTCATCCTGCCCTACTACACCCTTTTAGAGCCTCTTTAACATTCTTCAGTTTATCACGGAAGATGCAATCCGGTCGCCTCGAGGATACGTTTCTCTCCCACGCTTCTTTTACTACATTACCTAGTCTCTTATCCTTTATCCATATGTCAAAAAACTTAAACAACCTTGGTCCAAAACCGGCCCAAGCATCACTAATAATGATCGGGAAATGATCATACAATTTTCGTTCTAAGAATTTTGCTCCCAAATTCTTCCACTCGGAGGCATATTCGTGTGTCATGAAAAATCTATCAAGTTTGCTCCATTTTTGCCCATCGTCGCGCACTCAGGTGAAGTTTATTCCCCCCATCGGCACCTCAATGAGTTTTGCATTTTGTATAAAAGCATTAAAATCATCCGATCCTTTGCGATTAGTGATCGAGTTAATTCTTTCAATGACGTTTCGACCTTCGTTGAAATCCCCTCCTAAAACCCACCTCACCTCTCCCTTTCCACATAAAGTTTCCAGTTTAGCCCATAAAGATACTCTATCTTTCTGATCCTGCGGTCCATAAACATTCACACACCCCACCAAACCGACCACTTTAGTCCACCTTCCCACAATTGCGATTAAATTTTCCTCTTGAATGACGAATTCACACTGAAAAGATTTCTTGCTCCATACTGTCAGTAGCCCCCAGAATTACCCACTGCCAATTCATGTACATAATCCCCGTCGCTTGTGCCCCAAAGACTTTCGATCTCTTTAGCCTCCATTTTTTTTCTTTTTTGTTTCTTGTACCAACAACATACACAAGTCTTCTTTTCTACAAATTTCTTTTATTCACTGTTTCTTATTTCCCATCCCCAGCCCCTAATATTTAATGAACCTATTTTCATGTAAAATTATGACAAACGACACTTACACTGAACGAATCAATCCGTCTTGCTGCCCGATTCATGACCAACATTCATCCTGCCTCCAATTTTCCCTAATTAAATTACCGAATTTCTCTAAGCTATCTCGACTATCAAAGCTATTCAGCTCATTTGTCAATGACACCTTTGTAGCCGTCAAGACCAAACCACAATCCCGAGTCCGCTTAATTCCTTTCATCTTGATCGATCTTCCGATCGGAGGTTTTCTATAGGTTCCTTTGCATTTTGAGTTTTCCCTTGCTAGTTTTTTCAAGTTGTGGAAACCAATTCTGCTTCTACAAATAGGAATTATTTCTCTCTTTCTGTTTTTTAACGATTCCCCATTGCAAAACTCAGTTATCTTATTCCCTTCTTTTGCTGCTTTACTTCGATGGCCAACACATTGGTTCTCTGCGCACTGCTCTTCATCGAGATCTCTACCCGAGTTGGGCCCTGGAAATTCAGGCCTACCCCCCATTCTCCATTCCTTGATCTATAGCCTTTTCTTGGCCCACCTCATGCATTAGCCCATGTTCTGATAGGTTTTTTTTATGAGTCCACCACTGCTTTAACCACCCTATCCCCTTCCACGTGATCCCAAATATTTCTAGGCCCATTCATTACTTTTTTATGGGATAAGCTTAAATCTATCTCATTTTGACTTTCCATACCAGAATCCAACTGCATATTTTTAAAGAGATTTTGAATTTTTGGTTCACGAGCCTGGAAAGTTGGCTGAGATTGAGCGTTTCCAGTACCCTCACTTGGAACTCCCACCCTTTGTGCCTCATCATTATGACTCGGTGACTTCTCACCTTCTACCACCGGCACTGGATATTCCGGTGACTCTCCGGCCACCTTTGTCCCTTTGTTAAGGTTCTCCGGTAAGATCTCGATCCTTTCCGAAACTAAAACTTCTTCGGTTTCTTCCAGTGTGTTTCTTTTACCCTCAACCTCTTGTTCTTTACTTCCATCAAATTGCTTTCTTCGACCATCCATTCGTCATTGCTCTCCTCTCCCCCCCCCTCTGTCCATTCCGATGGTACCGTTGATCCTCCGTCTTCTTCACTGTTGTCCCATTTGTTCGCGGTGTCCTCCATATCTAATTACACCGCAAGTAGGCAATTATCTTCCTCCTTCACCTTAATCACATAATAGAGATCTCCCACTTTAATACTAGTGATCACACTAATTCGTTCAATTATCCCCGAACTAATTAATACTTTTCCCCACAAGAGGTTTCCATTATCTTCCATATTGCAATTCTTCATTTTTAAAACGTTACCCCATTTGCTCGCTATTCCGGTAAAAATCGATTCTTGCCAAACATGCAACGGGACTCCTTCAATCCTAATCCAGATTACCCTATCTGATGCACGAAAACCTCTCGACCACCTTCGGAGATCCTTTACCCAATAATGGATACCATGCGTTTTGTTATTAATCGTTGCCTCCATCTTTTTTTCGACTCGAATTCCATTAATATATTCCTTCCTCCAATTAGGGGCTGTTTGGTTGGTTTTCCATTAAGTTCTGTATGGATAAAATTATCTGTGTGGATTAATCTGTCTGTATAGATTTAGAAGGTTTTTATTTGAGAGAGTTTTTTCATAGATGGAAGGAACATGTTTTTTAATGGTAGGGACTGGTTTGGATAAAACTTGGCTTTCTGCATAAAGCTCCTCCTTAAAATCTTACTGAATAAGCCACTTTCTATATCATTAAGTCACTACCAAAGAGTCATATATAGCTGATTGAATAAGTTGTGAGTCTCATTAAGCTCATTAAGCTGCTAACAAACAGGCCCTTAGTCTCGCTCTGACTCCTCCCCTGGTTTGCAAATTGATTGGACAACATGTACATTGTCCAGCGAGGTTATTGTACCTACAACACACTTGGATAAGAATTCAAGTCTTTCTTCTTCCGGTGCCCACGAGCCTACCACTAGTTGATCTTGTCTTCCAGCATCCAACTCTACCTTTGTCGATCGTTTATGGTTACCAATCACCACTTCAGCGTAGGATCTGTTTCTGATCTTATCTTCTTCTTCCATTTCGTTTCTCCTTCCGAAGCACCCATCGTCCTGATTGGTTCTAAGATCTTCCTTCTTTTCATCCTTGTTTTTTCTGGCCAAAAAAACTCTTAACCGATACGTTCCGATTCAAATTTGATTAATTAAGTTTCGATTCGAAGTATTTTTAATCTTCTACAAAGTTAAAATGAGCGAATCCAAATCTTTCACCGTTTGTCATTCTTTTCTTGGGCATGTAGATATCCACGATCTTCCCATACAACTTGAACATCCTCCACAAATCTCTAACCTCCCAATTCTTCGGGAAGTTGAAAAACATGTACGAGGTTTCCTTTGGATTATTCCTATCGTTGCTAAACCTATTCCTAAGCACATCGTTATACCTTAACCTATTCCGATCAACCCTTATTCTTGCCTCTCTCTCCCTCCCCCACCCCCACTCTCTTTCTCTTCTCTCTCTCATTCTCTCTCTCTCATGATAGTTAGAAGAATAAATGTTCCTTGATTCATCTAGCTTATGTTTTGATTTCAAATTTTCTTTCCATTTTCAACTTAATGCTAAAATCATATGAACATTTTCAAAGTCTGATTTCATATTTTTGTCAAAATCGTATAGTAGTTTGTTTTCATAAACTTTATCTAGTATTCATTTTAATTCAGAAAATCCCATGAACATCCTGACAATGAACGCAACAACGCCCATCGACATTATGAATTTCGGGCTCCTTAACGACGTCGATAGAGGTGCGATTGATGAAACCTTTTCGAATCCGGAAACACAAAATATGGATGAAGGAAATCAAAATCAACTTGTAAACCATGAATAGGAAATGAGAGCAGCGGTATATGCACCGTAGCTATAGTTGAATCAAATAACAAATTTTGTATTGGTAAGTTTTTTTAATATTTTCGAGTTGTTTTCATTATTTAGTTTATCAACGTTTTTATTAAAACAAAAAATTCACCACCAGTAATTAACAATTGTGAATCATTGTTAAATGTGGGTTTTTTTTCCCAGTGGTCATCCATGTCTTCATCCTTGTTAAATGTGGGCACTGAACATATGTGAACACACTACACACAAAATTTAGAGAACGTATGAATGTACGTGTGAACACACAAATGTTAAAATGTTATGTTCTTGAAAAACAGATGGGTATGAACACACGTGTTCATGTAGAGAATAACTCATATGAATTTGACTTTAGTTTTTTATGTTTCTCAAATTCTTCCTTTTCAAGTTTGGTGTTTTAATTACTGAATACTTGTTTTAACGTAATTAAAATAACTATCAACAAGTTTAGCCCTTGGAAGATTTGAAATATACGGTTGTATAAATTTTAGGACTGTAAATGAATCGAACGAATACGAACAAAGATTTGTTCATATTCATTTATTTAAATTAATCAAACTAACTAACAAACACGAACATAAATGAACGAACAGAGATGAAAAAATGTTGAATGTACGTGTGAACAAACAGATGTTCATATGTTGGGTTCTTGAAAGGCAGATGTATGAATACACATGTTCATGTAGTAAGAATTAAATTTGTATGAACAATGCATTAAATTCGTTTAAGAATCTTCGGTTACAATTTTTATTTTAGGAAACATTAACGAGATGATTAATGTGATGTAAAAGAATTGGGGGATTAATTTCCCAAATTACCCTTAACCACTTATGTTCACATGACCGGTAATGAAATAAACCCTCATTTATTAATTAAAAATTTAGTTTTAATCTCAACCATCCAATCTCAAGATGTATGGTTTAGATTAGTTTACAAAGTTAATAACAAAACTAGGATTAACAAAAGAACTATATATATATATATAGGGCCGTTCAAATGCAACCCATTTATATGGTGCAACCCCTCTATCTACCATACATTTTATGAAATTAAAAAAAAGAAAAAAAAACTAAAAGTAAAATATGTGGTGGATAAAGGGTTGCATAATAACCCCATATATGTATATATATATATATATATATATATATATATATATATATATATATATATATAATCAAACGAGAACCACAAATATGTTACAAATTCTTGAGAACCGATATAAAAATATTTATTTACATGATTTTTTTTCATCAAAACCTATGATTTAAGATATTGTTTCACATATATTTTTGTTCACCTTGTGAAAAGATTACACGTGAATTTTTTTTTGATTAACCTAGTAAAATGAAAAATGCAGGTCAAAAATATTCATGTGGTGAAACAAATACATGTGAAACAATCATATTATGAGACATATATATATATATATATATATATATATATATATATATATGAAGCAAGAGACACCTTCAAATACAAACTTTTTAATGGTGCAAACCATGCAACTCAGTTATCTACCACATATTTTGTTTTTACCTTTTTAATAAAAAAATGGGAAAATAAAATATGTGGTAGATAAGTGGGTTGCATGGGTTTGCACCATTAAAAAGTTTGCATTTGAACACCCCTCTATGAAGCAATATCTTAAATTCAATCATTTGGTGAAAATGTATCATGTAAAAAAAAAATTTATATCGGTTCTCACATGTTTGTAACATATTTGTGGTTCTCATTTGATTTAACCCCAGTATATATATATATATATATATATATATATATATATATATATATATATATATATGTATGTATAGAGAGAGAGAGAGAGAGAGGCCATTCAAAGGAGAACTCGGTTGTTTTTTTTTATAATCGTGAGATCCAATCTCAACCACAAATCAAAGAATAAATAAGGAAATTAATGTTGATCCAAACTCTCTCAGTGATTTGATAACGACCCTCTTTTATACTTAGTGAAAATTACGTTATTATATGTATTAGTGTTTCATCATCAGCGATCAGACTGAGTCTGTTCAGTTATCGCTGATGACCTTTCTGTAAACATTTAATATGTATTAGTGTTTCACTTTCAGCGATCAAACTGAGTCTGTTCAGTTATCACTGATAGTTTCCTATGTAACACAGTTAACGTAATCCCTGAAGACAAGTCTCGCGTCAACATAGTTCATAGCTGAATCGAAGACGAAGCCACTGAACAATAGATAAGTCTACTAGTGACCTGATGCGGATATCAGCGAAGACCAGACAAATCTACTTACGCGAAGAAGCCTGAGGAAAAGCTTCAGCGATAGCTGAACTTTATCTCTGGAAGAAGAGATACTCAGCGATCAACGATCACAAAGCTTATGCCTCAAGTTTTCTTTTGTCTTACCTTGCACAACCAGTACGATGTGTCAGAACGGACAAGTCTCTGCCACAAATCGTACACCAACTCTGTCAACTACACTGTTCATAAAGTGGCCAAAAGCATGTCTCCAAAAGTGAGACTACCAAAGCCAATCTATGAATGCCACGTGTAAAGTACCCTGCCATGCATTTAATGCATAGGGTATAAATAGGAAGCTCACTCCTTCATCTGAAGGTGTGCTCAATCCTTTGAACTCCAAAATAGAAACCCTTGTTTTCTATCTCTCTAAAAATCCCCCATTCTCTGAATTTCTTGTGCAACCATCTTAGTGTTTCTTAAGTTTGTTTAGATTGAGTCTGTCTTAATCTTATTCCGCAACAAACTTGTAAATTGTATTTTGATTTATCAATAAACAATTTATTAAACTTTAATTTCTGTGTTTGTATTCAACCCCCCCCTTCTACAAACTTGTTAAGCACCTTCGGGACCAACAAGTGGTATCAGAGCGGTTTGTTTAATCTAATAAACAAGATCTTGCTGTATACTCTTCCTTGCTATTCTAAAATGGCACTAAACACAAACACAAACTACTATGATAATGGTTCACTTTCTAAACCTCCTCGATTTAGCAGAGATAACTTTTCTCTATGGAAAAATCGAATGATGCTATTTCTTGAAGGTGCGGATCCTACTATACCTGAATATATAGAAAACGGACCCTATGAACCTGTTAGAATTATAGCTGCGGTTCCTGCTACTGCCACCACTGAAGCTGTCCCTGAACGATATGTCGTTAAGGAAATAAGACAGTGGAGTGATGAAGATAAAAAGAAGGTAGGCATAGATGCAAGAGCAAAGACCATTATATCAATGGCTCTGCCTGATGAAGTTTTCCATTCCATCATGCATCTAAAAACTTCTAAAGAAATGTGGGAAACCATATGTGTTCAATATGAGGGCACCACTGAAATCCAAGAGACCCGAAAGATTAACTTGGTAAGACAGTATGAAAGTTTTATCGCTGGTAAGAATGAATCTCTTTCTGACATTCATCAGCGGTTTAACTGCCTGATCATTGACCTAAGAACTGTTGGAAGGACCTATTCTAATTCTGAGGTCCTAACAAAATTCTTGGAAAGTCTTCCTGAAAGCTGGGACAGTTATTCAATATGTCTTAAGCTGACAAAGGACTTACATACTCTCTCTCTAAGCACTCTGTATGGAATATTGCTCAACTATGAGCAATCTAATCTCCTGAAGAAGAATCTTGTAAAAGATTCTAAAGACTCCAAAAGCACTGCTGTTGCTTTAGTCTCATCAGAGATAATTCCATCCCAGCGATCTACTCTAACCATCACTGAGTTAGATTCTGAATCTGAGGATTTATCAGACCCTGATCTTTCAGAGTTTAATGAGTCCTTAGCACTCTTGACAAACTCTTTTAAGAGATTTGCAAGAAAGAGTAACTTCCGAAGAAGTAAACCTCTCTCTCTTACTGAAAAGCCAAAATCAACTCCGGTTGATAAGGCTACAGCCACTTGCTATAACTGCGAAAAAATTGGACATTTTGCTAGTGAGTGCAGGTCTAAAAAGGTCTTCAAACCTTCTACCTCAAGAAGATCCAGTGATGACAAATACCATAAGCTGAAAAACAAATATCAAAAGCTGAAAAGCTTTCAGCAAAAAGGTAAAGGTCTCATCGCTGAAGAACATGACTGGGCTGAATCAGAAGAATCGTCTTCTGATGAAGAAGAAGTCGCTAATCTTTGCCTCATGGCTGAGATTAAAGAAGAAGTAGAAGAACCATCTGAACCTTCTATGAGCTACATATCATCTCAGGTATCCATCTCTACAAATCCCTCTCTGCCTGAAGCTGAGAGAAGTCGCGCTGTTGATGTGCTGACGATTGACCTTTATAATGCTCTAAACGACAAAACTCAAGCTGAAAATAAAAATGTTTATTTAACACAAGAGCTAGAGAAATGTCATGAAAAGATCAGTGAACTAAATCTTTTAGAAGAAAAGCTAAAAGATCAAGTCATTATAAATGAAATCATCAGCATTGAACGCGAACAAGCCATCGCTGCTCTAAAAGCAGAAAAGGCTCATGTTGAAAAATGGTGCAAATCATCAACAAAGATCTCTGAGATAATAAATGCTCAAACTCCTGAAAGTGATAAAACTGGTCTTGGTTTTTGGACACCACAGGATGATCCTAAAGAAGAAAGTTCCTCGCTTAAGTTTGGAACTTTTGTCACATCTTTCTTTGACACTTCTTATAATCAATTCTATCCCTGTTCTTCTTCTAATTCCATCCCTGAGGAGATATCTGCAAGATCTAAGCCTGCAGATAAAGGAAAGTCTATTCTCCCTCCTCAGAAGGCTTCCAAGAAAACCAAACTGAAAGTTCCTTCCAAACCTTCAGTGGATAAACCTTTTAGCTCAGTGACAGAAATCTTTGATATCTGTCCTCCAAAGCTGAAGGTTGATCTAAAGCCCGTGAAATCTGAAGAAATAAAAATTCCTCCCAGATCTCGTGCTAAAGGCATTCTTGGAGCTGGACCTGCTCATCTTAAGTTTTCAAAACCTTTTGGTTATAAATCCACCATCAGATATAGAAAATGTTATCACTGTGGATTCACTGACCATATTGCGAGCAAGTGTCCAAATACCACCGAAGCTGATAAAACAGCCAAAGTGAAGAAAAATACCACTAAGGTTAAGAAATTAACCAAAGTGAAGATTACCACTGAAACTGAATCTTCCTTATCCACTAACTCTGAAGGACCCATTGAAAAGTGGGTACCAAACAAAGCTTAATCTTCCTTATGTATGCAGGGATCAAAGGGCATCTGGTATCTCGATAGCGGATGTTCTCGTCATATGACTGGACAAAGAGACCTGCTCACTGAATACAAGGAAGAGAAAGGTCCCTCTGTGACCTTTGGTGGAAATGGAAAAGGATTTACCCGAGGGTTTGGTGTTCTCAGCAATGGGACAACTACCTTTCGAAGAGTCGCTTATGTAGATGGACTGAAGCACAATCTTCTAAGCATCAGTCAGCTATGTGACAAAGACTACGAAGTTCGCTTTTCTAAGAAAGCATGTTCAGTGGTAGATGAAAAAGGAAAACTTGCTCTCAGTGGTTATAGAAGAGAAAATGTCTATGTAATAGATATGGACTCTACTATCACTGATAACTTATGTTTTCTCTCTAAGGCCTCTTCTGATGTCAACTGGCTATGGCATAAAAGGCTCTCTCATCTAAACTTCAAAACCCTGAATTCTCTCTCATCTAAGGAACTGGTTTCTGGTCTTCCTCAGCACTCATATGCTAAAGAATCTCTCTGCTCAGCATGTGAAAAAGGAAAACAAACAAGAGCTAGTTTCAAGTCGAAACAAGTTTCCTCAGTAACAAGTCCTCTTCAGCTCTTGCATATGGATCTATTTGGCCCTGTCAATATCCAATCAATAGCTGGAAAGAAATATACGCTTGTCATTGTAGATGAATATTCTCGCTACACCTGGGTTATTTTTCTTCGCTGCAAGAATGATACTCCAGAAGAACTAATATCTTTTGTCAAAAAGATGGAAGTGCTGAATAATCTTACTGTTCGATCAATAAGGAGTGATCATGGAACTGAATTCAAAAATAGTTCCCTGAACAATTTCTTTGAGAACAAGGGAATCTCTCACAACTTCTCTTCAGTAAGAACACCTCAGCAAAATGGAGTCGCTGAAAGAAGAAACAGAACGATCATAGAAGCTGCTAGATCAATGCTCAGCGATTCTCACCTCCCTACTCAATTTTGGGCAGAAGCTGTAAACACTGCATGTTTTACTCAAAACAGATCGCTGATAATAAAGCGATTTGGGAAGACAGCTTATGAACTCTTTCTTGGAAGGAAGCCTTCTATCAGCTTTCTTCATATCTTTGGTTGTCAGTGCTTTATCTTAAACAACAAAGATCAACTTGGAAAGTTCGACCCAAAAGCCGATGATGGAATATTTTTAGGATATTCCTCCATCTCAAAAGCCTACAGAGTTTTCAACAAAAGAAGACAAACCGTAGAAGAAACCATTCATGTCACGTTTGATGAAACGCGCTCAGCGAACTCTAAACCAATCGCTGACAATGAAGAACTGAATACTTGGATGATCTCTCACTATAAAGGAACTGAACCTTTCTTCTCAAACCAACAGCACACTGAAACTCCAGCTGCTGATGAAGAACCAAGTATCATACCTCCCACCGCTGAATCCAACTCATGGATTTCAGCTGAACCTCTAAACACACTTCTACCATCAAATCCATCTACGTCTGAAAACCCTTCTGAAAGTATTGGTGTATCTAATGTTCAACAATTACTAGCTGATGAACCTCAAGCATCTTCATCAGTGACTGCTTCTATTGTTGATCCTATCGCTGAAATAAACAATCTTGCTCCTGCTCAGCGATGGACCAGAGATCACCCCATAGATCAAATTCTTGGTAATCCAGATGCAGGTATTCAGACACGACGAAGCTCAGGTAATATCTGTCTCTTTGTAAACTTTCTCTCCTTAATTGAACCAAAGAAGACTGATGATGCCCTCAGAGATCCAAACTGGGTCAGCGCTATGCAAGAAGAGCTGACTGAATTCTCTCGAAACAAAGTTTGGAATCTCGTTCCTAGACCATCTGATAAAACTGTAATAGGCACCAAATGGGTGTTTAGAAACAAGTTAGATGAACATGGAACTGTAACCCGCAACAAGGCTCGACTTGTTGCTCAGGGATACAGACAAGAGGAAGGCATAGACTATGATGAAACCTTTGCCCCTGTGGCCAGGCTCGAAGCAATTCGACTATTCTTAGCTTATGCAGTCTATAAAGACTTCATCGTTTATCAAATGGACGTAAAATCAGCTTTTCTGAATGGAAAACTGAATGAAGAAGTTTATGTAGAACAACCACCAGGGTTCTATGACCCTAAGCATCCAAATTATGTTTATAAATTGGATAAGGCTCTTTATGGTTTAAAACAAGCCCCTCGTGCTTGGTATGACACTCTCTCATCTTTTCTTATCTCTGAAAATTTTGAACGTGGCAAGATTGATAATACGTTATTTTTCAGGAAGATAAAAGGTCATATAATTCTTGTACAAATATATGTCGATGACATAATATTTGGTTCTACTAACCCATCTCTATGTACTCGCTTCGCTGAAAGAATGAAGAAAGAATATAAAATGAGTATGATGGGTGAGCTGACATATTTTCTTGGTCTTCAGATTAAACAATCTGACAAAGGTACTTTTATCTGCCAAGGTAAGTATGTTAAAGACATGCTGAAGAAGTTTGATTTAACACAAACTTCAGCGATGAAAACTCCTATGGCACCACCACTGACACTTAACAAGGATCCATCTGGAAAACCTGTTAATGTCACTGCCTATAGAGGAATGATAGGCTCATTGTTGTATCTTACAGCAAGCCGACCTGACATCATGTACTCTACTTGTTTATGTGCACGCTATCAATCTGAACCCAAGGAATCCCATCTGATCGCTGTAAAGCGAATTTTCAGATATCTGAAAGGAACTCCTAACCTCGGTCTTTGGTATCCCAAAGACTCAGGGTTCGATCTAACTGGTTATTCTGATAGTGATTTTGCAGGCTGTAAACTTGACAGAAAAAGTACCACTGGTGGATGTCAACTCTTGGGAGGAAAGCTAGTAAGCTGGACAAGCAAGAAGCAAAATTCTGTGTCCACTTCAACAGCTGAAGCTGAATACGTAGCCGCTGGAAGCTGTTGTTCACAAATCCTATGGATGAGAAATCAACTATTCGATTATGACCTTCAGCTGTCAAAGATTCCTATCTATTGCGACAGCACTAGTGCTATCGCTATAGCAAATAATCCAGTGCTACATTCAAAGACAAAACACATAGAGATCAGATATCATTTTATCAGAGATCATGTGATGAATGGTGATATTGAACTTCACTTTATCCCTACTGACTTTCAGCTTGCTGATATTTTCACCAAACCTCTTGATGAGACAAGGTTCAACTTTCTCATCAGTGAGCTTGGAATGCTGAACCTCGAAGAATAATTCTTCAGCGTTCATGTATTGTGTCAGTAATCAAAAGTTCCCCTCATCATTCTCTCTGATAAACATTCTGACTCTCAGGTATGTTCTCTCTCTCTCAAAGATGTTTTTCTTCAAAATATAAACTTTAATCACTGAACTTTCTTCAAATGATTAAAAGCTTTTTTTTTGAAAAATACATTAATCACTGATATTTCCAATCAGTGATCTTTTAAAAGGAAAATATATCCCTATCTTTACAATCAGGGATACTTTTAAAAAGGAAAATCTATCACTGACTTTTCTTCAGTGATCATTTGAACGGACAAATGAACAGTCTCTCTCCTCTATGACGTCATTTGAACCGACAGTCCACGACATGCCTTTTCTGACACGTTCGTCCGTTGCCCTCCTATCCAATCAACTTCGTGGAACGTGTCAATGTCATGATGATTTCTTTTCCCGCTTCATTCTCTCTCTTATCTCTCTTCTCTCTCTTCGTATAAAAGGAATTCTTCTCTCCTTTATACGGTTTACGCTTTCAAAACTTTCAAAGCAAGAAACATTCTCTCAAGAACACTCAAGCAAGTAAACCCAGAATATTGAATCTGCAACTCTTTTTCTTCAAGATACACAGGTTTATTTCATGTTTATATGCTTTGTTCATATGCTTTTTATTCTTTTAAAATCCTACTCGCTTTCTATGGATTTTATAAAACGTTTTTTAAAACTAAAGATCATTCCTTCTGATTTTATGTTTTTAAATAAAAACCTTTTGGTTTTAAAGTGTTCTTCATTCTTTCTACCCAGAACACTATTTTTTTTCTCTTAAAAATAACTTGATAATTTTCCAGTTTCCCTTCTTCTATGGAAACTGGTAATCATATTATTTTTAATCTAAATCATTTCTTCTATTATGCCTCTTTCCATAACAGAAATGACACAGTCTTCAATCGTTGCTTCCAAGCATGTACGATTCGCTCTCACTGAAGTTGAGATTACTAAATGTAATCATTTGGCCAGACTCGACTTCAAAGCTGACAAATACCCACATCTGGTGGAAGCTGCTAATTTCCTCAAGCAGTCCTGCATAGCTTACGCGATCACTGTGGATCCTAAGCCCTCCAAGACTCTACTTCAGCAGTTCTGGTTCACTGCTGATGCAACTGAACTTACCAACAGGAAAGGCGAACGAGTCCCTGCTATCTCGTTCAGCACGGAATTAGGGCCAGGGAGCATGACCGCTCTTAGCCTCAGGAAATCTTTAAGATTCCCTGACAAACCAAAGAGTGGATTCGACGCACTCCCCACTGATGATGAGCTGATATTCTTCCTGGACGCAATGGGCTATTGTTGGGAAAACAAACCAAGATCGTCTATTCCTAACAAGAAGCTCACCAAGATTCTTAAAGCTCAGATGCCATCACAACTGAACTTTATCTTCTCGCACATAATTCAGTGCATGAGTGGGAAGAGTGGTTCGCTGGATCAAGCCAGCAAAACACAACTGCAGATGGCATACTCCGTTATCGCTGGTCAAAACTTTGACTACGCCACAGCCATCTTTGAAGATCTGAGGTCGAGATTAGAGAAGCCTGAACGAGATCCCAAGATCTCGTACGTACGTTTCATATGTACGTACATCAAGTTCCTCTATCCCAACACCTATCCTACCAAAGATGATGGCACCTTTGCCAGGGTTGGTCAACGATCACTGGATGTCAAGCCACTCGCCGACGAGGTAAGTATCTCTCTCCTTCGCTCTCGTCTCTCTCTCCATTCTTCTTCATCTTCAGCGACCACGCAGACGGTTCCTTCGTCTGCTATCCCTGTCGCTACCACTACTTCTAAAAGACCATCAGCTAGTCCAATTGGTCCTTCCAAAAAGGCCAAAAAGACTAAGGAAAGTACACCTTCTAGTACTATACCTGAGGGAGCTTCTCAACAAGCTACCTTAGATGCTTTTGTGGGTCTTTCCTCCACAACTTCAGCAGTCACTCATACTGCCGTGTCAGCGATCTCACTCGCTGTCACATCATCAGTAACCCCACCTACTATCTCATTCCCTGAGATTAACCCCATCCCTACTTCTATCCCCAAAACTCTTCCCTTCTCTCCTCATTTGGTCTCTGAACCTGCCACCTCTTCTTTCCCTATAGGACCTGAGCATCAAACTTTTGAGGAATCTATGCAGTTCTACAAAATGTTTGATACGTCAGGTACACCTATACTCCTAAACACTTCTCTCCCCCCCTCTCCAAATAAGCCCATATCTGAACTAACCTTATTTTCAGGTCCTAGCTTGGCGACTGTTGACACGCATGTCAACAGTCTAGGAGAAAAGGTGGATGCTCTCACCAACACCATCAATGAAACCACCAACGCCGTCAATCAGGCTGGTGAGGAGCTGAAGAAGTTGACCGCCACTTGCTCATCGAAAGCTGAGAACTCTCAACTTTCAGCTCTTGAAGAACAAGTCGTCCAACTCAGAGAGTCCTCTCGACTCTTTCAAGGACGATTTGAGTCTCTTACAGCTGAAGTTCAGGGTCTCTCTTCCAAAGTTGACCTCTGCACGTCCCTTCTTCAGCAAGTTCTACAGAAAGTGAATGAACCAGCTCCAGCGCTGCCTCCCTCCTTCACTGAAGATGATCGTACCAACCTCAACATCGCTGTGGAATTCATTCATGATGCCACATGCGACATACCTGCGGTTGAAGACCGAGTTAAGCGTCTGGAGGCTGACGTTCAAGTGCTCAAAGCTTCAACAGCTACTCCAGCAGCTGAACAATCCCCTACCGCTGATAATGACAAAGTGGGGGAGAAAACTGAAGAAACCTCTATTGCTGCTGGGGAAGCTAAGGAACCTCCCTCTCAATCTGAGGGGGAGAAGGCAAAAGAATCCTCATCGATTCACTCCATTCTCTTTGAAGAGGATGAGGAAGAAGACGATGAAGAGGAAGATGATCTAGATCTTGATGATCAAGAAAAGGATCAGCCCTCCGATGACGACGACGACGATGAAGACCAATCTATGTGGTTCTCTAAGCCGAACGTCGTATCAGGGACAACTTCGCAAGAGGTTGTCAAAACAGGGGTGAGAGGTGATACATCTTCAAGTGTTCCTTCGCAAAGCAAAGACAAGCAACCAATCGCTGAAGAATGCTTGAGGACTGGATCACAATCTGAGGGGGAGCATCCTTCTCAGGTATGTCTTTCAATTGTACCACTTTTCTACTCTTTCCAAACCCCTATGTCTTTCTAGCCTTTATCTCTCTCGTTCTAAAAATACACTTATCCCTTCTTTCCTTCTTTTTCTAACCAGACAGTTCTCACCCCTGCTTAAGGGTTCTGAACTACAAATAATACCAGCGACTATCGCTGAAGAAATAATCCCAATCTCTATCGCTGAGATTGATGAAGAAGAAGAAGAAGATTCCCTGGTCCATCCAGGAAGGCCCTCTCGACCATCTCATTGGTCAGAGGAAGTGGTGAAGAAAAGAGTTGAAATGATCGCTCAACTAGAAAGTCAACGGCTGAAAATCCCTCTTCAAATATCCACAGAGCTCGACTTCCTCACTGACGCTGAAAGAGAAGAATCTGCCAAAGCTGAGAAGCTGATCGCTGAATGCAAACGAGATGCCCAACTCGCTTTAAAGATTCAATCCTCTCAAGTTAAGGACAAAAAGCTGAAAAGCAAACCTGTGGAAGTTCAAGCAGCACTACTGAAAGAAATTGAAGAGGAACGCTTCAAAGAACAAGAGATCAACGATAAGTCTATCGAATGGTGCAAACAAAAGATGGATTATCGTTCTGATCTTCTTCCAATATCAGCCGTGACTATCTCTGGTCGCAAGAAGAAAGATCAACTCTCAGTGACCATGGAGATTACCAGAGAGGATGGAACCCAAAAAGCAATGTACGTATCAAAACTTGAAAGCTTCGGATTTACGGAATGGTTAGAGTTCTGGGATGCGCTGAAGAAATCCAAATCTACATACAGAGGCTACGTTGAAGGACTCCTTGAAGCCCTCATAAATAGAGTCGTTTCTGTACTAAAGCTGCCATCTCCTCTTCCTCCCAAATCTTTGAAACTCAAGAGAAAAATTGGGTCCTCCTCCTCTGAAGATGTCGCCATCATCAGGAATGAAACTTCTATCAAATTTTCAAGAGATGCACTGTTTGGTCCTCCTCCTGATCTTTCAGTTCTGGACTTATCTCTGCCTCCTGGTGGTCCCTTCCAAGCTGGTCAAGTAATCGACAAGCCTTATGGAATATTCTTCAGAGATGATGATGAGGAACTCAGATTTCAAAGAATCTCTGAGATTCCTATCTGTCCTCTGAATCATCTCAAGGATCTCTTATGCTTATGGTGTGACTTCTTCCCTGCTGCTGAAAAAATTAAAGAAATTATCAGTCAAGAATCTTTGGAACGAAGACAGAAAGGAGAAGAAATACCTGAGTATATGATCAATCCTCCCAAATCTTCTTATAGCTGATAGATTAGTTTTCTTCTCTGTAATCTGTTAGTTATACTTACAGTAGTTAGTTAGTCACTTGTACTTATGATTTTCATATCTTGTAATTCTATCCCTGAATTAAATGAAAATTGCAGTGATGTACTTAACCCTATCAGTACTGTAAAAGATCCCTCAAAATAGTAATTGGGACATGCATTCTATGAGTCCTTTTTATTCCTATATTTTGAATTAAAAAGTAATTTTCTTTTGTTACTTTGTCATTATCAAATAGGGGGAGATTGTTGATCCAAACTCTCTCAGTGATTTGATAACGACCCTCTTTTATACTTAGTGAAAATTACGTTATTATATGTATTAGTGTTTCATCATCAGCGATCAGACTGAGTCTGTTCAGTTATCGCTGATGACCTTTCTGTAAACATTTAATATGTATTAGTGTTTCACTTTCAGCGATCAAACTGAGTCTGTTCAGTTATCACTGATAGTTTCCTATGTAACACAGTTAACGTAATCCCTGAAGACAAGTCTCGCGTCAACATAGTTCATAGCTGAATCGAAGACGAAGCCACTGAACAATAGATAAGTCTACTAGTGACCTGATGCGGATATCAGCGAAGACCAGACAAATCTACTTACGCGAAGAAGCCTGAGGAAAAGCTTCAGCGATAGCTGAACTTTATCTCTGGAAGAAGAGATACTCAGCGATCAACGATCACAAAGCTTATGCCTCAAGTTTTCTTTTGTCTTACCTTGCACAACCAGTACGATGTGTCAGAACGGACAAGTCTCTGCCACAAATCGTACACCAACTCTGTCAACTACACTGTTCATAAAGTGGCCAAAAGCATGTCTCCAAAAGTGAGACTACCAAAGCCAATCTATGAATGCCACGTGTAAAGTACCCTGCCATGCATTTAATGCATAGGGTATAAATAGGAAGCTCACTCCTTCATCTGAAGGTGTGCTCAATCCTTTGAACTCCAAAATAGAAACCCTTGTTTTCTATCTCTCTAAAAATCCCCCATTCTCTGAATTTCTTGTGCAACCATCTTAGTGTTTCTTAAGTTTGTTTAGATTGAGTCTGTCTTAATCTTATTCCGCAACAAACTTGTAAATTGTATTTTGATTTATCAATAAACAATTTATTAAACTTTAATTTCTGTGTTTGTATTCAACCCCCCCCCTTCTACAAACTTGTTAAGCACCTTCGGGACCAACAATTAATAATTTTGGTAATTTGACTTAAAATTTTAATTAAAGGCATTTTAGGTATTTTAAAATTTTTATCTCTCCTCTCTCCGACCTCCGATAAACCTTATTCCGACGAACACCAAGTAAACACAACATAGACAAGATCACAAGATATACTATGTGATACCTAAAAATATCGATACTATTAAAAAAATACATACAAGCTATGATACCCATAATACATACAAAATGCACTGTGATACCCATAATACATACAAAATGTCGGTCATACTTAATGTGATACCACTATGATACTTTTGAACTTTAAACCAAAAAATTCCTTAAAACACATGGATCTAGAAAAAAGAACACCTCATATATAAAAACAAAGAGAGGAGAGAGGGTTGGAATATCAGATCTATATTTCCCTCATTGTCTTCAAGATTTGAACCCAGAGAGAAAAAAAAATATTTAGGGTTTTCCCTCACTCTGTGTGTGTGTGTGTGTGTGTGAAGGCACCATGAAAAGCAAAAGAAACTTGGTGGACATAGGTATTGGATTCCCAGTGAAGACGAGTTAATTTGTACCGGTGGAAGCATTACTCCCTCTCCGGAAGGTGGTTTCTACTGTGGCAAACCCACCGCCAAAACAACAACTACTGTACCGAATGGATGACCGACGCAAAGAGACGTCAAGAGTCCTTCAATACCTCTTGCTTTCACATCCATCTCAAGCGCCGATGATCTCTCTGATCATCACTATTCCCAGAAAACGGTACTACTGATTTCATCATATATAAAACCATATAGAAGAGAGGGGATTTTTGGAAATCATATACCAATTTCGGATTCGACATCAGTCTTTAAGATCCAAGACCTTCATTTGCTTGGAAAGAAGTTATTGTTAGCCAAACGGCTAACTCTTGGTTTCTTCCAAAAAAAATGTCATTTTTATAGAGAGAAAACATTATTTAAGGAACTGGGTATGAATGTTTTGAAGAAAAGTTTAATGGGTTTTATGAATCTTGATGTTCAGACGTGTTATATATACCATGTTGATAGTGAGCGGCAACCAACAAGATTTTAGGGTTTTATGAGATGTTAAAACAAATTAATATTACCAATTTACCCTTTATTTCATTTTAGTAAATAACATTAATTGTCCTAAATGATTGGGTCAAATTGGATCTTACGGTTATCACAAACTACACAGTTCTCATTTGATTAGGATCCTCTCTCTCTCTCTCTCTATATATATATATATATATATATGGAGGGAGAGGGGTTCAAATACAAACCATGTCATTCATACGAACCAATATCAACCATCATCTAATCTAATGAATATTTGGTTTCATAAATCTCTCGACTTTTTCGAATATAAAGCGTTGATCATAGTTAATAAACTCTAATCATCTTTAAAAATATTCAAATCATAATAAATTACCTTCATCATATCTATAAATACCTCAATTTAGTGGTTTGTATGAATGACATGATTTGTATTTGAAACTCCACATACATATATATATATATATATATATATATATTAGGCTTAATTATTTGAGAACCCATATATTATGATAATGTGAGAACTACTATCGTAAGATATTGTTTCACATGATCTTTTTCCATCTAAGGCTATAACTTAATATATTGATTAACATATAACTGTTTCACAATGTATTTGTTTCATATGTATTCGGTTCACAATGTGAAATTTTTTAGTTTATTTTTTGTTTCACAAACACATAAAAAATGTTTACATTGTGAACCGAATACATATCGAAGAAATACATTGTAAACAAATATATGTTAATAAATACACTAAATCCAATCCATAAATGGGAAAAAAAATGTTTAATAGCACATTATGTATAGATTCTCAATGTTATCACAATTTTATGAGTTCTCAACTGAAGGTCCTATAGTTCTTCAATAACCAATATCTTTAGAGCACAATTTGCGACTAGTTTAAAGAACCTAAGAAAGTTGACCCGTATTTTAAAACGTTTGTATAATTAAATCACTAATTCAAGTTATTAAATCACGAATCGTTTTTCAAAAAAAAGAATACCCGCTTTCTTTTTTAAATAAAAAATATATTACCCATTTTATTTAAAATTAAATTATCTAAAATATAATCAATATTTTATTTAAATAAATTATACCATCAATAAGGATAATTTTTCAGTATTATTAAGAGTGAATTGTGGATTTGGTAAATTCAATCAGAGAATCAATGAGAATCCAAATGCAATGGGCTAAATGAATGGTTTAGATGATGGTTGTACCGGATTGTAACCTTTTACTGGGATGTAAAATAATCGTGACCTATATATATATATATATATATATATATATATATGTTAGCCCCAATTCTAAATTGTAAAAGTATTGAAAATATTCTAAGTCCTATTTCAGAGGACTTCCAGAGATAGACTTCAGAGAGCAAACCTGCCTCTGAAGTACATTCCAGAGTTAGAAAAATTCAGCAGAAGACATCAGAGATGGCTTCATCAGAGGCACCTGCATCAGAGCTCTGAGGACCTCATCTATGAAGAAAGCGCTAATAATTTCTACAAGTATTGGCATAAGAGCAGATGACACGTCATTAGTGATAAGATTTACTTTTTAGAGTAGGTCACTGTTCAAACATGTTTTAAGCTTACCTTTTAGGTAAGACACTGTTCAAGCATGCTTCTTATGTCAAGATAGTACACAGTTCATTTTATGGTCCTACAAATAGGACCATCACTCCATAGACAAAAGTGTGTTTTTCCTTATATATTGGAAAGTATTCTTAAGAAAATCTTGTACGATTTATCCACCTTCTTGGTGTTCTTATTAATCTACTTGATTTATCCAGTAAACAATAAGCTTGTTATTATTTTTACACCATTGGATATCTTCTTGTTTGAACTGTGATATTGAATCTTCTTTGATATTTAAAGTGTATTGCTTCCGCTATTCTTATTATTATTTGTTTATATCATTGTTATAAGATTAAATCTGGGATCCAACAATTGGTATCAGAGCCTAATTTTGTTTTCTAAACAAAACAATATCATATCTGCATACTCGGATAGATTTACATCTTACTGATTCAAGCTTTCAAAAATTTGTGCATGTTCATATAAACGTTGGTTTATTTAAAGAACTCTATATGCTCTAGATTTGAAAGTAACTCACAGTCTCATTTGTTGATAAAAGTTCTTCAAATCTTCATATTTTCTTCAAAATGGCAAACTCTAGTATAAGTGTCATTTATACACCTGGATCATTAACTAAACCTCTTGCAATTCTAAGGGATGAATATCCCTAATGGAAAATAAGGATGGTAAATTTTTTGGAAGGTATAGACAGGGATCTTTTAAGATCAGTGAATGATGGACCTCACCAACCAATGGTGTTGGTACCAAGAGTTCCAGCAACATCAGATACTGCTGAAATACCTGCAAACTATGAAAAGAAAACTTCAAACTTTACTGAATAAGAATCTAAAATGATGGAAAATGATTCCAAAGCTGTTAGATTACTAATTATGGCCATTCCCAATGTTATCTTTCAAGAACTTGATTCTCGTGTAACTGCAAAAGAGATATGGGATCAGTTGTTGAACCAACTTGAAGGTGACCTACAAACTCAGAAAAACAGAAGAAATCTTTGCATTAATGAGTACCATGACTTTCATGCACTACCTGAAGAAACTTTGCACCAAACATACTCCATATTCAACATTCTCATCAATAAATGCAAAAAGTTTGGAGTTATGAGGACAAAAGAAGAAAACAATGTTCTTTTCCTTAAAAGCTTAGATGAAGAATGGTCACAACTGTCCATGTCAATATAGGCCAATCAAAACCTTGAATCTTGGTCATTGATTGATATTTATGGTACTCTTGTTGCTCAGGAAAAAGAAGCTGTAAAATAAAAGTCATAAACCTCTTTGGGTGGACCCCTTTCTCTCATATCAAATAATAAAGGTGTGTTAAAAGAAAGTCCTGATGAAGAATCAATGAACTCAAAAGAAAAATCTTTGAGAAGAGAGTCAAAAAGAAAATCTAAAAAGCTCTTAATAGCTGAAGAAGGTGATCATTCAAACTCAGACTCAGATGAAGACATTAATGATTTTGCCAAATCTCTTGCCTTGGTTACTCATCAATTCAACAAGAAATTTGGTAAAAAGTTTTTGAAGGGAGGAGAGATGATGAAGAAAGAAGAGGAACTCTAGAAAGAAGATTTCAGAAAGTTGATTATCAACAAGAGCCCAGATCCACTCTGCATAGTGATCAAAATGGTGTTCATTTCATCAATCATGAAGCTGCTCAACAATCAAGAACTCATCAACCATTTCAAACAAAGTATCCTCAACCTCAGAGGTACTTCCAGCCCCAACCACAAATTCAAAAGACAGAAACAGTTGTTGCTTTTCCACCAAACCAGAATGATGGAAGATGTTGCAGATGTGGAAAACCAGGCCATTTTTCTGCAAACTACAGGGGTAGACTTGTCAAAGATCAAGACTACTACAAAAACAAGTACAAATACAATGTCATAGAAAGGGTACTTGTTGCAGAAATGGAAGACTGGTTGTCATACTCCACAAGTGATGGAGAGGAATAGCCTACTGTAACAACCCAAAAATAGAGATAACAAAAATCCGAAAAACGGACATGAGGTATATAGAATTGCCATAGCAAGAGCCTCCCAAAAATGGGGAAATAACCAATCTTGTTTAATTACAGTTGTAATTTAAAGGACAAATAAATGACAACCAACTAATCTAATTTCTAAAACTAGAAAGGAGATTACAAAAAGGGTGTCATCTATAGATTCCGACGTCTTCTCCAAAAATATAAGTCCAACTGCAGTTTTCCCCAAGCTCTCACCAAAAGCAACTATGCCTACTTAGAAGCGACACCACTAGAACCTGAGATACACATCGACACCAAACAAGTGTTAGGCCAAAGAGCCTGGTGAGTTGAACAAGAAATAGCATAAGAGCACAATTACAATTCTTATCAGCAGTTAACCAAGTTTATCCGATGTGGAGTCAACAGGGGATACCCATAGCACCAATCAAGTTCCACCCAAAGAGACAATGTACCTTGATGCCAACTTCTAAGAGTGACATCCCAAAGGCCCGACACATCCGAGGACTACTACCATGGCATTACCCCGAATGGCGGAGGTCTAGGCACATACCATCACGGTGGCACCCAAGACTACATCCTCCTAGTGTCTACTGACTTGGTTCGTCCAACATAAAGCATATAGGAGGTAAGTGAGGCATCTTTCAACCAAGTATATTTCAATACCAACCATGGGTACAATATTACCATCCTAAACCACATAAGTCCAACATATGACCCAAATGCCAATATAGTCATTAGGTAGATACAATATCATCAAAAAGATATTCCAAGTAGGAATCATCATAATACCAAGACATGTATACATTAAATCATGTCAAAATACTCATAGTATGTATCCATAAGAAAAACCCCAAATACTTGAACATATAGAGAGGTACATTTTGAGCAAACATACAATAATAACAAGTAAGAGATTATGATGTGTATCTAGTTTTAACAAAGGTTTAGTAAACTCACTATCTAGGTTTTGAACCAAAACCTAGAAAATAGGAAACCCTAGATACTTGAAGATGAGACTTGGAGAGGAGAAGATGGCACTTTGAGAAACCCTAGGAATCTTCCTTGAGATGAGTTATGGCAAGCAATCAAGACCCAACCACCAAAAGATGTTGCATTAATGAGGGTTAGGGTTTGGGAAGTGAAGAATCAGTTTCTTGAAGCCAAAAATCGCCAAAGAGAGAAGTGAGAAGTGTTCCAAATGAAGTAAAATCGGCTAAAATCTCATTTAAGTGAAAATCCCCATCGGCGATAGTGCCTGGCGATAGTGCCCTGGGCACTATCGCGAGTCACAATCGCGAGCACTCCCCCACTCTCGGTACACTCTCCGCGAGAGTGATCTGCGATAGGGACAATGTCACTATCGCGCCGGCACAATCGCGCCGAGTCTCCAACTCTCGGTACAACTCCCGCGATAGTGACCGGCGATAGTGACAGTGGCAATATCGCGTGGCACTATCGCGACACACCCAACACAACCTAAAACGATTACGAGCGCGAGGTTTAAGCAATTAAGATGGTAAATCAGTTTAAATAACATTTCAATACAATCATGATCAACATATGCATATAAAAGGCTCATATTCTCAAATAATCATAATTTAATGAAATAAGAGGAAAATTACTTACCTTATGAATTTCCGGGTGTTACACCTACCAACCTCTGTGGTATGGCTATTGAAGATTGATCAGAATGATGGATCATCAGAGGACTGCTCTGAAAAGAAACTGTATATGCCCATCTGGTATATAGATTCTGGATGCTCAAGACATATGACTGGAGATAAAAAGTTGTTATCTTCTTTCAAAGAAAAATCTGGAGGAGCAGTAACTTTTGGGGATAATATTCAAGGTCAATTTAAAGGTTATGGTGAGTTAACAAGAGGTAATGTATCTGTTTCAAAAGTTGCTTATGTTGATGGACTAAAGCACAACTTAATAAGTATAAGTCAACTGTGTGACCATGGTTTTGATGTGAAATTTCAGGAAAAACATTGTTCACTTCTTCACTCAAAAACAGGTCAAGAAATGCTAAAAGCAGACATCAATGGTAACTTGTATAGAAAAGCATATAAACACTGGCTCAGAGAAGCTCTGTCTAGTATCTCTGATCAATGAAGATGTCTGGCTCTGGCATAAAAAGTTCTCTCATTTGAACTTTTCATCACTTGATAAGTTACTCAAACTTAATCTGGTTAAGGGATTACCATCTCTAAATTTCAACAAAGATCATCTTTGTTCTGCTTGTGAAATGGGAAAAATGAAAAGATCATCCTACAAAACCAAAAGTGATAATAATTGTCCCAAACCTCTGCATATGCTTCATGTGGACCTCTATGGTCCTATCTTTGTGCAGAGTCTGTCAGGTAAAAAGTATATTCTTGTCATAATTGATGAATACTCAAGATATACTTGGATATAATTCATCAGAGCTAAGTCTGATGTACCTGACATCTTGATAAAGTTGTTAAAAAAATTACAGGTTCTATTCAACAGCAAAGTTCAGAAGTTGAGAAGTGACAAAGGGACAGAGTTCAGAAATGCCAAAATCAGTACTTATCTATCAGAGGAAGGCATAACTCCCAACTTCTCTGCAACAAGAACACCTCAACAAAATGGCGTTGTTGAAAGGAAAAACAGAACACTAGTTGAAGCTGCAGGAACAATGCTTGCAGGATCTGATCTTCCAGCCAACTTTTGGGCAAAAACAGTGGCAACAACATGTTTTACCCAAAACAGAGCCACAATTGTCAAAAGATTCAAGAAAACATCATATGAACTCATTAACAACAAAAAGCCAAATGTCAAATGTTTCCATATTTTTGGGTACAGGTGTTACATATTGAATGACAGAGAATCTCTTGGCAAATTTGACAAAAAGGCAGATGAAGGCAAATTCATTGGTTATTCTTTAGCTTCAAAATCCTTCGGAGTGCTCAATCTGAGAACAAGAACCATCCAAGAGAGTATCAATGTCTCTTTTGATGATACCAGAAGCTCTGACAAACAAACTGTCAAACCCACAGCCAAAACTGCCTATGAATCATCAAAATTAAAGAAGTATGAGCTAAACAGAATATTTGAAGATTTCTTTGATGATGATGATAACTCTGCATTTATCTTCAGAGATGCCCACAAACCTACTTCAGAGGAACCACAAACCACAGGTACAATACTTTCTGGTCCCTTTGATACTGCACCTTCTACTACCTTTAATACAGGTCGAAGTAATGAATCAAGACAAGTTGAAGAACAAGAATCTTTAGAAGCAGGTGAACAAGAGACATCTAAAGAAGCTCTAGAGACATCTATTGCAGAGACTCAAGAACCTGCTTCATCATCTCTAGAACCCACTTCAGAGCCTCTGAATAGCACAACATAGATGTCACCACCTGTCATCTCTGAAGCTCAAACTCCACCCCAAATTCATGCTCCTATGACAAGATGGACAAGAGACCACCCCCATGATTAAATCATAGGATCTCCATCAGAAGGAATCAAGACAAGACCTGCTACTGTCAATGAATGCCTTTTTGTAAATTTCTTAAGCAAAATTGAACCCAATAAGGTAAATGAAGCTCTTGAAGATCCTGATTGGATCAATGCCATGCAGGATGAGCTTCAAGAATTTAAGAGAAATAAAGTTTGGACCCTAGTTCCTCTTCCTAAAGGAAAATTTGCTATTGGAACTAAATGGGGTTTCAGAAACAAAAAGGATGAAAATGACATTATATTGAGAAACAAAGCTAGACTGGTTGCTAAGGGATATTGTCAAGAAGAAGGCATTGATTATGATGAAACCTTTGCACCTGTGGCTTGGCTAGAAGCAATCAGAATCTTCTTAGCCTATGCTGCACATAAAGGGTTTAAAGTATATCAAATGGATGTTAAATCTGTCTTTCTTAATGGAAAATTAAATGAAGAAGTCTTTGTCCAACAACCACGTGGATTTGAAAGTGCAGAGTTTCCAAACCATGTTTAACACCTTGATAAAGCTCTGTATGGCCTTAAACATGCTCCTAGAGCATGGTATGCAACTCTGTCCTCCTTTCTGATTGATAATGGATTTGACAAAGGAACAATTGATACCACACTGTTCATCAAGAAATACAAAAATGAAATGCTTCTAGTACAGATTTATGTTGATGACATTATCTTTGGCTCTACAAATCAAAAGTATTGTGATAAGTTTTCAGAGTTGATGAAGAGTGAATTTGAGATGAGTCTTATGGGAGAATTAACATTCTTTCTAGGACTACAAGTAAAACAAACATCAGAAGGCACTTTTATAAATCAATCCAAGTATGTCTCTGATATTTTGAAAAAGTACAAACTCATTGATTCAACTTCCATGAAAACACCTATTGCCACAGGAGTCAAGCTTGACTCTGATCCTTTAGGAAAATATGTGGATGTTAAAACCTACAGAGGCATGATAGGCTCGCTTTTGTACTTAACTGCCAGTAGACCATACATAATGTTTGCAACATGTCTCTGTGCTAGATATCAAGCAAATACAAAGGAATCTCACTTATCTGCAGTAAAAAGAGTGTTTAGATACCTTAGAGGCAAACCATCACTAGGTCTCTGGTATCCAAAACTCTCTGGTTTTGAGCTAACAACATAGACTGGTGCAGATCATGCAGGATGCAAATTAGATAGAAATAGAACCTATGGATGTTGTCAACTCTTGGGAAACAAGCTAGTAAGTTAGTCATCAAAGAAGAAAAATTGTGTATCAACTTCTACTGCAGAAGTAGAATATGTTGCTACTGCTAATTGTTGTTCACAAGTCATTTGGATGAGAACTCAACTCAGAGACTATGGCCTGCAATTCAATAGAATTTCCATTCTATGTGACTCCAGAAGTACCATTGCCATCTCTGTAAATCCAGTGCAGCATTCCAAGACTAAGCATATTGATGTCAAGTATCATTTCCTTAAAGACCATGTTGAAAAAGGCACAATTGAGATGTATTTTGTACAACTGATCTCCAATTTGCTGATATTTTCACAAAAGCCTTAGATGAACGAAGGTTCAATTTCTTAATTAGCATGTTGGGAATGCTAAATATGTCTACTTAACTCAAAAGAACTTTAGATTCTCTGATCCCTACATCAGAGCCTCTAACACTGGAGTAGCATATTAGAACTCAGAGCCTCTGAGACCTGTTTTAGAGACTCTGGACTTCTAACCAAGCATGGTCAACATCATCTCATTTTGTACATCTAAGCATCAATTAAAGGGGAGCAAAGAAAAGTATCCATCATTTGTCAAGGGGGAGCTAGAAATATTAGAAGTTTCAGAGTCTCTGCTCTTCATATCAGAGCCTATGATCTTATCTCTGATACTCATATCAGAGTCTCTGATCATTTCAGAAAGAAAGGTATGCTTTTCATTCTCAAATTATACCTTATCTTTTTCTGAAAATCAAACTTGATTCTTTTCAAAACTCAAATATCCACGAGATTATCATTTACTCTCTGATATTGTTTTTAGAACCTCTGATATATTATATACTCTGAAGCAATATCCGAACACTTAATCTCAATACTCTTGGATATCCTTTTAATCAAGTTTAAATTCGTTTGTAAATAAAATTCTTTTGCTAAATTGAAATTTATTTAGAAAAGATTTAAAAAGGGGAGGGGGGGGGAATATTCTTAAGAAATGGTGTGTGTGAGTTTTTTTTTTTTTTTGGATAACTATCAAATTTTAAATTAAAATCCAACTGACGGGTTATCTGACATCAAGCGTCCTTTCATCCTTCCTCTACACGTGTCCATTATTGATTCGAAGGTTGATGGAACGTTTTCTGACATGGGAACTCAAAATCGCCGTTTCCATAGCCTCAATCCCACTACCAACGCCTATAAAAACCCACTTCATCATCATTTCATTCTTTATGTTCACAAAATTTCCCTCAGTACTATTCTCTCTCTCTAAGCTCTCAAGCAAGAAAACTGCAACAATGGCAAACCAAGAACACAACTCAGAAGACTCCAGTCGAATCGTTCCAAGTTTAAACCTGGTACAATTCGATGTTCCAGTCAAAGGAAACAACTACCATTTGGACATCACTCCTACCAAGTTTGATGAACAGTTTCGTCCAGTACTTTAATTCTTCAGCAAGTGTGAATTGAATGATGCCCAAACTGCATATGCTCAAGACGTTCCTCTCAGGTATGTACAACAATGGTGGTATTCTAGTGAATACAATGAAGAACAAGGAGGATTGGTTGGCTATATTAACCTAAGTGATCAAGGAATCAACATTCGGATCACTCCTGAAACCTTGACTCATCGATTATGCCTACTGACTACAAGAGAACTTCAAATCCAACAATTTGAAAAACCCCCATCTCCTGAAGTTCTTCTACAGTTTGTTCAACATCTGGGTTACAACAAGGAGATTACCTGTTTAATCCAGTTCAGACGCCAACATCTTCCACCAACATGGAACTTCATGTTCAGTGTGTTAAATCTCACACTGGCATGTAAAATCGGCAGTCAAGACCAAACACACCCAACTATCTTAGCCATCATGTACGCCCTTTTCTTCAATCGAAGTATCAATATGGCTAATATTCTTTTTTATGAACTACTGACTGTTGTGGACAGAAAGAATAAGGATCTCTCAAAGGGAAAACAACCGATCTCAATATTGTTTCCTAGATTAATTTCTTTGGTAATTAGACGAGCAATGGAGAGGAAATCTTTTACTAAGGAGGGACAAAGAACGCCACTTTTTGTGATGAATTCCTTCAAACCCACTATTGTTCCTCCTTACCCAAATGAAAGACGATTTCCTAAAACCATGCTTGAATACATCCCTGCTGACTCTGAATCCCGCCTATTCCTTAGTCGTGTTGCCCAACCATCAGAGCCGATGGTGGGATCCCCAACACATTTAGGCTCTGAGTCTGAGTTAGAATCAGAGAGTGAAATCTCTGAGGCTACTCAACATGATCACAGAGAGCAACCAGAGGGTGGATATGTGGAATTAAGTGAGAGAAGAACAAAGAACCCTCCTCTGACGAAGAGAATAACTCTATCAGAGTTGAGGAAGGTGAGGATGAGAGTTCTCTAGGGGGTGAGTTTCTTAGCCTAGAAGCCGAGAGAAGTAAGGTAGAAAAAGATCCCCTAAAAGGCACAAGTGAGAGACTCCAAAGCCCAGAACCCAAGGATATAGAAATAGAGGTGCACACCTCGAACCCTACCCAAGCCATCCGCTCAGAGGCACCTTCTTCTGCTTCTGAAGTAAACACCAAAGGGGAACCCTCTGAAGTATCTAAGTCCTCCCAAAAGGACTTAGTTAAAGACAAAAGTACTCAATTGCCCCATAGTACGATACCTACCCATACACATGATGCATCTGTGGCTCATAATATAGGTGCCCGTCCCTTAGTCCAAGAGAGACTCAATATATCTCCTAGGGATTGTCTATTAGAGAGACAATGGCATGACCTAGTTGCACAAGGACTCCTTAGCCTATATTGCAAGGTGTCCACTCACGTTAGGTTCTCCTTTTCTTCTGACTCTGATTCAGATGATGAGAGACCTATTAGAACCATTATATAGAAATTCTTGAAAAAGGATTCTTAAGGATTAATGGGAAGTCCTTCCGTAGCTACCATCAAACAAGCTTCGAAAGAAGGCCCCTCTGTTCTTGAGTGTAAATTAGAATCATGTGTTGATTCTAAGTTTCCCCACTCTGACTATGTCACCAAGGAAGAGTTCAAAATCTTTGGTGATGAAATCAGAGGATCTTTGAAGGATCTAAAACTTCACCTTGAGAAGACCTTAGAGGCCTCTGCCTCAAACTCTGAAGTTTCATAACTCACTTCAGAGGTCTCTGAGTTGTGCACAACACTGAACCCTCAAAGTTCAAGGATGGAAGCTCTGGAAAAGCTAGTTATTGGCAATTCCTCAGTTTTATCAAAGGAGATTGCAGAAGCAAAGGAAAGCTCCTAAAAGCTATCCCAACCCCCTCTGCTCCTGCCACTACCTCTGCAGACTTATCTCATTTCAAAGAGGAAGTCTTGAAGATCTTAGCAAAGTCCATTGCCAAAATTCCTGTACCTGTTGCTGCTCCAACCACTCCCATGCCTTCAGAGCCAATAACCAAAGCTGACTTGCATGACTTCTCCAAATCTATGACTAATCGCATGATGACTAAGTTTGTTGCCAAAATCAAGCTACTAGACCAATACAGTCGAAGTCCTTCTAAAGAATGCACTATCTTCTGAAGAAGGAAAACTTAGGAGAAAAACTCTAGAAACTGCATGTTCAGAGGAAGCCAATAAGAAGCGCAAGTTTGATGATTCAGAGGACCCTGGAGAGGATAGGACCTCTGATCATCAAAAGGGGGAGAAGCAAGAGAATATCATATCTGAAGCCACAAAAGCTAGCGGCTCTGCCCCCTCTCCATCTACAAGAAAAGGAAAAGGAGTACAAGATGAGAATGAACCAGAGAGGCACTCCACCTCTGCTGAACACAACCAAACGATCTTGAAGTCTCCAGTACCTGTTGTATTCCTAGCACCATCATCCTCATAAGCACCAATTGTTCAAGTAATAAATGTTATGCCAGAGACCATTGGTGCTCTGGATGAAGAAGAAGAAGAAGAAGAAGATGGGCAACTAGTGGATTTTTCAACCTCTGAAGATGCATTATCATCACCAGAAAGACCAAACATTGTGATGAGAGATGCATTTGGCTCAAAATTTGAAGAAGCAGAAGCTGTCAATGAAGAAGCTGCTAGAGAAGAATAGGAAATTGAAGTGATTGATGTGGAAGAGTATGAATACAAAAATTCTCAACCTCATCATCCCACTACTTCAAAAGCAGAGCTCAAAATTCTAGACACTGCAGAGCTTGAAGTCATCTTCTCATCCACTCTCAATGACACCCCTCTACCATCTCCAAGAGCTCAAACAAAGAAACCAGAGACAACTCCATTGTCTGCTGAAGAAGATACCTTGGTTGTTGATGAACAGGCCCCTCCAAAGGAACCTGTTCAGAAGATAAGCATTGGTATTCCTGCCCTATCAAGGTTCACCCAACCTCCAATCTTTCTTGCTTCAGAGCCAGAGACATCTATTGAAGATCATTTCAGATATCTCTACTCTGAATTCAATCTTGAAAACACTCAAGTTCTTCCTCTGAACCTAAGGATCAAGGAGAATATGCAAGATGATGAGAAGAGGTTCATAAAGTCAAAGGCAAATCCCGTAGATCAAGTTTATTCAGAGTCACCCATCATTGAAATAAATTATATCTCAAAAAAGAAGTTTGCCTATAACAAAATCATATACAGGCATTTCGTGGTAATCCGAGCTAACAAAAAGGTTTATGAGTTCAATGACATTGATCTTGTAAATCTAAATCCTTTTGATATGCCTCAACATCATGCATACTGTGTAACAAGATATGATCAAGGGAGACAGTATAGAATGGGAAAGTATGATCTTTACAGTGCTATGAAGGCACACATCAAGCTAAGAGAAAAATTGGACTTTCAAATAACTCTAAATTTAGGAGAAGAAAAGCTTGGAGTTACTAAACCAGTAGAGAAGATTCCTGATCTAGACAAATACAAGACTGGCTCAATAATTATAGAACCTCTGGGATTCGTCTACAAAGTAAATAAAGTAAAGAAGATTTTCCTGGCTTCAGAGGTCTCTAAATATTCAGATGGGACTTTAATGGGTGTGATGAAGATGATTCATACAAAAGAAGAATGACACAGAGCTGACCTATTGGCAAAACTAGACTTGGAAATTCGCTCAATGATTAACTTCAGAGAACTGATAATAAGTTCCATAGGATATGCTCTGGTGAAAGTAATTAGTTCTTTTATTTGTAACTTTTTTGTTGCTATTGTTATCTTCTCTATTTATAATTCATATCATTTGAGAATTACATTTAAGAGGATGATTTTCTCCTCTATGCTTTCTAGATTAAATTTTCTTTCTCTGCTATTTTTGTAAATTTTTATTTTCAATACTTAGGGAGAGATTGTTAACCCCAATTCTAAATTGTAAAAGTATTGAAAATATTCTAAGTCCTATTTCAGAAGACTTCCAGAGATAGACTTCAGAGAGCAAACCTGCCTCTGAAGTACATTCCAGAGTTAGAGAAATTCAACAGAAGACATCAGAGATGGCTTTATCAGAGGCACCTGCATCAAAGCTCTGAAGACCTCCTCTCTGAAGAAAACGCTGATAATTTCTACAAGTATTGGCATAAGAGCTGACACGTCATTAATGATAAGATTTACTTTTTAGAGGAGGTCACTGTTAAGAATGTCTTGAGCTTACCTTTTAGGTAAGACATTGTTCAAACATGATTCTTATGTCAGGATAGTACACTGTTCACTTTCACTCCATAGACAAAAGTGTGATTTTCCTTATATCTTGTATCTGATTTATCTTTAATATATTGGAAAGTATTCTTAAGAAGATCTTGTACGATTTATCCACCTTCTTGGTGTTCTTATTAATCTACATGATTTATCCAGTAAACAATAAGCTTGTTCTTATTTTTACACCATTGGATATCTTCTTGTTTGAACTGTGATATTGAGTCTGCTTTGATATTTAAACTGTATTGCTTCCGCTGTTTTTATTATTATTTGTTTATATCATTGTTATAAAATTAAATCTGGGATCCAACAATATATATATATATATATATATATATGCGAAAAATGTGTGAGAAGTTGAGGTTAATCTAAGAAGCGTGAGAGGTGGATCTGAACCGTTGATCATATTTATCATCTCGGTGCATCTCATACTAATGTGCATCTACTTCTCATCCAACTGTTGATAACAACTTCTCATCGGAACTCATCTCTATACAAGTGAAGGATCGTGTGAGAAGTTGAGGTTAATGTGAGAAGTGGATCTGAATCGTTGATCACTTTTAATCATATATATATATATATATATATTTGTATGATTTAGTTTGATGTGATATACACACACAAACGTATATAACGATATCAAAATAAATAAAATAAAATATATTAATGTATGATTTGATTTGTTTAAATTTTTTAAAAATTAATTATATAAATATGATTTAATTTTGTTGGTTTATTGCAATGATGAAAAAAAATATGGTTTTATTGTTCTAATGTAATTAAAATTTTAATTTAAACAAATCAAATCAAAAAACCATATCTTATTTTATTTAAAGCGAATAAAATAAGACATGGTTTTATGATTTGATTTGTTTAAATTGAAACATTAATTATGTTAAAGACGATTTACTTTTATTTGTTCTTTCTATCATTGTAGTAAACAAGCTTATTATTGATATTTAAACACCAAAATCATAGAAAATCACTAAAAACGAACTTCAATTTTATCATCCTAAAATTAGGGTTTCCATTTTTTATATTGTTTTTTTCATTCAAAAACTGAAAATCAACTATTTAGATTTTAACCAAATGAAAGATTCATACATACGATCATCTTTACAACTTAAAATTGAACAAACCCTTATATAAACTTCAACCAATTTCATACCCAATAGACAAAAATACTAAGAGGGCGTTTGGTTTGTAGAATGCGATGGAATCTGGTGGAATTGGAATGTTGAATTCCTTTGACCATATTCTATTACCTTGTTTGGTTCAAGTTTTCCAATTGATAGAATCTTTGAATTCCAATAAATTCCATAGATTTAGGATTTGAACATTCCATCATAAAACCCAAGAATTTCAATGGAATGGAATCTCATATTTTGATAATTCCAAAGTTACCCTTTACCCCAAACTAAACCCTACTGATATTGATTATCAACAACACCAATTGTCTCTCTCTCTCTTTCACTCTCTCCTCTCTCACTCTTCTCTCTCTCTATCTCCTTTCTCTCCTCTCTCCCCCTCTCTCTCTCCTCTCTCCTCTCTCCCTATCACTCCTCTCTCTCTATCATCTCTCTTTCTCTCCTCTCTCTCTCATTCCATCAAAAAACATTCTGCGAACCAAACGCCCCCTAAGGCTATGTTTGGCAAACTAGCTGATAAGTTAGCTTATGACCGATAAGTTACCATGTAGCTGATAAGCTAACTGGTGATTGATAAACTAGCTGTTATCTGATAAGCTAGCTGATGAAAAAGTCACGTTTGCCAAAAACTAGCTTATAAGCATGTAAAATTACCAAAAATGACATTTAGAAAAACTAATCAATTACAATATTTAATAATATAATTAAAACAAATTTATAATAATATAATATATTAATTAATACAAACAAGATAGTAAATGATATAATATGTTAATTAAAAGAATTTAAATTTTATTATTATTATATATATATATATTATAAATGTTGAATTTTAAACCAAATTTAAAAAAAAAAAAATCTACATTAACTTATGATTTTAAATAAACGTTATATATATAATATGGAAAGATAATTAATTTTTTATTTTAAAAAAATCAAGTCATAAAATAATATCTTATTTTATTTATTTTAATATCATTATATATATATATATATATATATTTGTATGTATAAAAATATTGTTTTTATTTTTTTAGGAAAAAGACAAAAGAATTAGCAAAAAGGCTAAAATTACCCTTAATTTTTAACGGGGTTAACAAAGGTATTAGTCAAAGGAACTATTTTTTTTTAATACCACAAGGATCAAATCCACAATAAACAAACCAAAGGGATCCTAGTAAGAAAAATACCAAAACACAGGACAAATCGACAATTCACTCTTATTTTTAATTCAAGATCAATGATAATATATATTTTTTAAGATTTAAATATGAATCTTAAACTGATTAGAAATATCAATTATAAGTTGTAAATTGATTCACATAAAAGTTATAATTAAGATTTAGGGGTTGTTTGGAAATTGTTGAATTAATGGCTTAATGCAGAATGGTTAAGTGGTCAGACAGTTTAAGAGGCTCTATCTCTATATGATATAGTGTAGAGTGAAATATGGTTGTTTGGTAACTGTTCCGAATGAACAGTCTGAATGACAACAAAATACCATTTTAACCTTCTGTATAATTTAGTTCTGAATGAAATATAACTGTTTGGTAAATATCTAAAAAAAACAATTATTTTGCATCAGAATCCAAAATCCCTGTATACAAAGATTAAATCCTAAAGAATGGTCGACTTGAGAAAGCCCTTTTTACGTTGATAGGAGAACTTCACTTACTAAATTTCTTGAGTAGAGAGAATCTTTCTTCAGAGGCACGAAAAGGTCCAAGCCATAGGAAAGACAAACTTTTTTTACTTCAACCGAGGAAGACTCGCACCCGCGTCTTTGTTTGAATCACTGACAGTTCGGGCAACTAGATTATGGAAATCAATTTCCTAATCGCAGCTTCAATTGACAAGATGCTTTGCTCACTCTCAGTCAAACTGAATTCAGTCAATCTCACTACGAATCTACAGAATCCACAGAGGCTTAATCTATTTTGTAAGATATCTCTCTAGATTCTAGTGACTTAGTGAATTCTGAGTGGGAGTAAACCCTTTTGTAAAAAGCTTTGAGATTGGATCTCTCTCTTCTGTCAAACCAAAAATAGGCTTTTGTGTGTACTCGGATGAAAGTGCTGCCTTGAGACCGTACCAGGATCTTTGGAGTCCTTGTTGTCTCCCCAAACACAGAAGGCTCATGAAGTTTTATATCACAGGGTAAGAAAACAATCGTCGAAAGAAAACTTTATATCCACCGAGCTGTTTAATTTAAAGAGCAGAACGAGCCGTAAATGTACGACTTTTTTAGTATAGAGCAACTTAAGAATTTTGTTGTGCAAGAAGAGCTCCTAGCGAACCAGGGCGACCAACAAAGCGAATGGAGTAACTGACGTTTTCTACTCGTAGAGCTGGTTTTGAATCTTCACAAGTTAAATAAACCCCGTATTTTTGGCGTAAATTGCTACTTTTTGCTGTAATTGATTAGCCGACTCCTAAATCAAGTAGTTTCAAAAGTGTATCCTTCACTGTTCCGGTCATGGAATAGATGAAATAAATTAAGAAAATTGATTTTTGTTCAAGAATGAAATCTTGTTGGAACTGTCCATATCCGGTTCATCCTTCGGAACCATATCACATCCCGAATCTGATGAAATAGGATGAATTGAGACCGTATTTTGTAAATACGTAATTATCTTGAATAGATTAACCATTTCTTTATTTTCCCCACACTTAAGGCATTGTGTTACACCTTAAATGTTTGGATTTAGCGTTATTGTCAAGCATCTCATTCACTACTAAAAGAAAAGTATGGATATTCTGCTCGAAAGCTTGACGAAGAAGCGTAAGCAAAAAGCATATTTTAGGAAAGAGGTCCAAGTAGCTTGTAATGTATGCTAAACCACTTTTCTTTTCATTTGGACTTTGATTTGATTTCTAATTTTTTTTACATGCTCTTCAGAAATGGCTATATGAACGAGTTGATGGGAAAGTCGGTGGTAAGGAAAGACAAGTTCGAATTGATAGCAATTCTTCTAGATTTTGCTTTCTGCTATCTACTAGAGTTGGTGGTTTAGGTATAAACCTTGCCACAGTAGACACGATTATTATTTATGATTGGTATGTTTGTCAGGTAAGTTTGTCTGTTTTCAGCATGAAGTATATGTACTAATTTTTTACGGCTCCATAACATTACAACTTTCTTTTAATATTATGTTGTGCGTACATGCATCACATATTTTTTTCTCCTTTGCCTCTTTATGAAAAGTGGCTCTTATTTTTCTGCTTCAATTGTTTATTCTTTTTTGGCAATATGAAATGCAACATGATTTATTGAGGGTTTATGTTATCATGTTGCTGATTAATTACTCCTAATATTGTTGCTTGTTATTTTAAGGTTGTTTAATTCCCCTTATTTGAGTACGATTCAATTTTATTTCGTATTTCAAATAGGAAGTGATTCCGCCTCGACCAAGAAGTGATCAAGTAGAAGAGCAAGGGAAGTACCATTCTGGGGATACTGTGATCAAGTAGAAGAGCAAGGGAAGTACCATTCTGGGGATACTATGCCAGTCATTAGTAATGACTGTAAGTCTAGTGTTTCTTTTGCAATTGGAGGGATTATATAATGTGTAATCGATCTTACACAACTGTGGAGCTAGGGCTGTAGATAAGCTGTTTTAGCATGGGCGGTTTTTGAAGCCCTTTGAACTGTAGAAGTACTTGATCTGGTATTTTGAATGTAATACCAAGAAAATTAAACGAGCTATGTTCCTAATTGGCTTAGCTGGACTGGAATAAAACATTTTTATTTAAAAGTTGAAATTATTGGCCCTAAGGAATTGAACTTGAAACCTGTATTTGTATTTTTTTTACCCACGGAAATGCCAAGCCTGACTTAAACCACATGAACTTAAGTACAGCTCAACACCGAGAAGTGAAATCCGTTTAGAACTCTAGTGTTACTATTTATACTTAAACAGACCAGATTTGGTTTTTTAGGGGCTATCAAAACAGAGCAGACTCTTCATCTTTTTAATGTGCATGCCCAAATGTGGTTTTTTGGGGATTGTCAGTTCTCTTTAACTCGGCTATATTTCTATTGTCTATAATTTTTTGATTACGTTCTCTGGTATAACATCTCCAATATGGCACCAGAAGTCCTAAATGATGAACTATCAAATGTAAAATCAAATGATGAACTATCAAATGTAAAATCAAATGATGAACTAAATGATGAACTATCATTTATCAACCATATTTTTTGTGTTAACTTTATGAACCAATCCAAGCCATTGATCATGGAAATCAACGGTTGAGATTGAATTTTTTTAAAAGCCTTATTAAATGTACAATTGAAGAAAAATGGGGAATGAACCATAGTGATAAGGGTATTTTGGGAAAAAAATCAATGAAATATTATGACTTTATTATCTTTCAATTAATGTTTCTTCCAATTGAATTGTAACCCCCAATTGAATTTATTTTAAAAATTGTAATTTTGAACAAATAATGAGGTGCTCTTGTGTTTGTATTTTAGTGTTCACATATGTTTATCTGAGGTTTGTTATGTCAACATACGCTAGAATACATCATAACGTACAAGTTGATTTCAAGGGTTCATTAGTGTTCATGTTCATCATTTGAAAAAAAAAATATGGTGCATACTAATGAACACATTCTTTTGAAAAAACTATAGTGTACATTGTGGTTCATTAGAGTTCATTCTTTTGAAAAAACTATGGTGCACACGAATGAACGACTATACGATTATAGTTCATTCTTTTACGATTTAAGAAAAATAGCGGAAAATTTTCTGGAAAACACAACTATACGATTTTATCAAACAAATGAACCGGAAAAACTATAATAATAATGATTTGATTTCAAAATTTTGATGAAAATGGACACAATTCTACAATTGTAACCTACAATAAAACTATGGAAACTTGAATCTTGTAACTCCCCAATATAATTAATGAAAATTGGTTACTTATAAAATGACTTTTGTACCCTTTTACATTAAATATCAAAATAAATTAAACATCACTTAATCTTGCAATCCTATTGGTTGAGCAAGGTTCATAAAGTTAACAAGAAATGCATGGTTAACAAATGATCCTTGCTCTCTCTCTCTATATATATTTGGTTTATTTTCTGGGAGTCGGTTACTGAGCAGGTTACTTTGCAAGGTTACTTTGCAGGAGCGGAGCCTTGGTGTAATCTAAATGTTCCTCAAGTTTGTGTCTTTATTTAGTCTTTATTTGTTGAAAACTAGATTACTGCATTTATTTGTGCCCTGTATAGCGAGCATTCATTTAATTTAATAATGAAGAATTTAAAGTTGTCTGCTGTTTTTTATGGGCATGAAGTGTTCTGTTCAATCTGCATCTGATTTAGCTTTTGCCAATATATTCAGCTTTATAATCCTTGGGCTTCTTATGTCACTAGTAAATCAAACAGTCGGTGATTTTGGAATTAAGGGCAGTCCGTACTACTGCAGGTTTTTGTATTGTTCTATTTGTTGTCTCCTTTGCCAATTGATTCAACCGACTCAAACATCTCGGATGATGTTTGGCATACACAATGAAATTTCCTCGAGTTTGGAGAAGTTTCACGTAAGTACATTTTTTTAGAGTTTTACCAATTGCAATCTGTTGATTATGTTTCATGGTTCTTGAACATTATTTTGTTGTGGTTATTGGAATTGATCTCTTCACTCATTCTCATGTTTGGTTGTTTCTGCACGTTATTGGAATTGATCTTTTGTCTCAATCTTTACTACCACCAATTGTTGAACTTGCAGATGACAGACATCTTTTCGTATTTCCCTCCGGCGTTATCCTATGAACTTTGTTTACGACAATATTGGAAACATCATTCACACATGGTATAATCATTTATTCAAAATAAGGATAAACGGTTACATTGTTGCAATTAAACTATATGAAATTTGTTTCTTTAGAGTTCAACTGTGCATTTCATATTGAATTCGACTAATGTTTTATAAACTTAAAATGTAGGCATTTCTTCATGCCTGCATTGCATGTTTGTTGAAACCCTTCATTGAATGCACTACAACTTCTAATCTTGAAGATGTAAGTGCCAAATTGGTATGAAGCCCCTATTACTTCAATCAACAATCAACCTAGATGCTTCTATTTAATCCTTACTTAAGTATTTATTTCTTCTATTTGTATTTTTTTTGCAGACTAATCAGACGGACTTCGTCATCTGTGCAAGTAACAAACGTGATTATACTCCACAAAATAGACGTGAGATAATAGGTTGAGTATTAAGTTTTGCTAGGAGTTTAGGGAGGATGTTAGAAAACGGATGTATGGGTTGATTGAAAAATTATTGTCTTTTATGATGATACATGTATGAAAATTTATTGTTTTGAGTTTTTTATGTTGTTTTTGTTGATTAATATTATTATTTATAATATATAATTATATATAAATATACAGGTGAAATATGGATGAAACAAATAATACGTTCTTTAGCCAAGGAATTGATCTTTTAAAAGTGAATCTAAATATAACCTTTAGAGAAGATTTGTAAAGTGTAATTAAAGAACATCTTTAGAGAATGTTTACGTAAAATGTCACTAAAGACAATACCTTTAGAGAAGCTTTTTGTAAACCTTCTCTGAACGTACTTTTAAGAGACATTTCTAAAGCGTCACAAAACTTGATAAACGTCACTAATAAATGATTTTAGAGAAGCTTTTTGAAAAAAAGTTGATTCACCTTTAGAGAGGTTTTGAAAATGTATCTAAAGACCCAAAAAAGTTTCTCTAAAAGATAACAAAAACATACCTTCCAAAAACCTTCCCTAAAATTTTTAGCTACCCTTATACAGAGAAGCTTCGTGACGGAATTGAAAAGCTTCTATAAATCCTTTAATACTTTTAAGTTCAAAACAAAACCTTTTCTAAAACCCTTTTTTCTTGAAGTGATAAGTGTTAAGATAACATAATAGCATAATAGCATGAGTCAAGTCACATGTCTCACCACCAAAGATTCAAAGGTGCAAAAGAGTCAATTGCTTGGCGGCACTCGCGTTACCGGTAGATCCCAACCTCCTTAGAAATTAAGGGTTCAAGCCATATATAAATATTATATGTTTCCCCCCCCCCCCCCCCCCCAAAAAAAAAAAAAAAAAGAAGAAGTAAAGGCTGACATACTTGAGAAGTAAAAAACCAGTTACAAAAGATGATCAACAGTACCCAAACTAGTTGAACAGGCAAAAGAAAATAAGGATTTTTGGAAATGGAAACATGGTAGCAATTTTAAGGAATACCTTTTATAAACAACTTTAAATCCCCTCCACTCAACGAAATTGTAAAGCTTGGGGCCATGTGTAAGAATCATCCCAATGAGCTCTAGTATTACCTACATAAAGTTTGCCACCATATCTATGAATGTTATGACTAAGCATACACATATCTTTCTAAAGAAAAATCTAGCAGCCTTGTATAATTTGCTAGAACCTAGCAGATATAAATGTTGGTGGAAATAAGAAATATGCTTTAATTAATCTTACATACCTTGCTTCTTTCTTTCCGACAAAAACCTAATTAAAAACAGTAGCAGAATCGAAGCCGTAGGATTGCATACTTGTTTTTGAAATTGGATGAAGTAATTGAAGGGTTTGATTCAAAAGAACAAAAAATGCATAGATTTAGCTCTAGGGGGTGTTTGGGATTGCTTATTTAAAGTGTTTATTAACTTATTCTTGTGTGGTACCGGTAATAATAAGCAGTTTTTAGTGTTTTGATGGAAAAAAAAAAAAGAAAAATGCTTATACCACACACCGATGATAATGAGTTTTTGATAAGTCATTTTGTTCTAACTTATTAACTTACTTGAAAAAACTTATCAACTTTTTGTTTATTTTACATGTATAAGCAATTCCAAACACCCCTTAAAAAACAACTTATTAGCTTATTACGTTTTGGTACCACTATAAGCTAATCCAAACATTTTTTATAAAATTCCGGTTTAACATCACATAAGTTGATAAACATTGTTACAAAAAAAACATAAGTTGTTTTAAATAAGCAATCCCAAACACCCCCTAGATCGATCGTGAAGAAGGGCAGATCGATCGTGAAGATCCTCTTGTGAGCTATGTGAGTTTGGAAGGCAGGTCGATCGTGAAGATCCTCTTGTGAGCGACGTGAGTTTGGAAGGGCAAACATGGAAAAATTGGGTTCTTAATGGTTTAGGGAGGCCCAAATGAAAAATCGCTCAAAGTATAATATAGAACCATTAAGAGGCACATTTTGTTTTACCTATTTGCGATTCATATGTTGCTTCCTAATGGAACTTTGTTAGAATTCACATATTCATATATGAATCTTAAACTGATTCTAAACATCGGTTATAAGCTTTTAACGTATAAGTTATGATTAAAATTCAGATGATTATGATTCACATATAAATATATATTATGATTAGCATGTGAATCTATGTTAGAATTCACATGTTCACATATGAACTAATATACAACTAATTATCACCTTTTGATAATGCTACATTCAAATGACAATGAAGAATGTCGATATTTGTGTTCACATATGAGATTAAGTAAATGAGACTTAATTTCAATTTGTAAATGGTAAAATTGCTAATAACACCAACGTGGAAAATTGGATAATAAATCGATGACTATCAATAACGAAAATGTTATAAAAAAATAGATGATAAATTAAGATATTTGATTTTTTCCATAGTTATTTTGTGAGTCCGAAATACTTATCAGATCACAATTAAGAACAAAGAATACTATAGTAAATCAAATAATAATAGTAGATTGGATCACCAAAGTCATTTGTATTGATCTTCAAAGATGATTATTACAACTTTGTAGAAAGAGAAATATTGAATGTACAAGTACAAGTGAATTACAAAAGTTCTTACAACCAACTCTCTACAAAACAACTTATTCAAAGATAGAAAGACTAAAGATACAAGACATGTACATGAATGACTAATAACACCTTGACACGTGTTCTAGTATCCTAGAGTCTTCATGTCTTGAAGTGAAAAAAGTTTGATGTCATCAAAGTGTATCTTTCCAAGTGTCTAAGTCTGAATATGAGTATTCAGACTTTGTATCGGAACTATGATAAAGCATCTCCAGATCTCTGAAGTTTCTAATACTTGAAGTTTGCCCGAACTCTGAACGTGGTCGAACTCTGGATGTTCCTATTCAAACTTCTGTACTTTGAAAATTTGAGCTGTCTTAAGAACTCTGGAAACTCTTTTCCAAGATCTCTGGATACACTGTCCATAAATAAACACTTAGGAATTTTCAACTTTAAACCAACTTATTATTTTCAACGTATCTTAATTAGTGAAAAAAAGACATGGAAATGAAATATTTAAACTAGTTGTTGAGATTGCTTCACCCATTCTTAAAATTTTGGTGCTTCTTATCTAAACCACATAATATAGAAGCTTAATCATTTGAGAACTCCAAAAATTTGAGATCCATGAAATTCATTCTAGTCTACCCATTTACCTTAATTAATTTGATTTATAAATTAAACATAAAAGATTAATTTAGTAATTTAATAATTAATGAGAACTCATCAAGTCATTTTTTAGGATAGTCAATTATTGTATATATATATATATACATATATATATGTATGTATATATGTATGTCACTCTCTCTCCCTCCTCTAAATTGTAACCTCCCCCATCCTTCTTTGTTTCATCCAAACCATCACTTCAACTATTAAGTTATGTGCAGAGCGTGAACAAAATTAAACATTAAGGTTTCAAATAATGAATATACTGAACTCACAATACGAACACACTAAAACAATAAGGTTTCAAATAATAAAAATACTGAAATCACATCGTGAATATATTAAACAATCACTACTACATGAGATGCATTTTTACACGGTTGTAATGGGCTTTTTACACGGTTTTAGAACCGTGTAAAAGCCCATCGTGTAAGAAAGTGGATGACTTTTTTACACGGTTTTGGAACCGTGTAAAAACGTCGTCCCCTTTTTACACGGTTCTAAAACCGTGTAAAAATGTAAGAAAAACAGTGTAAGGACTCAATTTTGCACGGTTGTTAGACAAAACCGTGTAAAAATATATGACTTTTTTACAACACATTTTTTTACACGTCGCTACTCGAAACTGTTTAAAAATGTCACATTTTTTACACGTTTGTTAGGCGATACAAATATAGGCACGTACAGATATATTAACATCATCACGTGTGATAATACATTACATATGAATCCATTACCATTATCATATATGATTCAGTATGGGTAAAACCGATGAATCCACAACCAATTCCACATGTGATTAGTAAAACAAAGAAACATGATATCACTAGTGATTAACATCTTAAAGTCATCTTCAAAAACAATGCCAATATAGATCTCTTTATCAACTTGATCAAGCACAAATATGAAGGCATAACTTTTTATTTCAATACAAATGAACCTACAAAATCGACCCAGAAAAGAAGATACCACCTAGATCTAAATATACAACCTTCAATTGTATTCCTAAGAAAATCGACGTACATGTCGAAAGTTTATCAAAGGTACAAAAAACTCTTAGGGCGCGTTTGATTTGCGGAATTGGAATGGATTGGATTTCAAGGAGGGATTTGGATTTGGGGGGATTTGAAATCCCTTCATGTGTTTGGTTTGTAGGATTTGGAATGGATTTTAAATCCATTCTTTTACAAGTCTTGTTTGGTTTGTAAGATTTGGATTTGGACTGAGTTTTTTTTTGTTTTGTTTTATAAAGAATTTATTTTTATTGGTAAATTACTTTTTTTTTTATCGATTTTCCTAAAATTGTATATTTTTATTGGATTTAGAAGGAAGCGACTTAAAATCCATCCGGATTGGATTTGAAATCCTGACCCAACTCAAAGGATTTCCAAATCCATCAAACATTGGATTTTAAAATAGTCAAAGGATTTTAAATCCAGTCAAAACTTTCCATTCCCACAATCCAAACGCGGAATTGGAATGGATTTAGAATCCAAATCCTTCCAAATCCATTCGATTCGCGCAAACCAAACGGGACATTAGATTTGAAACACAAGAAAATTGACCGAGAATTGATGTGATAACTCACTGACAAAAGACAACGGCTTTTTCTATTCCCTCCAAATCATCAACAATTGCTTCAAGATGGAACATTAATCTTGTAACGAACTTTCTCTTCACTAAATTAGCATATTCAAACAATTTGTTATTGTAGATCTTCTTCATGTGCCACCGTATATCGATCACTCTTCCAATGCCTTGGAGTTTTTTTGAGAAATATATAAGTTTAAAAGAAAGATGATTGATAAAGTTATAGATGGTGCCGTGATTGAAGAATTGGATTTGGAATAAATAAATAATGATCAATGTTAAAAGGCAAAGTAATCATTCCCATAAATCTCTATCTATCTTTTCATTTATATCAATTATGGATTGAATGCATTTAAACTTCATTATTTCTTCCTATTACACGCCTCCCACATAGCCACATAGGTAGTTATATAATTAAAGAAATTTATTTACATATTTCATTTGAACCTTAAATAGCCTTTAACCTATTAATAAAAAAAGGTTGATTACTCTATAAGTATATTATTTCCATGTTTTTAATCCAACCCTTGATTAAATGAGGTGGCAGATTGAGACTGATTCTCATATTTTTGTAAATTAACTAGTTTCTCACATGATCCTTCCTATATATATAGTCTCTTATACAAGTTCTCTTCAAAAACTGTGTAAATTGTATATACCCGTGTTTGTTAAATACTTTTATATACGATATTTTGGAATGAAACCGTGTAAAAAAGCTGGGAAACCTTTTTACACGTTTGTTCTTCAAAAACCGTGTAAAAATGTAGATAGCCATGTTTATTTAAATACTTTTTACACGGTTTTTAAGATACAACCATGTAAAAAGGCTTGTTTAGACGGTTTCTATTCAAAAACCGTGTAAAAATGTTTTTTACACGGTTATTTTAAAAACACGTCTCAAAATATTTCAAGATGTTTTCAAACGTTTTTTTTTCTCAACTAATTGTGTAAAATGCTTACACATTATACATGTTTCTGGAACAAACGCGTAAAAAGGTATTCAAACTTTTTTACAAGGTTCTGTTACAAAAAAAAAGAAGTGTAAATAAGTCTTTAAAAAGATGGGTACATTTTTACACGTGTTTTTAAAACCGTATAAAAAAGGGCGTGTAAAGCAATTTTTGTAGTAGTGAATAAGGTTTCACTGCAACAAAATAGGACGCCACCAAATTGTAAAAGTCATAATAGACCGTTTTATAGGACCAAAATATAAAGTGTTCTATCTAAAGTCGTTGTAAAAAGTTGATAGGACACTTTTGGACGTCTTAACAAGTTTTTAGGACATTTTTACTACAAAGCGTCGCATTAGCAACTTTATAAGAAACTTTCGAAAAATGTCCTATAAACTCATCTTTTTATAGGACATTTGTGTTTATACGACACTTTTTCAAATAGTATCCTATAAAATTGCTAATAGGACGCTTTGTATTAAAAATGTCCTAAAAGAAGTTGTTAAGATGCCTATAAGTGTCCTATAAACTGATTACAACGCCATTAGACATGACACATTATATTTTAGGCCTATAAATTAAGTCCTATAAAACGGTCTATTAGGATGCCGAAAATCTTTTGGCGTCTATAAACCTGGTCTTGTTATAGTGTATATATTGTTAGGTATATCTACACATTGTGATACTATCCCACCGTGAAATAGACATATTAACACTGTGCACACCAACTGTGTGTAGACATAGTGTGAATGTTATTATTACATAGTGCACACACCGTACCTTGTTATTGTTCATGTTAGATAAGGATAGTTCTACTTTTTGGTGGAATAGCATAAATGAGAGAGGAGATAGGAAGAGAAGAGAGAATATAGGAGAAGGGGGGGGGGGGGGGGGGGAGAATTACAAAATACAAACAATGCCCCTTAATTAAATTATTTAGTCAAAGTTACTAAAATTACACAGAGTTTCTATATTAACCCTAATTTAATATGATTTGTGAACTAAAACAGATCTCACGGATCTCACGCGTTAGAAGGATCTCAAAATGAAGGTAGACTATATATACATACAGGTCAGGTTCATGGGAAAACGCTAATAAATGGAAAACTTGAAAACCATGAAAAAATAGATGAAAAAGTAAATATGAATGTCAAATTAACGAGAAAAATATGATCGATTTTTTGGTGTAATTTGTTTCATTCGAATTTTGAATAAATTTCGTTTTTTTTTTCAATTTAAAAAAAATAGAGAGAGAGGAGTAGTTTCATTTGGAAACCACCATAATTTTGAAAACCATGGAAACTGCCGATTTTATTGGTTAAGTTAATGAAATTGTTTCATGAATTTGTAAAATTTGATAAATTGTTTTATATAATTCTTTTCTTGATGAAATTGTTTCATATATTTGTGTTTTTTATGTAAAAATGGAAAAAGTTTAATCAGAATGAGAAAACACATGAAACAATTTCATCACAATGAGAAAATACATGAAACAATTTTATTTTTACATAAAAAACACAAATATATGAAACAATTTCATCAACAAAAGAATAATATGACACATTCATCAAATTAAACAATTTCATGAACCAATTTCATTAACTTAACAAATAAAATTAACGGTTTCCACGGTTTGCGAAATTTGAGTGGTTCCAATTGATCTCTCCCCTATATATATATATATGCGAAAGATCGCGTGAGAAGTTGAGTTAACGTGAGAATCGTGAGAAGTGGATTTGAACCCTTGATCACTTATAATATCAAATCTACCCTGAATTGCGCTTCATAAACGAGTTTGTAACACCCGTAATTTCTAGAACTTCTCCTTCATAATTTTGGGAGTCGTTTGACCTGTAGGACGAAAACTTAATAAGGTATTTGTGATCAAATAATAGTGGAACCATCGAGGATCGAATCGGGTGCGAAAGACGGTAAAAGGACGAAAACAGTGCCCGCAACGTGGCGCGCGACCCTGTGTCGCGACCTAGGTCGCGTAAGTCGCTGGATGTTTGGCCAAGGGACATGCGCGCCTTCCCACGCGACCATAGGCCGCGGGAAGGCAACCTACAGATTTAAGGAACGATTTTGGGGCTTTCCCTCACTTTCTCTCCTCTAACCTTCTTCTTCACCTCCCTCTCTCTAGATTAAGGTTTTGAGGATGCTTGAGGACTGACTTTAGAGGCCATTGGGAATATTTCTTGAAGGTTTATGATAACAAAGTGAAGGTAAGATCTCCATCTCAAGTTAAAAGCTAGGGTTTGATATTTTTCATTCTACCCCTTACATCCTTCGACTTTGGTGTATGTTGGTAGCTTGGTGATGAAGGAAACCTTGTGGGAATGTTGGATCTAAAATCTAGAGAGGTCCCTTGAAGATCTCTAACCTTCATCAAATGAGGCTCTTTTTTGGGGTTGGAACATAGGTTTAACTTAACCTAACAAGGTGAGTTCAAGTTGATTTATGAAAACGTTGTACATGCCAAAATGTCCATTTTAAAGTGTTTACGTGTTTTACATGAAATTATCAAGGTTTGAGTTATTTAGTGGGTTTTGATTATTTGAAGTATTTAACTTTATAAATCTTGTAAAACACCCATGTTTGGGATTTTTGGGCATTTTGATGAATAATGTTGGTTCTATATGCTCAAGAATGATTATAAAATAATATTGTCGGTAATATATGATCCAATAGGGTCACACCAAAACAAGTAGACACTTAATTAATATTTATAAGAATTCGATTCTTGATAAATATTTATAATTCTTGAAAATTATTATTGAATATGATTCATAATATTAGACGCAAATAAAAGATTCTAGTTTATTAATGATATGATGGACTCATATGTAACTAGAATTACAAGAGGGGCTTATAGTAATAAAGTTTAAATTGTTAAAATTATGACTTTAACTAATTTAAACTAGGAGGGCTAAAGGGAAAATATGCATGGCTATATTTTAAAGTGGAAGGGCTTGAATGAAAATATGCATGGAAGGGAGCATGCTCATTGGTTCTTTTGTGTGGTGGTTGGTTGTTTTTATTCAAGACTTTCACCTTGCATTTTTTTTGAGGAATATAGAACAAGTTTTCATAAGAAAAAAAAACTCCCTTCATCCTCCCTCTCTCTTGTGTTCGGCCGAAACCACCATAGTGGTGGTTTTGGTGTTTCTTGGTTAATCGAATCCCTTGTAAATTTGATTCAAGAAAACATCTTTGCATCATCAAGAAGAAAGAAACTAGCATTCGAAGTGTTGGAGCTTGTTGGTGGATACCGATATAGGAACTCTACGTTGGGTTCTACCATCATCATCAACGATCAACCTCCCATGAGGATCCAAAGTCTTCAAAGGTTGTATCTCCAAACTTTCTTTTGTTTTAAGTTATATCTTTTCATTGCATGTAACAAGATCCTTTGTGGGAATAAAATGGTTTTATGTTTTTATTCAACTTTTGCTTCCGTTGCATGAATGATATTTTTAGTCTTTCATGAGTTTTTTGAAACCTTCTTGAACATTAAATTTCCATCAAGTGGTATCAGAGCCGATGTTATATGCATGATTAGATTTTTTGTTAAAACTTGGTTTTTGGAAGTCGTGGATAAAAAGTTTCATTTTAAATGAAATGGTTCATGCATGACTTTTTGGCATCTTTTGCTAGTTTTTTTTATTTTTCTATATTGTATGCATATGTGCATAAACAAGCCATGGACCAATGTGTTGAAATTCGATATGGTTGTAATTTCCTTTTTTCATGTTGGCATGTAATAGTACATAGGTTTTATTATTTCAAGTTTTTTTCTCTTGTAAGTATTAGCTTTTGTAGTTAGTTTTCATTTTGTAAAAATGTCACAAGAGAGGCCAACATGAAGTTCAAGATGGAAGTTCTTCTTATGGGCCATGCAAGCCCATTTTGGGCTAGATGGACTTTTTCAACACATGAATGAGGATTTGAAGACTTGTATGCATAGAGATGTTGGAGCAAGTGGGAGCTTCAAGGCCTTTTTTTTCTCTTATTTTATTTTGTCCCTTAGGAAATGACTACACATTTCTTGTTATGGCTCACAAGAAATGTCAATAGAATTGACTTGATTTTATGCACATCTTCTTGCATGTTGTGGTTGTAGTGTTCTTTTATTTTTTGATTTAAAATATAGGATATCTATATTCGCAATTAAAAGAACACATAAATTGGTTCTAAGTCACTTTAAAATGGCATAAAATTAAAGTGACAAATTTTTAAAAATATGTTTTAAAAGTGAAATGAACCAAACCTTAAAATGGAGATTTTAAGTAAAACAAAATTTAAAACAGAGATTTTAAATCCATAACATGCAAATTGATTCATATGTGTTTTGAATAAAATAGTTTATTAAAAACACTGTAAAAAATTAGTTTTTAAATGAACCAAACAATTTAAAATGGAGATTTTAAATAATTTTGAAGAAATAAGTTTTTTCAAAATTAAGAGTATTTTGATGCATGCAATTATATGGTACTAAGAGTTTGGACATCAAATTTTGACGTTTTTCATAAGACGCTAAAGTGGTTTTGTAAATTTTTGTTCTAAAAATTTACCAAACGTCAATTTTTTTTAAAAGATTAGTGAAAGGAGTTAAAATGGAGATTTTAAGACTCATCCAAACTCATAGTCTAAATAATAAAATGTTTATTATAGGACTATAAATATTTTTTTTTTGTTGTTGTGATCAAACATAAATCTTAATATATGATATTAATATTTTGACCACAAATTTTAGTTGATAAAATGAGGATTTTATTTTAACTAAAAGGAACCATATGATGATAAATAAGTTTTTCAAAATTAATATAGTACCACGTATTAAACGCATGCAATAACTCTTAACACTAAAATGTTTTTCAATACTAGAATTGTAAAACATAATAAATCCCTCTTAGAAGGCAAGTCAATGCCGTCCTTTTGAGAGACACTCAATTCATCACTATGACACCCTTGTGGGATAAAGGTCACCTAACCGCTTGGATTGTCTTCTGATGAATGAGGTGATTCTTGTGTCCTTGTGGGATAAAGGTCACCTAACCGCATTGATATAAGTTTCACACGTTGTCTCAAGTAGGATGACTTGATCAGAAATCTTTTGTGATAAAGGTCACCTAAGCAAAAGAGGCCTGAGGCATAGATGGGATCAAACATGCCAAGTTGACAAAAGTTGTTAAGAATCCCATACCGCTATAAGTTACATCTAGATGTAATTGGTAAACGTTGCCTACCTTGTTGGATTGAATAGACGGGATAAAGGTCACCTAACCGTTTGTTCGTTTCACAACTTGGATTATAGATTTGACTAATTAATGTTTAAGAAACGTAAGAGGGTATTAATTGAGTCAAATATTAAATATTGAAAATTCTAAATGAACCTTGTTAACTTTTGTAGATGAACCAAAACACCGCAATTAACTTAGCCCTAAGAGCCTCTCTCTTGGAAGATAGGTTAACTGTCCCAAACTTCCCTTTGTGGATTCAAAGGTTGAGACTTATTCTCTCACGTGAAAAAAAATCATACGTACTTTTCGTACCTCTTCCACAAGAACCTCCTCTCACCTCCATAGAGGCCCACAATGCTTGGTGGAAGCTTTATAGTGATTCATACGATGTTTCATGTCTTATGCCTGAAACTATGGATCCAGTCTTACGAGAAGATGTGGAGATATTTCAAAATATGGCATATGACCTTGTGGAGTGAGTACGGACATATCATAAAAGTTTTGTGATAACAGAAGTCCATGAAACACGTCGGACACTTCATCAGACCAAAATGAGGGAAGATCAAAGTGTGGGCTCCCATCTTCAAACCATGAGGATGCATCTAGACTATTTAGATAGACTTGGTTGTCCTTATCCAGATATGCTAGCCAAGAATGTGATTCTTGGGTCCTTGAACAAAAGGTTCGATGGTTTTAAAATGGATTTTCGGGAAGTTTCGGTCTCAGACTTATGTATGTTACTAGAAACATATGAAAGAAATCTTCCCGAGGCAGTGACTTCAAGTGTTGGAGGAAATTATTCCTTGTGAAATAAAGTTTTCTGACAAGGAAAGTCCTTCAGGTATCTATAAGATAGATAGAACTTTTACCTTTTCTATTATACACTTGTATTTGATACTAAGTGTAAAACTCTATCTTGTAATTTGTTACAGATATTCAAGAAATGTAAGTGATTGAAAGACAAGCAAGATGGTGATCAATAATAAGAAAGGAAGCAAGACTGCATACCAAGCTTATAGGAGATTTAATTTTGAACCCATATGGCTTGTAATGTTAAAACAATGGTTGTTTTTAACAATGTTTAAATTTAGTTTGACTAAATTATTATTTTAGTTGCATGTTTATTGATTGGATGAAATTCACTTAAGCGTTTTTGAAAAGATCATTTTCATATTCAAAATGAATTATTCTATTTCGAGAACCAATTCTCTTAATCGAATAATAAAGTGAATCTCAATAGCCCTCTAAAACATAGTTCAATATAACATTAACACCTAAAGCACATAAATGCCAACGGAAATAACGGACGAACATCATCAAGATCAATCATCGTCAAGACCGTTGGACATTCAATGCTCATTTATGACGACCAAAAGATATATATACACGGCTTGAAGAATCATTTAGTAAACAAGGAACAACACAAATCAACTTGAATTCATCTACATTACCCAGCTTACTTTCTCCTAAGCAAGAACTCTTGACGAAGTGTTCTAATCACACGACAGATAGTTGCAAGCTTACGAATTACTCATTTCTGTTTGTAATATTGTTATTTTTACGGTTTTTACCCTCGACGGGGTTTTCCGCGTCACCAAATTATTTGTCTCTTATTACTTTTATTTCTTGTCGTACGATTTTTCGATCGATCGCTTACCTTAGTTGTTAAAGATCCACACCGACCTTAGATCTTCCTTTGGACAATTTTTGGCATTAACAATTTGGCGCCCACCATGGGGCCCCAACTAGAGTAAAATCCTGGAAAAAATGTGCGGCTTACTAACAGTTTCAGTGCAGCTTTTTGATTAGCAGGATCATGGAAGCTCAGGGAACTCAAGATCACGTCATTGCCCAAATGCAAATGGAACTAAATGCTGCTCGCAGTCGCATTAACTCCTTGGATGAGCAAAATCGCAGGGTAGCTGAAGAACTCTCAGCAACGAGGAATCAAAATATGGGAAATCAGTTTGGACCTCAATATGGTCCAAGACCCCCTTTCCACATGCCTTTTGCAAGTTTTCAACCGCTTCTGCCTCTATACCCCAGGCTGATGCAAGGTACTGGAGCGGCCTCCGGAATGGTCACTTTTTCCATCCCGACGATTCCAACAATGCCACCGCCAACAACCGTATACGTGGCTCCCATGCACGCACCAATCAATGGAGACGCTGGAGAGACGTCGCAATGCAATGGGTTTTTTCCTAATGTAGGTGTCACGTCTCAGGAATCTGGATTTGTGCGAGTCTCACTCCCGACGAGCGATGGCTTCAATTAGACGGCTCTGTCACACGACGATCGAAGCAGTTAGAAGAACATAATTAGAAGATGTTGTCGCTATTCGCAAAGCTTCCAGGAGCTGCTGTACCTGTGGATGTTGAACCAAGGACTGGATTCCAAGCATCACCTTTCGTCGACGAAATCGCCATGGTTGACGTCCCAAAAAAGTACAACATCCCTACATTCACACTGAAGTACTCTGGAATTAGCGATCCAACCGAGCATATCGCACAGTATAAATCTTTGGTGTTTCAGCTTACGATCGAGAACTGCTCGACTAAGAGAATTTTGGTCGACGGATGAAGTTTTGCCAATATCATTTTCCTTAGCATGATAAGGGCTATGGGAATCGACAAGTCAGAAATTGTGCGACGTTCGACGGTCCTTGTGGGATTCAATGGCGACATGGCTAACACCATCGTCGAAATCACCCTCCTATTATTCGCCAAAGGGGTCAACAAGCAGACCAAATTCAACGTCATAGATTGCTCGTTAACATACATTATTATCCTAGGGCGACCTTGGATTCATGACATGAAAGCTGTTCCATCGACATACCATCAGACGATCAAGTTCCCCACGCCCTAGGATGTTCAAGAAGTTAAAAGCGAGAAAAAAATCGCACGAGCTTGCTACAAAGTTACGATGAAGCCTCGGAAGCAGAGTATTTAAAAATTACAGAACCAGGTTAATCCTGACACCACTGACGACTATCGACTAGAAGGAGTCGTCTTGGATAAGGACAAACCTGACATGGTTGTCTTCATCGATAAATATCTCGACCCTTCCTTAAAAGAATCACTGATTTCTTTTTTGCAGAATAATGCCGACTGTTTTGCTTGGACGCACAAGGATATGGTTGGCATCGACCCTGAGGTCATCTCATATCGACTCAAATTCGATCCATAATTCAAGCCAGTTAAGCAAAAGAGACGCAAATTCGCTACGAAGCGAAACAAAGTAATCTACGAAGATGTCGATAATCTACTCAACACTGGAAAAATTCGGGAAGTAAAATACCCTGAATGCTTAGCAAATGTCGTGGTCGTACAAAAGAAGAACGGGAAATAGAGAGTATGTATCGATTTAACTGATATCAACAAGGCTTGTCCTAAAGACCCGTTCCCACCACCTCACATTGACGTTATGGTCGACGCAACTTCTGGACATGAACTCCAAGCGTTCATGGACGCATATTCGGGATACAATCAAATCCTAATGCATCGCGATGACCAAGAGAAGACAACGTTCATGAAAGACAAAGGGATTTACTGTTATAAAGTCATCCCTTTCGATCTCAAGAACGCGGGATCAACATACCAACGACTAGTAAATAGGATGTTCAAAGAGCATTTTGGCAACACAATGGAAGTGTACATCGACGATATGTTGGTGAACTCAAAATAGGAGATCGATAATATCGATCATTTATAACAATTATTCGATATTCTCAGAGAATATATATGAAACTCAACCCAAACAAATGCTCCTTTGGAGTAAGTACAGGAAAATTCTTGGAATACATGGTCACCCGTCGTGGGATCGAGGCCAATCCCGACCAAATAAAGGTGATCATGGACATTAAGTCCTTGCGTAACCCTAAAGAAGTCCAATGACTTACTAGATGAGTTGCGACATTAAACAAATTTATCTCTAGACCCTCCGATAAATTCCATCTATTTTACAATGTTTTAGAAAAAACAGGGGCTTTGAATGGACGAGCGACCATGAAAATGCGCTCCAAAAACTCAAGGAGTACATGGCGTTGCCACCTTTACTATCGAAACTTAAGGACCACAAGGTCCTCCAGCTTTATCTGGCCATCAGCTCGACAGGTGTAAGTGTTGTCTTAACCCGAGTGGACAAAAAACAACAACTTCCAATCTATTATGTAAGTAAGTCACTTCTTGATGACAAAACTAGGTATTCCTCTATGGAAAAACTTTTGTTGGCTTTAATTATAGCGGCAAAAAAGTTGCGCCATTATTTCGAGTCACAACCTATAACTGTCGTGACTAACTTTTCTCTTAAGTATGTCTTGAGGAAACCTGAGTTGACATGTCAATTGGCAAAGTGGAGCATCTACCTTAGTAGTTACGACATTAGCTATAAACCCAGGACAGTAATTAAATTACAGACATTGGCCAACTTCGTTGCCGACTTCAACCCATAATTAGATGTGAAGACAGAACATGTGGCCACTCTCAATGACGCAACTTGTACTTTACACATCGACGAATCATCTAACGCCTGGGGGCAGGTCATGGCGTCGTCCTCAAGTCGCCACAGGGGGGAAATATGGTGTACTCCATTCGGTGCAACTTCAGAGCTACAAACAATGAAGCTGAATATGAAGCTTTGATCACATGAATGAATATGGCTCACGACTTGGGGGCAACAAGACTTCAAGTCAAAAGCGATTCCCTCTTAGTCGTGAATCAAATGAATGGGGAATTCGCAGCCAAAGATTCCAGAATGACAGCTTATCTCAGAAAAGCCAAAGCCAAGTCCGAGGAATTTCAAGATTTTTCTTAACTTAAGACCCAAGTCTATCGGCAATTTCGCATAACTAGTCAACCAATTCTTTCAACAGTTTGCTAAAAATCGAAAGATGGAAAATCAAACTAGCTACCTCTTTTACATCACCCAAAAGACCGGTGAATCAGTTAGAAACTACTTTAATCGCTTCAATTCCGAGATGATCAGCGTACGAAATTGTGATGTCCGAACTGTGATCGAGGCTTACAAGCGAGGTCTTGACGAGAGTTCAGACCTTTATATGGATCTGACCAAATTCCAACGGAAAATTTCAAAGACGTCCGAGCTTGAGCACTGGCTTACATGATAGTCGAGGACGATGTAGCCTTTCGATGTAAGTATTCCAACGACAAAAGGGCATTAAGCGTCAAGAAGCCTGACTCAAGACCAAGCCAACCCCAAAGGTTGAGACGTCTAGGAAAATTTCGAATGTGAGATTTGACAAAAAGAAGAATGTACCGGCAAACAAGTTCCCCCAATATCCTAAGATTTTGTCTTACGGATTCAAAGGAACATCTAAAGATGTGGTCGAGGCCCTAAAGAGCATCCAGACCAACGTCAAGTGGCCTCCAAAAACTGAAAGAGACGATGCCAAGAAAGAAAAATCCAAATGGTACGATTTCCATAGCGACATTGGCCACGTAACAGACGATTCCATCACTTTACGACGAGAATTGTCTTGGCTCGTACCAAAAGGCCATCTGCAAAAATTGCTAGGCGAAAATGCACGACCAACCTCAACAGAACATGCAAAAGTCATCAATTGTGTGACTGGAGGTTCTGACATATGTGGATTAACTTACTCGGCAGCCAAGCGACACGAAGAAAACAGTTGTATGCAGTAAATGACATAATAGTTATTTACGCTACAGAGGTCGTATGATAGGAGTCGTCGAGTGACTTCCTAGTAGCGGTCGAGAGAAACTTGCCATCGTTGTCATAAGTAATGACTATGGTCCTCGTCAGGTGCGATCGTCAGGACCTTGTCTTAATACAATAATGGTCCTTAGATTGGAACGTTCAGTTTCCTTACGTCGATCATGACTTGTGAAATTTTACTCAAACAGTCACCACGGGCGGTGCTGGGATAAATCCTGAATCCTAAGATGTCATGCCAACCGTCGTGTAAAATCCTTTGCGGTGTGACGACTCAGTAGCTTCACCATTGGTTGGCATGGACATCTCTGGGATAGGCATCATAGGGAACACCATTGATGGCATCAGAATCTTTGGAATAGGATAAGCTGCAGCACCAGGATTCTGCGTCGGCCATATGGAGGCAGAGGAGGTTGATGACCTGCAAAAGACACATTGAAGGGTGACCTTGGGCCATTTTGTGATCCAAATAAGTTCCATGTGTTCTGACTCCTCAAGAGTGGGATTTCTTCGGATGCTTTGCGATTTTGCCCATCGTGCGATTGCGTGAACCATCCAACTCCATACGGATTTGAGCAAGGGCGTTGAGATGAGCTCCTTGTTCTGACATGCTCTTGTCAATCAAAAAGACTTCAATAAATCTTTAGTAGGACGCACTCTTTGTCGAAGATTTTTTCTAACTCGGCCCCACGGTGCGCGCCAAACTGTTAATGTCAAAAATTACCCAAACGATAACTTAAGGTCAGTGTGGAGCTTTTAACAACTAAAGTAAGGGAACCTTCGACAAATCATGCGACAAAAGATAAATAAGGAAAAGACACAAAAATTTGGTGATGTGGAAACCCCCGTCAAGGGTAAAAACTGCGGACGATAACAGAGATCGTCAATGCACTATGGACGTAAAACAGGGACGTCGTCCTTCAAGAGGAGTTATCGAGAGTACAACGAGTTACAATGTAAGTTAAATAAAACAAATTGTAAGATTGTCTGGTGTCGTGAAAGAAGCTTGGTTGTAATATTCCTTGAGAGAAAGTTTGATTTGCTTGAATGCCTTGTGAGTGCTCGGGAAATCCTGTGTCTCAGAAGTTCTTCGTTGCTTTGTATATATAGCGTATGTTGTCATAAATGAGCTTTTAATGGTACCAACGGTCCTTGCATTGAATGGTCTTGATGTTGATCTTCCGTTACGACCGTTGTCCATTAATTTGTCATAAACTGAAATAAATAGACAGAAAAAAAACGTTCGTTGATAGTTAATGAGTCACGGTCACTAGGTATCTTGCGGTAGTCGTAAGATACTTGTCGACGGGAGATTTTAGTCATAAGTCATGAGAAGATTACGACCATCACTGTAAGTGACGACCATAGTCCTCGGTGTATGCGGTCGGCATGACCTTATTTTAATACAAGATTTGTCTTAAGATTGGTAGCGTTTTATTTTCTGTCGTCGGCGAGACATGTGAATTTTTACCCAAAACACCCACTTCATTTGCCATAGCTGAGACCTTGTTGTCCAAAACACCCACTTCAAACAAGCTATTTTTAGCTACATTGATTTTGAGACTCGAGGCCAATTCAAAAAAGTTCAAGATACCCAACAAGTTCCCAATATTTGTGGTATCCCAATCGCCAAAGTATCATCCGCAAATTGAAGGGGAACTACAAACCTCATTATGACACACGTAGATACCTCTAAATACACCGCTATGGAGAATCTCTAACATGACAACATTGAGACCTTCAACCGTTATCAGAAAGAGGAAGGATGATAAGGGATCACCTTAATGAACTCTCTTATGCATTTTGAATTTCAAAGAACGTGAGCCATTGAGAAGGACCAAGACTGAGGTCGAGTTTAAGCAGCTAGATCCATCGACACCATTCCCCACCAAAACCCATTTGCACCTTAACATCCCGAAGATATTGCTAATTAAAAAAAACCGACAATTTTTTCCAACTATTTGACGAAAGCCACACAAGCATTAACAATCAAAACCCCATCAAGAATGGATATTCCTTCCAGGAAAGCGTTTGGAAACTAGACTCGTCGATAAGTTTCCCAATAACTCTCTTTAGCATTTCTGCAAAAATTTAGCAACAATTTTGTAAAGGCACCCAACTAGGCTTATCGGCCTGAAGTCCCTGAAGTTGATTAGATCCAAGACCTTTGGGATTAGACCAATAAAAAAGACGAGTTGCATCCCAAATTAAAGAATTCAATTTTTTAAAACCAATTTGCAGCATCCATGATCTCCGATTTTAAGAGATGCCAATATCTTTTTTTCGAATTGAAAGTCAAACCCGGTGCTTTCGAGCCACCATAGAGATTTAGGGCATTTAAAACCTCTATTTTCGAAAACTTAGCCTCAAGGAAATCAACCTCCCCACAATTCAGTGGTTTAAGGGGTTGTTTGGTTCATGTAGGGAATGAAAATGAAAATGACAAGGAATGAAAATGAAAATGACAAGGAATGAAAATGGGAATGAATTTTCATTCCCCCCCCCCCCCCCCCCCCCCCGCTTAACCTGGAATAAAAAATTTCGCTTGTGGAGGAATAGACTCATTTTATTATATAAAACCAAACAATTTCTTTTTATATTCAATTAATGACTTCTTAATGCCTCTAACCAAACACCCCCTAAGCAAATTGCTTCGAAATTTCAGTGGAACGGTCCGAGCTTCTTCAAATCTAGAACCAAAGTAGTTATGCGACACAAACTTGATTAGAAAAGGGTCTTTACACTAGTTTCCACTGATAATAACCCCAACAATGTTTTTTTTGGAATAATTCCTTTTAAGAGATGAGTGAAATTTTTTTTGAATTTTCATCACCCTTCAAGATCCATTTCAATCTAACTTTTTTCCTAAGAAAAGATAACTTTTTGAATCCAAATCAACCCATTTTGCTCGTGCTGATTTCCAATCACCAATTTCGGCTTCAGACAAAACACGAAATACAACCTCTACTTCGAGACGAGTGGTCATGTTCTTAGCAATCGCCAAATCCAATTCTAAATAATCAAAGCGCCACTTTAGCTCCTCCTTGACATTCTTTAATTTATCCTGAAAAACTCTCTCAAGGACGATATATTTAAGGGAAAATTGCATCAAAATAGAACCAACTTTACTCTCATTCCTAATTTAGGGAACTAACTTTTAAAACCATCATTTAAGGGCCTAGAACAAACTTTACATTTATTTAAGGATCTCAATGACCTATTGACCTGCTATTGCTGACTTGGCCCATATACTTTGCCAACTAAAATTCCACGTCACAATTAGATTTACAAATATAAACTTAAAACGATGACACGTCAGATAAAAAAATTTATTTAAAAAATAAACCACATAAATATTTAGAATATATATATATATATAATAACAATAATAATATTTAAAATCCACATAATATTTTATAATCCACCTCCCATAACCCATTCCCCATTCACGGAGAACCCACTAACCCTACTTTCTGATGACCTAAACCACCCGTAGTCTTCTTCTCCGGCGACCGTCACCTTCTTCTCCGGCGACCGCCACCCACATCCAACATTCTTATCTGGCATCTCCTTTTCTCCTCCACCACAGTGAGCACCAAATTGAAGGACTCCGAACGGTTTAAAAGGTTCAATTCAGTGATTTCTAAATGGGTTCACCTCAAATATTTCAGATCTGGCTTTTAAATAACTTCACCTCAAAGATTTCAGATTTTAGACCTGTGTTCCAAACGATTTCATCTCAAAGATTTCAAATTTTAGATCTGCGTTCCAATCGATTTCATCTCAAAGTTTTCAGAATTTAGATCTGGGTTCCTAACAATTTCGCCTCAAAGTTTTCAGATTTTAGATTTGGGTTCTGAACGGTTTCACCTCAAACGATTTCAAATCGGAGATGATGATTGTTGGCCGGGGGAGATGATGGACTGTGGTTGTCAACCGGGGAAGACGATGAACAATGGTTTTTAAAACAATTTCACTTTAAAATTTTCAGATCTGCATTCTAAATGGTCTTCAAACGATTTTTAAATGATTTCAAATATGTGTTCTAAATGGTTTAAAATTAAAGATGATATTGCATTATTAATATCCAACTAATATATTTTTTATTTCATTATTTGCCACGTCATACTAAGATGACCGGTTACCTACTCAACCAGTCATTGAGGCCCTTAAATAAATATAAACTTTGCTCAAGACATCTAAATGTTGATTTTAAAAGTTGGTTCCCTAAAATAGGAATGAGGGTAAAGTTGGTTCCATTTCTATGCAATTTTCCATATATTTAACTGGTTTAGATCTAGCAATTTTGATCACTTCATCAAAAACAAGATAATCCCACCATGCAACAAAAAATCTGAAATATTTTGGGCGAAAGTCCCTATCAGCGTCACGAAAAAGACTATGACAATGGTCTGAGAGCTTGCTTTCCAACTCTAGAACTGAGACATTCACCCAAGCCCCTTTATAATTTTCCGATACCAAGAAGCGATCCAATTTGTTGAATTTCAGGTCATCCTCACTTACTCTCATGAATCTCCTTCCACTTAAAAGAATATCATAAAGTTTTTCTCGTTTTATGAAATCCTTAAAATCCGATGGAGACCTTTGATTGAGGTTAGTGTTCAACCTTTCATCAGCACAACTAACTTCCTTAAGTAAATACACAAAGAAGACTCGATATAATTAATTTAAGTCAAAAGAGATTGCTATAAGGCAGTTTTCCTATCAGCAACCTAGGGCTATAAACATTCAACAAATGGAAAAGATCGTTTTTGCTTTCCAATATCCCCTAACTACGAGGGAGCCATAATTCCCAAGCGTTAATGCCATTAAAAGAAGATGAATCCCAAATAAGAAGAAGACCTAAATGACCAATTGACGGAACTTGAGCAAAATCGAAATCACCTCCTGGCCATAATTTATGAATAAAACACTCATTCACCATATCCAATTTAGATTATTGAAAGCCAAAAATGTCTAGTCTAATTTTAGCCGCTAAGTCTTTTACCCACGAACTTTTCTTGCAAGAGTTTAACTCTCTAATATTTAAGCAAACAACTTTCATCAAAATGGAAAAATAAACGACAAAACCATACGGGAACTAACTTTGAGTTTTCAGTTCGTTAGGAAGTGGGAATCTTCCTTGCTACCCAAACTCACCGACTTTGCTATGTCGATCTTTGTCATTGTCGCATTCCTCCATGTAGACCCCTTCCTCTAACCCCTCTTTTCATCTTACCATATCTTTTATCATTAATTTGCATGCTAAGTTCACCTTTTATCCCATGATTATCGAATTTTATCTAACTTCCTACAGCGACCACCGCCTAGGGAAGAAGAAAGAATATTTTCATCAAGAATTAAGACTTTTGCCACCGAGTTTATCTAGGCTAAAAATATGAAATAAGGCTTCAACATTATCAAAAGATTTTTCTTGAGTAATAATAGGTGGCCCAAAGTCAAGAGAGCCATTGGTGCCCACAACGTCGGCACTTGGCCTACAATATTCAAGAGATGAAGGAACATGCCCTAGAGGGATTATCCCATTGGACCCATAATTATGGACTTGTCAATACACGACTAGGGTAGCATTCTCCCTAATGGTAAGATTATTATTTATTAATTTTCCAGATAATGCTTCATTTCCCTCCATTTCTGTTGCACAACTAAACCCTTCAAAAACATGGACAACTTTCATCTTACTAGATAAACTTCTCAGAGATCCCACCTACACCTCTTCGACTTCCTTGGTCGGAGACTTCCAACGTGAACCTTCTTCCTCAATGTCTCCAGTGATTGATGGTGTAACACCCTTAAATTTGGAAATAGCAACTAATTAAAAAATTCGATATTAAATGAAGTATATAAATCCCTTTCTACAGATCCATAATTGAAAATATCTCAAATTTAATCATACATTTAACCCCAACAATCATCGACTCGGGACTTATACCAAGACTAAATATAGTCGAGTATTACTAAACCCAATCCAAGTTTCTATTCCCAAAGTGCAGAAGATTTCACTCAAGCTACTATCTCTTGTGTATATAACTATCACTCATCTCTTCACAGTGTCACTAGTACCATTCCCCAACCGGAACTGATGCACATGCCGACAATTAAAAAGGTTAGGCTAACCCCTAGTGAGTTCAAGAGTTTTCAACATTAATAAATATATCGTTAAAAAGAAATAATGCAACATAAATCATAATATTTCAAAATGATTTACTTTAAGTATGAAAACGACCCGTTTTCCAACAACACGCGTTTTTAAAGATGAACGCCCCAATGCAAAACATTCCTTCGTGAAGTGATGCAACCCAAAACTCACTCAGAACGTGAATAGAAATCGAACCCCTAATTTATTAAAACGCGGATAAAACTTTATATCCCAAAACACCCAAAACACGGGTGGGGCATAATACTCAACCCATAAATCATGGATAAAATTCATATATGTAAAACGTCACCGAAAACATGGATACTAAAACTCAATACCCAAAACAACACCTTTATGTGACATGGGAGGCCTGAATTCCATCGAATGTGGCAGACATACAAAGTTAAGCCACTTATCAACGTTCTCGAGATTCACATAGGGCCATGGATACCCGTATACGACTCCTCTGAGCAACCACCGCAAGATGCCCAAATGACCCTGGTGTCTACTCGACCTCTAGATGAGTGTCACCACAAATGTCACAACTCTTCGTATCCGGCTCACCATAGGCACCACCACAAGACTTAGCTCCGTATACGGCTCCGTCGAGCACCACCGCAAGCTTACATAAAAACATGACTTGGGGACCACTCACGAGACTCAAACACGGACACCAAAATTCCACGTTGAATAAACATACCGGATTACACGGACATCAAGTTCAGCCACCCATGATCTATACCTCGAGTCCTTTGCTAAAGGTTACACAGTCATCAAGTTCAACCACCCACGATCCATACCGCAAGTCCCCGTTGACCATAAATATTCCAGTTCCAAAACAAGGATAAAGAACCCAATTAAACCAATTGATCGACTCTTATGCTTATGAATCCAATGCATTACAGTCTAAACGTTACATGACTCCAACAAATGAACTAACGGATTCAAAACATGTAACTCTCAATTAAGATGCAACTAAATACACCATACGTCCAAGGCCCCTTATCGAGCTACTAAAACTGGGCAAATACCCCAAATACTCACCTGAGTATAAACCAAGCCCAGAAAGTCATAATAAACGTTTGGTTAAAATACGTGCCAGTATGGTTACATAAACCAAATTACATCTTTTCCCAAAATCTTTGTTTCTCAAATCACAATTGGCCATCAGCCCAAAACCAAAAGGTTTACAATTTCTAAAATGTTTAAAAGGTCGAGAATGACCAAAATCAAGTGACTCATACGTTCATAATTTCAAAACGGCCCATTACATGAACTGTGTATATTCCCAACAAACACTAAAAATGCATTTTGACCAAATGGCCTCCATTTATATAATAGATCATCAAAACACTTTCATTGACGATTTCTTTATCAAATCGCCTAAAATCCCGAATGTGGGTGTTTTACAAGGTTTATAAAATTAAACACTTAAATAATCAAAACCCACCAAATAGCTCAACAATTGATAATTTCATGTAAAACACATAAACACTTTAAAAAGGACATTTTTGGCATGCACAACGTTTTCACAAATCAACTTGAACTCACCTTGCTAGATTTAGGCTAAATTTAGATTTTCCCCAACTTGAGCTCCTTTGAAGAAACTTGGATCCTCAAGCCAAAACTTCCAAAAACCTAAATCCACAAGTTTCCAACCATAAATATTTATATCCAACCACTTAGAATCGTTCATCCAAACATATTACATCAAAATCTCCTTTTGACCTAAAACCCCAATTTGACCTAACTTTTTCAAAATCATCCAAACTGAAATTGGAGAAATAAAACACTAGGGAGTCATTAATGGAGCATTATTATCTCATACAAGATTTTAGAAGGGAGGAGGATAAACTCACCACTTATCTTGACGAAAACTTGGAAAACTTGGAAAACTTGGAAAACTTTAAAATCTCTTGGGGATGGAGAACTCTTGCCTCTCGCTTTCATTCCTTAGCTTGATGGTGAACAAACACCTTCACACCCAAAAGGAAAAGTCTCAAAATGGTTAGGATTCATAGAAATGGTGTGGGTTTTGGTTTTAGGAGAGAAAGGTGAAGAGGAAAGGAAGAGTTTGGGGTTTCTTGGTGAAGGAGATCGAATGAGAGAGTGTGAGGGGGATCAGGTCGAGCTTAGGTTAAAGTAGTAGAGAGGAGAGGGAAAAGCTGAAAAGTAAAAGGGAGAAAATCCGTCAGAGGCCATGCGGACGCCCGGCTGGAAGCCTATGTAGACGTCCGGCCTTGACTCGATAGAACTCCAAATTTCTCTGCTGCTTCCGTGGACTTCTGGATTGACACGAACGTCCGTCTTTGGCTTTATGCGTACGTCCACAAGCCCCAAAAATCAAACTACTATAAAATGTTGGGTGTTAGAGATGGTGCCTTCATGTTCACCGAAACAAAGTCAGATGTCCGCATTCGTATGAGAGGGGATAATCAGTCATCCTCATCTAAAAACACATTCTCTACCCTTATCTGCTCCTATCTCGGAGAATTCACTTCGATCTCACTAATTAGAAGAGTGAAACTTTCATCCTTAGTTTTGACAGAGAAGGAAACTAAAATTGGTTGTTGAGACTTGGTAAGGAAACATCGAACCCACCGAAAGAGAATATGTGTTTACTAATAAACATTTTTTAGTACAAACGACTCGACCCCAATTGCTAGCTAGCAATTTGATGTTCTTTTCAGACCAAGATTGAAGTGGGAAACTGAGATTTTCACCCAAACCAACCGGGAAGAAGGTGTGAATTTTGATCCCATTCACGTGCATTTAACAGCCACCAATAAATCTCGTGATTTTTATTCATGATAATACCATCCACAATCTCCTAATCACCTAATATTAAGCCCATTAAACCGCTTGATACCAAGGACCTTAATCCCTTCAGCTACACATATGTCGCGAAAGAAGAGACATGACAAGCCTCACCGAACAAGCAGCCGTAATAAACTTCACATTGCAACTATCCGACTCAAGATCGAAACATTAACATTTAACCGCATGTGCTTCTCGATCAGCAACATCCTTTACCTCATGGTTTTCACTACAATCCTGTTCCTGCCACCAATAACCTCCGGAAAATTTCAATCGTATCTCCAAGCTTGCTTATGCTGGTTTATGATCAAAGAACTATTCACCCCTTCTGCCTCGCCTTATTTTGCCATAGTTATGATGAAAACAATCATTGCAATGAATACTTTTAGCTTATGAGTGCCAATTCAAATTGTATTAAGGTATCTTTCCATTTCTGATGTATCCTTAACATTTGCAAACCTAACAAACCCAAATTTTCCCCCATTACTCAACCTCCTTTTCGCCATGTAAATATCATAAATCCGACCATACTTCTTAAACACTCCCCATAGATGAGATGCACCCCATGACTCTAAGAAGTTAAACAACATGAATGAGGATACCTTCTTAATATTATAGTCTGTAAAACCCGAACGAGAACTAGGGACGGTCCTGAGATTCTGGATGCCCATGGCGGAAAGCCAAAAAAATGCCCCCTAATACATTTATATATATATATATATATACACACATATCAAACAAAACAAACTATTTGAATAATGAGTATGTATGATCATTAGTAGCCATGTATTCACTGTCTTGAGAAGCCAATGGCATTCCATCCATGTCTTCTTCCTCGCATCCTCAATAAGAAAATATACATACAAATGCTCATAAACCTTAATATGTTAATAGCAAATTTTGAACACAAACCCAACATAGCATAGACACAACCACAAAACCATATATTGGACGACATAAAAGCAACTGGATATCTCAAACTAAAGTCATAGGAGGGTAGAATAAAATATCACTTTTGAAGTGTATAAAAATACATATATTATAGCAAACTTGTATCCCAATCATCAACCATATCATTACCAAAACTTGTATTACCCAATCTTCTCATATTTACACCATTTAACATACTTCTTGGGATGCCATGAATAATCAAATTGTAGAACCACCAATACTTAGAAACCACTCTCCATCTATAGTCAAGGAAACCAACAGAATGCATATAGTCCATAGAGATGAAAACAACAACCAATATCATGAATTGGAAGAAAACATAACGTCTAACACCAACAACATTAAATCATAAATACTGAATATCTACTTTTTTTTATCATCGAAGTATCAAACTAAGTAATTATCTAAGCAAGAATTAAAAATAATCAAATGTAATAACAGATATTGACTTTTTATTTATCATATAAGTATCTAACTATGTAACTATCTAAGTAAGAACTCAAATAATCAAAGTAATACAATATTAAGTTCACAAATCAGTAAGTCACAAAGAACGAAAGTTACCAATTATTTTTATCAAGAAAATACCTGATTGTATTTAGGGTAGAAACCAGGAGCAGATCCATTAGAATTTAGGGCTTAGTCGAGGATGTCAAGCAGTAGTAGATTGTGAGATATAAGTCAGCAGATTTATGGGTCTTACAAGCAATCGATTAGGACTTTAGCATCGATTTAGAGCAGCGATTAGGACGATGGTGAGACTTAGGGCATCATAGCAGATCGTGAGATATTGCGCAAGACGATGGTGACTTAGGGAAGCAGATCATGACTTGTGAGATCTAGAGCAACGATTTAGACTTGCTTGTGAGATCAATGGGAGAGTCGAAGACAAATCATGAGATTTAGAGTGACGGTCTGTTTTTTTGTCTAAATTGAAGCCTACTAAAGCTAAATGGAACATAGGCTGGTGATACACCTTTGCTCCATATTGCCCATGGTCACAACCATGACAGACGTAGGCTTGATCCATCCCTAACTAGAACCATGAAGTCGTAACATTTTTCTCCCATCGAAGCCAAGCTCGCATCGGCGAAGACACTCACCCCTCTCACTCTCACTCCTCTCTCTCTCTTCCCCATCGTTCTACCAATATTTGGAAGTGTTAATTATCACTCATTAGAACCTTGTAAAAATAAAATGTATTGATAAATTGTCTTTTATTTTTAAACTAAAGAAAAAAACAATCAAATGATAAAATAAATTAATGCTTATGGAGTTTTTTCTTTACTTGTTTATGATTAGATATTTCTTATTTATTTTTATTAATTGGAGATAATATATATATATATATATATATATATATATATATATATATATATATATATAGGGGAGGGATCAATTGGAAACTAATATTACATTGGAAACTTTGGAAACCGAAATTAACCAATCATTGAATTTCATTTTTTTTATTTTTATTTTTAATTGATAAGGTTATTTTAGTCTTTTACATAATTTCATAATATATATGGTAAGTGTTATTATTATTTTAATATTAATTATTTAATTGTAATGTATTTCATATATGGTAATATTGATCCTTTATTAATTTAAATATGAAACATTTAATTTAGGTAAACACAAATTGATTCATACGCAAACTACAAATCAAATTATTATTTTTTTGATTCTTATGAATCAGTGATTGATTCATCCAATGAATGAAAGTTGATATTCATATGAATTCTTCAATATTACCTCCAGGCACAAAATATTAATATAGTGAAACCTTATGAAACATAAAATGTTAATATATTGAAACATAATGGAAAGGTAATGAAACAAAATATTAATATAGTGAAACCTGATATAGTGAAACATAATGGAAAGGTAATGAAACAATAATGGTAATGAAACTTATTTAGGTTTTTACATAATGCATATTGATGAACAAGTAATAAAAAGGTAGTCTTGATATGCTATCTTTTATTTTTTAAGAAATATACGTTTTTCTATATTTAAGCATATTTCATCTTTGTTGCCACATTTGAAACACAAAAGAAAAAGACATATTTACCCTTTTGACATATTATTATTATCCTTTATTAATAAATTAATTAATTTATTACCATATATAATTCAAATGAATCTTGACCATTAATTAAAAAGTTCAATAGTTGAAATTGGGTTTCCAAAGTTTCCAATGAAATTTGGTTTCCAATATATATATATATATATATGGGACCTTCTATTGAGAACTCTCTAAATTGTGAAATCTTTGAGAACCATGTGTTATGTCATATGTTTTTTTTCCATCAATGACTAGAATTATTGTAGTGATTAAAATAGATTTGTTTCTCAATGTGTTTATTTCACATGTACTACATTTACAATGTGAACCTTTTTGGTGTGTCTGTGAAACAAAAGATACAGGTAAAAAGGTTTCACATTGTGAACTGAGTACATATGAAACATACACAATATGAAACAAGTATATGTTAACCAATACATTAAATGTTATACTTATATGGGAAAAAAATCATATGAACCAAAACCTTAAGGTAGAAATTCTCACGGATCTCACAAATTTTGGAGTTCTCAAATAATTAAGCTCCTATATATAATGGAAAATTTTGGAACATCAAGCCGCAATGCATTTCAATTCGGATCGTATTCTATGGTTACGATGTGGAGACCCATCAGGGGATAATTGTTATGTGTGTCGAGTGCCTTTTGGATTTCTTTCTTGATCAATCACAACTACAACTACAATTTAATGTAGTGATTAACATATATTTGTTTCACAATGTATTTGTTTACATGTACTACATTCACAATGTGAACCTTTTAGGTGTGTTTGTGAAACAAAAGATACACGTAAAAAGATTTCACATTCTGAACCGAATACATATGAAACAAACATTGTGAAACAAATATATGTTAACCAATACATTAAATACTATACTTACAAGGAAAAAATCATGTGAACCAAAACCTTAAGGTAGAAATCTTTATGGATGTCCCAAATTTTGGAATTCTTAAATGATTAAACCTATATATATATATATATATATATATATATATATATATATAGGGTTGGCTTCCGGTGAGAAGTTGAGATTAGCGTGAGAAACATAAGAATTGGTGAGATTAGCGTGAGAAACATAAGATTTGGTTATCAACCGTTGGATGAGAAATATATGCACATTAGGATGAGATGCACCAAGATAATATGTATCGAGATGCACCGGATCAATTCCCTTCTAAGCCGCAATTCATGGGAGGGCATTTGATTAAAAGTGATCAACGGTTCTGATCCACTCCTCACGCTTCTCACGTTAACCTCAACTTCTAACACGATCATTTGCCTATATATATATATATATATATATATATATATATAGGGCAGGTTCAGGAGAAAAGGTTAAATAAATAGAAAACCGAAAAACCATGAAAAAACGGAAGCCAGATTATATCAATAAGGATATCAATATAACAAGAAAAAATGTGATCGATTTTGTGCTGTAATTTGTTTCTTTTGAATTTTGATCATATTTCGTATTTTTTTCGATTTAAAAAGTAGGGGTGGGAGAATTTTTTTAATTTAGAAACAAAGTTGTAACCGCCTCTTTAATCACATCCATTGGATCAATTAATTTAGTTGTTGATGGAGTGTTTTTCGGTTTTCCATTTATTTAGCGTTTTCCATTTATTTAGCGTTTTCCCCTGAACCTCCCTCTATATATAGGGTTGGGTTCCGATGAGAAGGGAAGTTAACATGAGACTCATGAAAAGTGGTTATCAATTGTTGCATACACATTAGGATGATGCACCGAGATGCACCAGATCAATTCTGTAACACCCTCAAATTTGGTAAGAGCAACTAATTAAAAATTCCGATATAACATCAAAATATTGAACAAAACTTCCTCCTACAATTCAAAACTCCGTATACCTCAAGATAAAATTCTATAACTAACCTCAACAAATATAAACTCCAATAATAAACAAGGACTAAACCGAAGTCGGGTGCTACTTAACCCTGAACACAAGTTGCTCTTCCCAAAACAAATGCGGAAGACTTCAACAAGATAAACACTCTTCGAGCACACAACTAGCACTCATTTCTTCACTGTGTCACTAGGACTATTCACAACTGAACCTGTTGCACATGCCGACAAATAAAAAGGTTAGGCTAACGCCTAGTGAGTTCAAAAGTTTTCAACATGAATAAATACATCGTTGAAAAGAAGGAATGCAATTTAAATCATAATCTTTCAAAATGAAATGCCTCAAATATGAAAACGACTCGTTTTCCAATAATATACATTTTAGGCGAAGGAAACACCAATATAAACGTTTTCCAATCCAAACTATTTTAAGAACGATGATCCCAATATAAAACGTTCTTTCGTAAATTAAATTCAACCCAAAACTCACTCTAAACGAGAATAGAAATCAAACTCCCAATTTATGAAACTTGGATAAAACTTTATATCCCGAAACACCCAAAACACGGGTGGGGCATAATACTCAACCCATAAACCATGGATAGAATCCATATATACAAAAACGTCACCGAAAACATGGACAATAAAACTCAATACCCAAACAACACCTTTCAGTGACGGGGGAGACCCGAATTCCATCGAATGTGGCGGGCACACAAAGTTAAGTCACTTATCAATGTTCTCGAGCTTCACATAGAGTCATGGATCCCTGTATACGGCTCCCTACCGAGCAACCACCGCAAGATACCCAAATGGCCCATGTGTCTACTCGACCTCTAGATGAGTGTCACCACAAAAGACACAAGTCCTCGTATCCAACTCACCATGGGCACCACCGCAAGACTTAGCTCCGTATATGGCTCTGTAGAGCACCACCACAAGCTTACATAAAAAACATGACTTGGGGACCACTCACTAGACTTCAAACGCGGACACTAAATTCCACGATGAATAACCAGATTGGATTAGACGGGCATCGAGTTCAACGACCCACGATCTATACCTCGAGCCCTTCACTAAAGGTTACACGGTCATAGAGTTCAACCACCCACGATCTATACCTCGAGTTCCCGCTAGCCATAAATCATTTCCAATCCTAAAACAGGGATATAGTTCCCAATTAAACCAACTGACTGACTCAAATGCCTATGGATCCAATGCATTACAGTCTAAAACATTACATGACTCCAACGAATGAATTAACGCATTCCAAAACATGTAACTCTCAAGTAAGATGCAACTAAGTACACCATAAGTCCAAGGCTCCTTAACGTGCTACTAAAAATTGAACGAATACCCCAAAGACCAATCTGAGTATAAATCAAGTCCCAAAGGACATAATAAATGTTTGGCTAAATTACGTGAGCCAATATGGTTACGGAACCCAAAATACACCTTTTTCCAAAATCGTCGTCTCTCAAATCACAATTGGCCTGCAGCCCAAAACCAAAAGGGTTTACGATTTCAAAAATGCTCATAAGACTGTGAATGACTAAAATCAAATGACTCACACATTTGTATTTTCAAACGTCCCATTTTATAAACGATGCATATTTCCAACAAACACTAAAGATTCATTTTTGACCAAATAATCTTCATTTGTGCAATAAATCATCAAACACTTTCATTTATAACTTATTTGATGGAAATTTAATGTTCAAGAAGGTTTCAAAAAACTCATGAAAGGCTAAAAATATCTTTCATGCAACGGAAGCAAAAGTTGAACAAAAACATAAAACCATTTTATTCCCACAAAGGATCTTGTTACATGTAATGAAAAGATATAACTTAAAACAAAAGAAAGTTTGGAGATACAACCTTTGAAGACTTTGGATCCTCATGGGAGGTTGATCGTTCATGATGATGGTACAACCCAACGTAGAGTTCCTCTATCGGTATCCACCAACAAGCTCCAACACTTCGAATGCTAGTACCTTTCTTCTTGATGATGCAAAGATGATTTCTTGAATCAAATTTACAAGGGATTCGATTAACAAAGAAACACCAAAACCACCACTATGGTGGTTTCGGCCGAACACAAGAGAGAGGGAGGGAGGAGGAAGGGAGTTTTTTTTTCCTTATGAAAACTTGTTCTATATTCCTCAAAAAAATTCAAGGTGAAAGTCTTGAATAAAAACAACCAACCACCACACAAAAGAACCAATGAGCATGCTCCCTTCCATGCATATTTTCATTCAAGCCCTTCCACTTTAAAATATAGCCATGCATATTTTCCCTTTATCCCTCCTAGTTTAAATTAGTTAAAATCATAATTTTAACAATTTAAACTTTATTACTATAAGTCCCTCTTGTAATTCTAGTTACATATGAGCCCATCATATCATTAATAAACTAGAATATTTTATTTGCGTCTAATATTATGAATCATATTCAATAATAATTTTCAAGAATTATTAATATTTATCAAGAATTTAATTCTTATAAATATTAATTAAGTGTCTACTTGTTTTGTTGTGACCCTATAGGATCATATATTACCGGCAATATTATTTTATAATCATTCTTGAGCATATAGAACCAACAATCTCCCACTTGCTCAAGATTGCATTATAGAATAATATAGACAGTGGTGGACGTCTAGCAATATCTCACTGCCCCAGCAACGTATGACTGTATGTGCCACGCATCAACATCCAATTCCCACAAGCTCAAAGCTTCAATTGATGTATAAGGTGTGGTATCAGTTATCCCTTTGTTCGGACATCATGTTGAACATGAGACATGAATCGTTATCATTCTCATATGTCGTTCAACTTTTGGTAAGGCGCCTTAGATGTCTCACTCTTAAACCATTTAGAGGAACAAATCCAATTTTGACTACATACGCCTCTTATGCAGTTCATACTATACCCAATGATGTCCTTTATAGCTGCCTACTATTTCAAGATCAACGGTTAACCATATCAAAGCACACTACTCCCTACACTCAAGTCCCTAATATGCATCTCAAGTCAAAGGATACAAAGATATTACCTTTATTCAAGTGTCACTCATGACAACGATCCATGAAGTGATCTTGAAGCGGGTCATGTCCAGTACTTGTTCCTTAGCAAGTACCTATGAACTTGGTTGCAACACTTTGCCACTTTTACCCTTAAAAGTCAACCAATCCAATTCATATTAATCTTACTTCATAGTTGTTCCCACAACTATGACCACATTTAGAATAACTAATTTATTCAGATGGATTAAACATGCTAATATAGAACACAACGAGTATGAATAAGATCATAACCTATATATCTATTTATAATACTATACTTGTTGCTTAACTTGTTCTAATATCCAATTACTAAATCCAAATCAAATCCCATCACTTAGAATAACGAAGTCCTTTGGCTTAAGCATGACCCTTCAAGCTTAGCATGTAAAAGAGTTTCGTGAATGGGTATACTAAGGCTTGATCTGTGTGAACTTTGTGAACACGAATGACTCCTTTCAAAATTTATTCTGAATATAGTTTTGGAGTAGATGCTTGATATTCTGATGTGACATAACGTCCTTTAGCTCTCGTAATGGCATGCTTATTTTCGCAAAAGATTTCTAGGTGATCCGGAATGGAAGGTATCATCCTAGCTTTTCAATGAACTCTTTCATCCAAGACATCTTTTCCTTTTGCAGCTTCTAAAGCAGCAATGTATTCTTATTCTGTATTATGAACCATACTTTCGCTTGGAACCCTTTCCAACGATCTTCTCGTTCATTAATAATAAAGACATATCGCTTTTATGGTCAAGAACCTTACTTAAGATCTATGGAAGCTATCATCATATGTAACCTTTTACCATGATCTTCTTCCAACCCATAATTAAAGAACACTTTTGTGGTTCTACATAAGTACCTTAGAATGTTCTTTATGGTCATCAAAAAAAAAACTTCCCCTGAAACTTGTTGGTAACAGCATCTAATGCTTGCTTAAAATGATGTCACACCATACTTGCAAGAACCTACTGTTAGAGTCTTGCATCTTGAACCTTTTCAGGATCATGTCTATATACGTACTTTGATTTATGACTGTAATCCGCTTTGTTCTATCTCCTCATATCTCTATTTCATAAACATAATCATTTTCTTAAGTCTTTCATTTAGATATGTTACCCCGGTCAAGACACGATGCCTAGCCTTGTGTTTTCTTCCGGTTGTTAGTATGTCTCTTACATACAATACTAGGAATTTTACTGCGCTCCGACTAGCCTTTTAGTAAATGCATGAATCTTCTTTTATTTGATGAAATTAAAACCTTTTGATTTTCTCATTAAAATAAAGATTCCAGCTTTAAGATGCTTATAGTTGTCCATGAATGGATTGCATCTTGGTGTTCATGACTCTAAGCCACTCATCAGATTCAGAATCTGAAACTGTATTTTAGTAGTTGATGGGTTTACTAGAATCCCATCATACATCATCCTTCATTAGTCGTGAGAAAACGACATTTCTCGGCTTCTGAATGATTCTACTGGATTGTGAATACTTTGTGATTTACTAAGTTTCTGATCAATCAAATTGTTCAGTTTCAACAACCTTTGTTTGATAACTAGTGTCAACCAATAAGTGCATTAGGTTATGAGGTTCTTGAATTTCTTCAATTCCTTAAACCTACCATTTGCCTTGCCCATTTGAACTTGTTTCCAAGAACTCGGAGTTCAAATAATAAACAATTTTTATTATTTATGGGATTGTAGAATCTGTAACATTTTTAGTATATTCTACAATATATGCATTTAGTAGATATTAGGTCGAGTTTGGTTGAAGCTTATTGTCTTACATGAGTTTCATAATCCTACACCTTCAATTAATATTTGGATGAAACTTTTCATACAAAATCTTATAAGGTGTCTTATCTACGTCTTGGTTGGTAAAATACAACTTACAGTAATTAAAGGCAAAGTTCTTAACTCATATAGGAATAGTAATTTCTCTCATCATAGAGTGAACCATGTCTGATAAGGTTCGGTTCATCCTTTCATACATATCGAGATGAAAAAGTAATTTAGATGAACCGAGCTTGTGAGACTATCCTACATTTCTAAGATGATGCAAGAATTTCTGTTTCAGATACTATCCCTCTATATCATAAAAGACTTTGGTTATCACATTGTGATGTTTTCTTTAATCTTCACTTTGAAGCGACTTGAATCATATCAAATGCTTCATGTTTACAACTTGAACGTTTGAATCGTTAATCAATGAAGATATTGTATCATCTATCACCAAAACTAGACAATGAATTAAGAAGACATATACATCCAAATGTATCAATCTCAACTTTTCTCTTTCGTTACAATAACTAGAGAGAAGAGTTATATTCAACTTATCAATTCCTTTCCATAGATTTGATTCAAATCTAATTTGTCCCGAGGGATCAAAACACCCAAGCTTGTACATTAGCTAATCTTGGATCGACGCTCTGATAATCCCCATTTGACGCCGTTCCAATAATTTATCTAGCGACGCCGTCTATTGGAATTGAAAATGACGTCCAAGAAATAGAACAGGAAGACAATTGTTCGAGCGACATCATAAGATTCTTAATGAACGACCAACTTCCTGAAGACAAAATGGAAGCCCGGACCTGAGTGGTTACCTCACTCACCATCATGCATTTCTTGCAAAATTCTTTGGACTTGGTTTTGATTGGTAACACGTCGTAGATTTAGTCCTGTCGACGATCGTCTGTAGAGTTGTCCTCTAATCATAATGTACCTGGATGCCTGTGTAGAGAGGTGTTTATTCTAACAAAGGATGAGTCATATCAGGTGTTAGCAGGTTGATTCTCTTTTGATTGGTCTCTATACCTAGCTAAAAGTCATAGCAGTAGGTATAGAAGATATGTCTTCTGATGAACCTCTTAACAGTGTCTAAAGCATACACAATCTTAGAATGCCTTCTGGTTCTTCCTCTGAATTCATGGTACAAGAATTCAAGGTCATCAAAATTCAAGTTTGCATAGTCAGCTTCATTAAAGAAATGAATCTTCATATCCTTCCTCTAAACTTCAAATTCAAGATACCATATCTTTTGAAATCTCTTCAATTTAACTTCATTGACTTTCAAAATCTCTGTTGTGCTTCTGACATCCTTGCAAGTTCTTCCAACTACTTGAAGCAACCTGACATACTCTTGCTTGTACTCAGGTGACTTGTCTTGAATTCCCAAGATTTGATATTGATCTAACTGTCTGATATAGCTCGCAAATATCTTGACACCTTCTTCAAGATAAGGAACCCTTAAAGCTCTTCTGATCCTTTTAATCTCTTCTAATGTAGGACCAAACTGATCATAGCCTGTATATGGAGTAGAACCCACTACAGCAGTACCTGAAGGACCTGCTTTTGAAGCTTGAACAATAGGCATATGTAGTGGCTCCCTCACAAATTTTGGTTGATTCACAGGGCTATCTGGTTTTCTCTGATATGGAAAATCCTCTTCTATACTCACATCATAATTCAAATTAACATTATGCTCTGCATCATCAGCTTGTCTATCATTAGATTAAGGAAACTCAAATGTACTGAAGGTTGGAACAATCGGAATGGTAGTTGTACTAGGTTCTGGCACTTCATTATGAATAGGACTTAGATGTAGATCTTCAGGAGTACTCTGAGCAAACATGACATTAAGAGCCTCAGAGTGTTTGTCCCCAAACAAATCATCTAATACACTTTCCTCATTAGCTGGCACTTCCTCAACTCCCTTAACAATTTCAGTAACATCTATCACTTCATCATCTGACTCTATATTCATGAAGTCATTATTTTCTTCCTCCTCTTTGATTTTCCAGTACATCTCATACTTTGCATCAACTTCATCATCATCATCATTTTCAAGAACAATGATATCAGCATTCTGCATTTATGTTATCTCCAAAATCTCTTGCCTTGTTTCAACCTTAGGCTTTTCAACCCTTGATTCAACTCTTTCATCAACATATAAAACTAACTCCATTTGATCACTTAGCTTTTCACCATGATCAACATTTACTTCAACATTTTCAACATTTCCAGCTTTCTCACCAACCATAGCAACGTCAGATACAACATTTGCTTGTTTCTCTCTTATCTCCCCCTCATGATCATGATATTGATCATGATCATGTCTAGACTTAGAAACAACTGCCTGGGATTTGCATGGAGTTTACACTACCTATTTCAAATAAGATAAAGCATGCAAAACATCAGTTTTAAAAGAAGAAAAATCTGAAGCACTAACCAAATCTGCTGGTTGCACAGATTGTGTTGGTTATTGTTAAAGGTGGGATTGCAGAAGTGAATAAAGATCTGCATCTTGTTGGTTATCTGGAGCTTGTGATAGAAGTTTTGCAAACATCAAAGACTTTAGCTCATCGATAGATAAGTCAGCAGGCTGGGTAATCTATGGAGGTGGCTGTACTTGTGGAATAGGCTCGGGCTCAACTACTTTTGATTTCCCTTTAACAAACTTTTAACAGTTGCCATTTATTTCTCAAACTTCTCCATCATTCTGTTTTCAACAGCCTTTAAGGCGCCGTCGAGGAACTCCTTTGACACATATTCAGGGTGAGTAACACCGGAATCACATAGATTATCCGATTGCATGACAGTGGTAGAACCAACTGCATGGCCTGTGTTTATAGCTGGCATAATGTTAACTATAACACGACTTCCATCCAATCCTCGTAGTCCGGATTTCGAATCTACTATGGATGTTCCAGTCGGGTCATGAAGACTTTCGATGTTTGCCATTTCAATATGTGACCTAGGAATGACAATTGGAATTTTAAATGGCCCTAGACTCAATGGTGCATTGAAGGAAGTTGAGAACGGGGGTTGTTGTTCTCTATTTTTAATACCAAGAATCTCCGAATGAGAAACCGGTAGACTTTGTGCGAAAACCCCCGTGAGAAGTTGAAAGTAGCTCCTGTTGAGAGGAGATAGAGTGGCTGGAAAGGGTGTGCATTTGCATAAGTGGTCTGCTTATGTCTTGAACACTTTCACGCAACACATGTGGCGAAGCATTAGATGTACTTGCCCTTTTGGATTGGTAGGTTATGAGGCACTCATTCTCACCATGTTCTTTTTCTGCATTCTCACTCAACCTCTCAGAATTTTCAACTAAAACTCCCTCAGATCTCCTTATATCTCCCACCACAGCATTAATAGAATCATTTGCTGCATTGACATCTTCTTCCATATCATCATGATCATAAAATTGTTCAAACACATCAACTTTCTCATCATCAGCCTGTACATCATCTTGTACTTGAGAAGTTGTATTAGCATGAATATCAACATTGGTTTTAGCTCTACCATCATTGTTATAATCCTCGTCATTATTTGTGTCAGTATCAGCAGTATCATCATCTGATTCATCATTCTCATCATCATCAGCAACTTCAGTGTTACTAGTTGCAGATGGAATATCTTCATTGTTATCATCAGCCAGTTCATTTGCTTGATCCAAGTTATTATCGGAGCCTGGACTATCATTAGCAAGAGGTGTCACTTAACGTTGGGTAATGACCCGTGACCCTGATGCCTCTAGTCTAGATATCTGAACCCCTCTGGAACCCCTCTCGGTATTTTTTTCTCTTCTCTCCCCGTTTATGTACTCCCATAGTATCAAAAACCCTTACCGACTCCGCTCTCCTAGGGTAGGGCCTACCGGTCTTGGTTGTCCCATAGACTCTCTATAAGCTATCATACTCCCAGACTCTAGATCAACATAGTCAACCAAACCTTCTGGTACTAGCATAGAATAAGCAAACTCTTTCTTCTGCCTCATCAAATATCTCATAGAGATCACTAGTGTAAGTGGATGATCAATTCTTGTAGGAATATGTATATTGTTTCTCAACATACTTCTGACAACTAAAGTCATGAACCTCTCATAAGGAATTATTAGAGCATAAATATCTTGGATACAAGATCACAGAATTCTGAAGACTGAAAGTCAAAGATGAAGTCAACTCTCAGCATCAATGTCAAAGTCAGGGAAATAAAAGTCAAAGTCAACATTGTTTTTTTTTATTTTCTAGAGTTGTAAGTGTTTTAGGTTTCTGCGCGTTTGTCTTGTATAGTTTTTTGCGTGTTTCTTAGTTGTTATGAATAGAGTGTTGTGCGTGAATCTTGTAACAAGAACTGAGAGAGAATATCAGATAGCGTTGAGAGAGTTTCAGAGTAGAAAGAGAGTATTGTGAGCGTACATTGTAATTCTAATCTGTGGTTAATAAGAGTGAGATTTGATGGATTTAATTGTCATCGTTTGATCACATTGTTATCTGGGAATAACAATTGGTATCAGAGCATACGAAATTCAGAGAAAACATGGATTGAATTCAAGATTTGAGATCGGCAGTTAAAGAACTCGCAAAAACGTCCTGTTCAGATTCAATTTTTGAAATTAGTGATGTTTTTTTATCTAATTTTGTTATCTTTGTAATCGATTTTTCATATAGAATACTCTTAATTTGTATTGTTTAGTCAAATTCATGTTAAATTTGTGTGGATTTTGATTTTTGTAGATTTTCTGTTCGTGTTTGGAAACGAAATGGCTAGATCAAATGTGTGATTTCTAGTGTTTTGTATTGAAATTCATTGATTGTAAAGTGTTCTAGACATGAAATCGACGTGAACTGCAAATTTTCATGTCAATTGGAAGGGGTTTAAATTGAAATAAGAGGGGAAATCAAGTTTTCGAAACTGACAAGGGAAGAACTCGCTAGATCTGTAGTTCGCGGTAGTCAAGAACTCGCAAATTCAAGAACTCGCAGAGACTTTGATTGAGTGTGCAAAGTGAAGAACTCGCAAGAAATAGTGTGCGCGGAGTCCAAAACTCGCTAATAGTGTCGTGCGGGAAGCTAGAACTCGCATATCATTAGGTGCGAGTTGTTACTATTCAAACACTTCCTTGTGCGCGAAGTGTGATTATGCGAGAAGTGTAATCTTGCGCGTTTGTATCTTGCGCGAAGTTTCATTTTCAAATATTTTTCTAAGTCCCAAACTCACAAGTGCCTGTTCTTGCGTGTTTGCATTTAGCGATAACCATATTTTTCGCAAGTGTAAAACTCGCACATAGTTGTGTGCGTGAAGCTCTAGAACTCGCACATAGTTGTGTGCGAGAACTACAAACTCGCATAGGCTTGGTGCACGAACCTTGGTTCACGCAAGTCTTGTCATGCACGAAGTTCAGTTCTCTAAAGCCTTGTTGTGCGCGAAGTTCAGTTCACGCAAGCCTTAGTGTGCACGTTTCTGAAACTCGCATATAGAGTTTTGCGCGAAGTTTCTTTATTTCAGTCTTGTGCGTGTCTTGTCCTTAGTAAATTTTTCTGATTTTATCTGAAATTTAACTGAGTTTGATTTTTGTAGATCAAGTGTGTTTTTCTGAATTTTGACGATCAGTAAGCAGTGTAGATCAAGATGACCTCAAAAGACGCTCTTTCTATTGGAACAAACGTAAATCCTCCTGTTCTATTCAACGGTGAATACGAATAGTGGAAGGATCTATTTCTTGATTTTTTTGATAGGCACACGAACGGAGAAAATTTTTTGCTATCAATTACTGAAGGTCCCATGATACCTCCTACTGTCCAAATACCTGATGATGAATCCTCAGACAGTGAGGATGGAGACGAGGACAAAGTGAGAAAGATGAAAACTGTTTCGAAGGATTTTGTACAATATTATGAGGAGCAGAAAAGCTGTTTTAAAGCTGACAAGCAAGCAAGATCTCTTCTACTCCAGAGTATTCCTAATGGGATTTATATAAAGATAGACAACTACAAAGCGAATGCAAAGAAAATGTGGGATCAATTACAAAAGATGATTATGGGCTCTAAGGTGGGAAATCAGATGAAGGTGGCCAACTATATCAACAACTATGAAGAGTTTAAGGCCAAAGAAGGTGAGAGCTTAGAGGAAACTTATGAAAGATTCATGCTTCTTCTGAACGAATTATCCAAGAACAAAGTAAAGAAGAAGCAGATTGTAAACAACGTGAAGTTTCTTAACATCTTACAGCCGGAATGGAAAAAGCATACCCGCCGGATGACACAAATGAAAGATTTGAGCAACATACCCTTCCACGAAGTTTATGAGACTTTGAGACAGAATGAGGAGGACGTTGAAGAGAAAAGATCTGAGAAGAAGAAAACTGAGAAAGTATCTGACCCTAGAGCCTTGGTAGCTGGAGAGAAGGCGAAAGAGAAGAAAAAGAAGAAAAAGAAGAAGAAAATAGTTATTTCCAGTTCTGATTCCGATTCTGCCTCGGATAGTGACGATGGTGAAAACCTCAAGAAAGCTACGCTTCTTTTGACCCGTGCTTTTCAAAAGGAATTCTATAAGAAACCGGGTTCAAAAACACAGAGGTATTCTTCGTCAGGGACAAAGAATCATGAACACCGGGAAAGAATTGAAGGAAAAAGATTTGAAGAAAACCGGTATGTGGAGAGAAAGCCGGAAGAGAAGAAGAACTTTTTGAATGATTATGCTGGTGATGAAAAGAAGACAGACAACCTGCTCAAATGCTACAATTGTGGAAAGGTTGGTCATTATGCCAAGGATTGTCGGAAGCCAAAGGTCAGAAATTCAGAGTATTACAAGAACAAAATGTTATTGTCTATGCAACAAGAAGTTGGTAAGGCATTAATGGCTGAAGACGAATTTTGGTTAGATCATTCTAATGAGGAGGAAGGAGAAGAATCAACTCACATGTGTTTGATGGGCAACACTGTGAAGTATGATGATTCTGATGAAGAAACAGCTGATAAGGTACTTAATCTTTCAAAATCTGATTTTATGGTTAAAATGGAAGCTATGATGGTCGAACTTCAAGATCTTCAAAATAAACTGAAAAAGGAAAAGAGCAGAGTTTCAAAGAAAAATCAAAAGATCTTTGACCTTAACAAAGAAGTTATTGGAATCAAAGATCTGATTGATTCTCTTCGCAATCTGTTTCTGTTTTTAAACAAGAATTTTTTTTTTGAAAATAAGATTTCTGATTTTGAATCTATAATTTCTAATTCTGTTTCAGAAAAGCAAGAAAGTGTTCTAAAAGTGTTTAATTTGCAGGTTGAAAACAAGACTTTAGAGAAAAAGGTAAATGGTTTGGAAGCAAAATTGTATGCTAGAGGCCAAACAGATCAAACCATTTTCTTAAACACACCTAATGAGGAAAATGATGTTAGAGAAAAGTGGGGTCTCGGTTACGAAAACCCACACTATCTAACGAAAGCTATCAGAAAACAACCAGCTTTATATAATTTTGATTTTCTTTTTGCGGCCGGTAAATATCCTCATTTGAAACTCAAATTTGTTACCAAATCATCTGATGAGGTAGAGACTAAAAAGGATGAGAAAAGAAAGAACTTAAATAAAATGTAACTGTTAAGTCTAAATATTGTATCCAAGATTTAATGTGGAAAGTCAAAGATGTAAAAGTCAACATTGTCATTGTATTAGGATTGTCAAAGTATGTTTTGCATTTACTTAGTCATTAAGTCTTGTTAGATTAGTAGTATATATTTAGGTGTTGCCTTTGTAATCTTGTAATAACGAATAGTAAGCTCTTCATTGTAAACATTCAGACTTGTGGCTAATCAAGATCTACTTTCTCTCTCTAGTTCTTGTTCTTAATTGTCATATATTGTAAATTTAGCTTGATTGTTTGGGATTTATTGATTAATAATTGGTATCAGAGCTGAACCAAACTTTTCGGAAATGATTTGATCAAAGATTTGAATTGAAATCTGGAGTTTATAGATTGAAATTGGAGATTTTCTGAAAATTTTCAAGAACTCATGTTCTTCACTGTTTCATTCGTATTTTGGTGGAAAATTTGTTTTTGATGCAAGAAAATGGAATCATTGAGTTCGATTTATGTTTAGGATTGATTCTTGTTTGGATTACATCTCACAATTTGAACAAAATTGATTTCAATTTTTGAATTTTGAATTTTTCTTGAAAACTTGTTCGAACACTGTTCTTCATCGAGAATAAGCAATTTGTTGTTTTTAATCGAAATTTGATAGTATATTTGTGTTTCGTAGTGATTATTGATGTGTCTGATAAATTTCCGAGATCAAATTTGCAGGTTTGAATCAATTTGAGAAAGAATCAGTCAAGAACTCGTTTTGCGCAAGTTCATCTTTGGTTTGCGCAAGTTCATTCAGTTTGCGCAAGTTTCATAGTCGTTTGCGCAAGCTTATCCGAGCTTTAAGAAGAAATTCATTTGCGTTTGAAGCCTATCACGCAAAGCTTCGTTTGCGTATCTAGTTGATCACGCAAAGTCGAGTCTCACGCAAAGTTTCTTTGGGCCATACGCGGATTACGAGAGCTGCACTTTGCGCATCAAGACCATTACACAAAGTTCACTTTGCGCTTCAAGACCATTGCGCAAAGCTCACTTTGCGCATCAAGGCAGACACGCAAAGCTTACTTTGCGTCTCCAGTGGGTCACGCAAACCTACTTTGCGTTTCACTTGGCTTGCGCATAGCTACCTTTGCGCAACACACTGCTTACGACAAACTCAATCTTAGCAGGACCCCCGTGCTAAGTCTGCGGAGGGGGACAAAAGTTCTTTTTGTGCAATATTTCAATTCTATCTGATTTTTGATTTTCTGATATATAGTTTGGAACGATCATTCACATCAAGCTAATGAACTCATTCAAAATGGGATATTTTGCATAACTTGAAGAGAAGATTAGAAAGCTGAATTTAGAGAAAATAAATCTGGGTCATGCCGTTGACTTTCACTCTCAAAAGTCAAAAGAGCATTTTGAAGAAAACTTAAGACTGAAAGAGGAAATCAGTGCCTTAAAGAATATCAGTGAAGATCTTCTGGGCTGAATGAAGAGAAGATAAAGAGATTGGAATCTGAGAACTCTGAGCTTAGAAAGAATTTATCTGTTTTTGAAAAACAGCTTGTTGAAAATAAAGATATTTTTGAAAATGAAAAGAAAAAAATTTCAAAGAAGTTCTCAGATTTCTCTAAAAAGTGTTTTGAAGAGAAGAAGTCAGTAGAGCTTCAATGTTTAAAACTTTCTCAACAAGTGTCTGATTTTGAGAAAGTGCTGATTTTGGAAAGAGAGAAATATGATAAAGAAAAGAAGGCCATAGAACAGAATAATGTGGGATTCTTTAAAGAATTATCCGGCCAGAGAGATGAGTCAGAGAAAGGATTTGAAGAAGAACGTTCAATCTTTGAAACTGAAATCAAAAGACTGACTTCAAAGTTATCTGAACTATCTGCTAATGCGCTGAAAGAGCAAAAGACTAAGTCTGATTTCTTGAAAAAGATTGACCAACTTGTGAAAGAAAGAGACATCTTTGCTTCAAAGATCAAAGAGCTTGAAAAGTTTGTTTCAAGTTCTACTCATAAATCTGTCTATTCACAAAGGTCAGTTAAATATTTTGATCAGATTCGTCGATCTAACATTTTCTTTGATGAATATTTAGATGGTTCAGATACATATCCAAGGAGAAGAAGTTACAAGAAAGAGAAACTGGTCTGGATGAAGAAATCCGTCAAAGATGACAAGAAAGATGAGCTGAATGGAAAGACATCATGTGTACATACTCATAAAGCCAAAAAGAACAAAGAGCATAAAGGTATACCTGACCTTAAATACTCAAAAGACCAATTACTGAGGTTTTCAGGTAATAAATTTTATTGTTCTTACTGCTTTACACATGATCATATCCACAAGACCAGTGATCATTTCTGGTATGGTTCTTACTCCATAACCCCCACACGAACTGCAACTAACATTTCTGGACCCAAATACCAGTGTGTACCAAAACCGAAAACTGATTCTATGTTGCAGGCACCACAAGTCAAGGGGGAGTAAAAGATTATGGCTTTTGAACACAGCAGTTCAAAACCCGCACCTCAATGTCAAGATTATGGCTTCTAAGTACACAGCTTAGGACCCATTCTTCAAAGGAGTTTGACTACTAAACACAACAGTTTAGGACTCGGACCTCAGTGATCAAAAGACCTTACTCCGGTTTTTGCATCCGATTGATATGATGGTCTACATCCCAACAGAATTGATCTGATCTCTATCCTATTCTTTTTCACTAATAGATTTTTCTGATATGATGGTCTACAATTCAAAAGGGAGTGTCTGATCTCTATCCTGTTTTAACTGACAAATTTCAGATGTTTAATTTATAGGAGGAGTTTTTCAATGATCAAAGAAGGATATTCTGCTAATATCCAGGGGGAGCTCAAAAGATCTAAATCATTATATCATGATTTGAGGGGGAGCTTAAAAAGGTAAATATCTTCTGATCTAGATCTCTGATTGTTTGAAAGGTGAACAACTTTCAAACATGAAAAACAATTTCTTAAATGTTCAAACCACTTATTATTCTCAAAAGATTTTATGAATTCAGAAGTGTGATTTTAAATGTTTTTCATTTTTGAGCTTAATGTTTAACTGACCGTGTGTTTCCAAAGATCAATACTTGTGTATTATCATTGTCCATATACTATCAAGTATTCACAGACACCGGTTCAGTATTTCATTTGATTTGTTATTACCATGTCTCAAATTCAACCAATTTTTCGATGGTAATACCCCCGTTTGCGTTCAAAGTTGTTGAGCATCATTCATCTTTTTCATATTTGTGCTTTTATTGATAAATTGTTTATATTCGTTCATATAAACAAAATATCCAGTTCTTTGATACCCTAACCATTTCATTTGATCTGGCTGATACATTGTCAGATTCTCAAAACAATTCTCTTGATTTCATTTCATTCATTCAATATCATTGTTTTGAGAGATATACAAAGTTCAATTGCTCAAATTTCATGAGTATACATTTTGACAATGACATCATACACTTTGTTCTTAACTGTTCAGTTAAATTGTTGAGCAACCATGTTTTTTAGGAATAACATGGGATTCGTGTGTGAGTTTAAACAGAACTTCCATGGATTCACGTAAACCAGTGTTTCCTACCCAGGAAGTTATCCTTGAGTGATTGAGGGGTGAAGGGTCACAATCAAAGAGTGGGGGAGATAACTCATCCGGTTGAGTTTTTCTCATAGTGTGGAGCGGTAAAATGGAAATGAGAGTTTGGTTAGAAGTGCACTTTAATGATAAAAAGAAAGAGGGTGTGAGATCAGAGTTAAAAGAATATCAGAACTCTGCACCAACCACTTTCTGAGCCGGGCAACCACATCTACTGATTGGTTCACATTCGTTGGTGACCATCATTGAAACAGGAAGTGAGCCCATGCCAACTCTTGCATTTACCCCACCAACCACTCATTTCTTTCCCGAAAAATAAATGTTTCATTTTCATTGGGGACGCAGCACATATGCTATCTAATCTTCACTCGGAAGATTTAGATATTGAAAAAGAAGGAAAGTTGCCCCACCTTCGCACCTCTTTCATGCACATTGAGTCCGTGTATTATCTGTTTATGTCTCAACAGTTTACACAATTTGAGCCTTATGAAACACAATGTCAGGATCTTAATTCTAAACAAGAATAAACACTCAGAAACAATATTAAAGGAGTTTGCGGAATAACACTTTAATATTCAATAATCAATGAAAACAGTGAATCAGAAGAACAACTTGTAAACTTTATTGAATGATTGTAAAGCTACAATATTAAACACTCAACCTCAATATTGATGAACAGGCTCACCAATACGAATTCTACTTCTTTAGAATTAGGATTACAAACCTTGAGGTTGATTCTCTCTATGAAAACAAAAATTCAGAGTTCTCTTTTTTTTATCAATTCTAAACTATTCTTTATATAATGAAGATAAAAGATAATTACAAATAATAAAAGATCTTCAAAATAATCTTCCATCTTTATCTCCAAGCTTTCCATAATCTTCAAACTTGATCTGCACGAATCTTGATAATCTCATAAGCAGCACTAAGTCTTCAGCAGTATTATCTTAATTCTAAACAAGAATAAACACTCAGAAACAATATTAAAGGAGTTTGCGGAATAACACTTTAATATTCAATAATCAATGAAACAAGTGAATCAGAAGAACAACTTGTAAACTTTATTGAATGATTGTAAAGCTACAAGATTCAACACTCAACCTCAATATTGATGAACAGGCTCACCAATACGAATTCTACTTCTCTAGAATTAGGATTACAAACCTTGAGGTTGATTCTCTCTATGAAAACAAAAATTCAGAGTTCTCTTTTTTTTATCAATTCTAAACTATTCTTTATATAATGAAGATAAAAGATAATTACAAATAATAAAAGATCTTCAAAATAATCTTCCATCTTTTTCTCCAAGATTTCCATAATCTTCAAACTTGATCTGCACGAATCTTGATAATCTCATAAGCAGCACTAAGTCTTCAGCAGTATTAATACTTTGAGCAGTATTAATGTTTAGCAGTGTTGGATCATAATTGTATTCAAGATTAAAGGGTCTAAACTGTATTTTATTTGATAGTTACAGTTCAGGGTTTAAACTGTAATATGTTAATAGTAATTAGCTATTGGGCCTCAAGCCCATAAGCCCATTAGGCCTTTTAGCCTAGGTATTTAAAGTTATGTTTAGTTTAGTTTTAGGTTAACTCTGATAATTTTCTAAATAGTAACCATACGTTTTCTCTGTATTCAAGGGTATCAAGAACACTCAAGGGTTTCATTGTTTATTCAAGGGATTGGTATGTTACTCTGATTTATATATCTCTTGATTATTATTGTGTTGCTTGATTACTTGATTGATTATTTACCAACTACATTAAATCTGGGATAACAAGTGGTATCAGAGCCTAAGAATCAATTTTTTTTACTGTTCATCGAATATTACTATTCACCGAAAATCACTATTCATGCGAGTACTGTTCATTCGATTTCATGAATCTGCGTTATCGCATCCGGTCGATTAGTTTCTGATTATTTGTTTTCATTCGATCGAAGGATTGATTAATTGTTTTCTGATTACTGTTAGTTTAATTGTGTTCACCGGTCGATTAAAATTTCTGGGTTTGGTTTCGGTCGAATCCCAGAAATTCATCGTGTTCTTCGGTCGATTCATCGTGTTTATCGGCCTTATGAGTTAATCGATCATATCTGTTACTGTGTTTATCGATATTATTGCTTTGACCGATAGTTATTCGACCTGAGCCTTCGACTGAGAGTTTGTAAACACCGGTCCTTACTTCGACCGTGCAGTTGTGATCTCCGGTCATTTTCTTCGATTGGACCTTAGCATTCCCCGGTCTTCCCTTCGACCGGGTAGGTGCATCGACCGGACCTTAGTGGTTTCCGGTCTACCATTCGACCGGGTACTTGCTACTCCGGTCTTACCATTCGACCGGATACTTGTATTCTCCGGTCTTGCCATTCGACCGGGTACTTGTATTCTCCGGTCTTACCATTCGACCGGATACTTGTATTCTCCGGTCTTACCATTCGACCGGATACTTGTATTCTCCGGTCTTGCCATTCGACCGGGCACTTGTATTCTCCGGTCTTACCATTCGACCGGGTACTTGCTAGTCCGATCATACCCTTCGACCGGGTACTTGCTTACTCCGGTATTTCCTTCGACCGGTACGGTTCATTCTCCGGTCTTACGTTTAACCGGTCGAAGGGGGACAAAGTTCTGTTCGAGATCAACATTTTCGTTTTGTTCAGTATTATTTGAAGCTTTATACTGATTGAAAGGACTGCACTTAATTATTTTTTTTGGAAATTTATTTTTCTGAAAATTTTTTAGTGTGGTTTTTATCTTGATTCTAACGATCTCATCTAGTTGGTTGTCTTGGTACAGATAAGTTTAATTACTAACAAGTGGTACAGCTAAGATGTCGAATCAGCTAATGATGTCTGAAGGTTACAACCTTGATTTTAACAACATGACTCTTTCTGAAGTAAGAGCAAAGGCTAAACAACTTGCTGGACGATTATCAACATCATCTCGCATGATTGATGAGTATGACAAAGAGGACAAAATGCTCAAAGCTGAGAACAAGGCTTTACAGATTCAGAACTCATCTATTCTTATTCAGATCAATGCTTTAAAAGAAAATTCAAAAGATTCTGATTCTTTAATTGACTTTGCAGGAATAATTGAGTCTAAAGAAAGAGAGATCTTCGATCTTCAAGTAAAGTTGAAAAGATCTGAGTCAAGCTCTACATGGTCTAAGATAGATGCAATGCAAAGAGAGCTTGAGGAGCTTAGAAGGAGTACAAGTGTTGCAAGAGATACTAGTGAAGGACTTAGAAAGATAAATTCTCAACTCTGTGCGGACATACATAAGTTGAAAGATAAAGTTCTCAGTCTTGAGGTTGAGATTGAAACGCTAAAAGAAAAGGCAACCCAAGACAGAGACAATACAAAAGCTCAAGATGAGATGTTGAAGATTGAAAAAGAAAGAAAAGAACTCGCCAAGAAATTCTCTGATTTCTCCAGAAAAGCCTTCGAAGAAAAGAAATCTTTAGAGATTAGATGTGTTAAACTTTCTCAACAAGTTTCAGACTTTGAGAAGGTTATCATTCTAGAGAGAGAAAAGGCTGAGAATGAGAAGAAGAAAGCTGAGCTGAAGGATACAAATACAGACTTTTCTGAAGAAAAGAAGATATTTGAGACCGAGATAGCTAAACTGACAAGAAAGCTATCTGAATTGTCAACAAACATCATGAAGGAGAAGAATGCAAAGTCTGAGTTGCATAAGAAGTTTGATTTGATTAAAAAGGAAAGAAACAGTTTGTCTTCAAAGATAAAGGAACTTCAAGAGATCGTATTCAAGGTGAAGTTGACTTAGCACAAGACGCCAGAGTCAATAGCTCAATCACCAAGAGATGATCTAGCTGATTCAGATAGTTCATTAAAAACAGCTTCAAGTTCATATTTTTCAAATGTTTCTATAATCCTTTCTATGATTTAGATGATTGTCTTACTTCCAAATCTGCTGATCAGATTCATCCTTCTAACCTTTTCTATGACAAAAATGTTGATGGTTCAGGTAACTTCAAGAAGACTAAGTCTCAAAAGAAAAGCTTCTGGAGAAGGCATGATGAGAAAGAAAGAGGAAATTGGAACTGGAGAGTTAAAGGATCCTCGGAGGAGAAGAAGAAATAAGAATCATATGTGCATACATCAAATGCTAAAAGGAACAATGCTACAAAAGGTAAAACTTTTGGCAAACCTGATCTGGTTTACACAATCCATCAATTGATCAGGTTAGCACAAAAGAAAGTTAGTTGTTCTTACTGTGGCTCAAATGATTTTGTAAGAAAAGATTATATGAATAACTGGTATGGTTCTTATTTTATATCTCCCACTAGAACTGCAACTAATCCATTAGGACCCAAATACCAGTGGGTACCAAAAGCTAAATCTGTGTTGCAGGTACCCAAAGTTTAAGGGGGAGAAAGAACAATGGCTTTTGAACAACACAGTTCAAAACCCAGACTTCATTGTTAAAAAGATGGCTTCTAAGTAAATCAGCTTAGAACCCGTACCTCAACGGAATATGGTTTCTAATCACATCAGATTAGAACCCGCACTTCAGTGCTTTATTCATTTTTTTTGCCTTATCTTAAAAAAAAAAAAATTATCAGTTAAGGGGGATAATATCTGTGATATTAACAGATTTTTGGATACTTAAATGCTTATCTGACCGTGTGTTCTTAAAGATAAATACTTGCGTTTTATCTTGTCAATATACTTTGTCAAGTATTCATACACATAACGGGTCAGAACATTATATTTTGACTTTGTTATTACCATGTATCAAAAGTTAAATCTTTCTATGGTAATACTCACGTTCTTTGTATTCACTGTTGATTGAATCAAACGTCATTTCATGTGGGTTCATTAAAAATATGTTTATATATTGTTCATATAAACAACATTCGTTTTTGATTCTCCAAAATATTATTCTTCATGATGAAATGATATGAGCTTAATTGTCAAACTCTTTTAGTTTAAGGGGGAGAATTGCATCGTCAAACATAACTGTTTTGACATCTCCGAAATTCTTATTTTTCATGTAACAAGTGGTATTTGTGCTTACATGTACAATAGCCTGTTGAACAACATGTTTCTTTTAGGATTATACATGGGATTCAGTGTGATAACTCAACAGAACTTCCATGGATTCACGATAACCAGTGTTTCCTACCTAGGAAGTATTCCCTGAGTGATTGAGGGGAGAAGGGTCAAAAAGAATTGAGTGATGGTGTGTGAAGAGGTAAAATGGAAAAGAGAGATTGGTTAGAAGTGAGCATTAAAAGAAAGAGGGTGAGAGAACAGAGTAAAAGAATATTAAACTCTGCACCAAATTCTTTCTGAGCCGGGCAGCCACATAATCTGATTGGTTCACATTCTTTGGTGACCATAATTGAAAAAGGCAACTAGCCCATGCCATCTCTTGCATACAACCCCACCAGCTACTCATTCTTTTCTCAAAAAGAGAATGTTTCACATTTTCTGGGGACGCAGCACATACGCTATTGGTTCTTCATTTGGAAGATACTAATATTGAAATAGAAGGAAAGTTGCCCCACCTTCGAACCTTTTCTCATGCACATTGAGTCTTTGTATAATTTGTTGTTGTCTCAACAAGTTTACATATTTTGAGCCTAAAATGAAAAGCAATCATCTATGCTTAATTCTTTCATACACATGCACCAGCACACAGAAATTTGTTTTCTGTCAGAACATTCATAGATAACCATGTGTTATTCGATGATTGAATGGAAGACCTGGGGAGTCTACATCAAACCAGCTCCTTATATAGTAACTTTGTGTTACTCAGTGACTTTGTGTCATTGACAAGCATTCTAACTGAGTCATTTGTTGATTCAGGGTTACACTTATTAAACTGTTTGAATTTGAAAAGATTCGAATGGTTATTACTTTCTATTTTAATCTGAAAAGATTGAAATAATCCCTCTTTCCATCTAGGAAGACTGCTCTTATTTCCATACAGGGCTCGTTACATGATGAAGACTCTGCTTACGTAATCATACACAATGGGGGAGATTGTCTTGAAAAGGGGGAGATTGTTTTGGTATGTTTTGATGATGATGCTTCTCACCATTCATCAAAAAGGGGGAGAAGATACAAAAAGGGAGAATACTCAAAGAGGGAGAATATAATCTGAAGACTGCTCTGAAGACTGCTGAAGATTATCAAAGTTTTTGAAGTTTTGAAGTGTTGAAGTTTTGAAGCTATCAACGTCATATCTGAAGAAAAGTGAAGACCTGCCGAAGACAATTGCCAAATTTTTTTTAATCTTGAATCCAAAGGGGGAGATTGTTGGATCATAATTGTATTCAAGATTAAAGGGTCTAAACTGTATTTACTTGATAGTTACAGTTTAGGGTTTAAACTGTAATATGTTAATAGTTATTAGCTATTGGGCCTCAAGCCCATAAGCCCATTAGGCCTTTTAGCCTAGATATTTAAAGTTATGTTTAGTTTAGTTTTAGGTTAACTCTGATAATTTTCTAAATAGTAACCATACGTTTTCTCTGTATTCAAGGGTATCAAGAACACTCAAGGGTTTCATTGTGTATTCAAGGGATTGGTATGTTACTCTGATTTATATATCTCTTGATTATTATTGTGTTGCTTGATTACTTGATTGATTATTTACCAACTAGATTAAATCTGGAATAACAAGCAGTACTAACTACTAGCAGTACTAAAATTGCTTAGCAGTAGTAATCTCCTCTAGCAGTATTAATCTTGACTTAGCAGTACTAATCTTGATCAGCAGTATTAACTTCACCCAGCAGCATTAATTCTCAGAAGTAGTAATCAAGTTCTTCTAGCAGCATTAACTGTACTTATGTATTTCTGAATTTCCCAACAATCTCCCCCTAACTTGACTTTTAGGAAGAGAAGTCAAGTTCTTCAAAAGGTCTTCTTAGATGCTCCCAAAACTTCATGGCTCATACACCTGTATTTGCATCCAACCCCAAACTCTGATTGATTATTCTTTGAATCAAATACTTAGCCATCTCTGAATCTGGAACACATCCTAGCTTCTTCTTCAACATTGCATGAATCTTCAGTCTGCTGTGATTGTACACTCTATCCACTAGAAAGTACTCTATGTGATTTATGTCCATAGTTAGTGCATATACTCCACTAGTTTCATATAGAGTCCAATTATTGACAGTTTTGAACACATTTCTGATCACATGCTCTACTTCTTCAGGTTTGAACATCATACACAGATACTCCATCACTAATTTTGTAATTGAAATCTCTGGAGCTTTCAGTTGATCTGCATACAACTTCATTCCTATGTCAAACATCTCTTCTAAATCTGACCTGGAGCATGTTCTTACAATCTTTGCCCAAGTGTTATACACTTCATACTTTTCATCCTTTCTTTTGAGCCTTATGTATTCCTTCCCATCAACCTTCATTGTGTCCCATAGAATAACCTCAGGTGGCTTCACTTCAACAAGTTCAGCTGAAATTGGTTCAGGCACTTTGTCCATCACTACCATGTATAAATTTACATCATCAGTTCTTGCTGGTTCTTTCTGTGCAGATGGCTTAGGTGCCCCTTCTTCTTCAGCAACCTTCTCAGCTTCTTCTGTAGCTATTCTAGGCTTCTTGATTGACTTTCTCCTTGCCATCATCTTGGTACTTTTTAAAGTCCTTAGGCTCTCACCAAGAGTGGCTTCTTTCTTTGGTGGTGTTTCTTGCTCATCTGGAAAGGGTTTTTCTATCATGAAGTCATTGCTTTCTTTCATTCTCTTCTTCATTTCCACCCTGGCAGTTTCATTCCCTTGAAGCTTGGTCATTTCAGAATTGTACAGCTCTTTAATCTTCTCAAAAGACATCTTTGAGAACATCTCCTTTCTGACTCCTACAACACCTTTGAGAAATGTAATCATCTTGTTTCTCTCTTGGGTACCTAGGAAGATCTTTGAGGGTTGTCTCTTCTTTGCAGTTGTTTTTACCATCACTGATTTCTTCAGAGTTGCAGCTTTCTTCTGTGCAATTTCAGTTGCCAGGCTTTGTTGATAAGCTTCATTCAGTTCAGCAGCTAGAGCCTTAGCCATCTCTCTGTCCTTTTCAACTTGAACCCTTTCTTCTTGCTCAATATCAGCTTGTATATTCTTGGCCAAAGATTCATCTGACTCAACCAACTTTTTCTTTTTGATTGGTTGATCAGATTCCACCATTTTAGCTTTACCTTTATCTTTTCTTGCCATCTTCTCATCACTAGCTTTCTTGATCACTTCACCTTGTTCTTTGATGACAACTCCTTTGGCCTTTGAGATGACCTTGGGAGTATCATGCTTGGCTTTGATTAAGGTTTCTGCAATCTCAAGATCTGTCAGAACTTTTTGCACTATTTATGTTGCTTCTTTCAGTTCAGCAGTATTAACAGTTTCTGCTGCTTGGCTTGAACCAGCAGCATTAAATGTTACTGCTGCTTGCTCTTTTACTGCTGCTCTGCTTGATGTTTCTGCTGCTTGTACAGTTTCTTTACTTACTTCATCAATCTCTTCCTCAACACTATGTTTCTCCCCCTTATCTGTATCATCTTCCAATTTGTCCTCAACTTCTGACTCCCCTTTTTTGGGAGCATCAGTTACTGTTTCCTTCTTCTAAGCACAAACTGTTTCTTCCTCTTTTTCTGGACTAATTTCTTCACCAAGTTCTTCAGTTTGGAAATCTGAGCTTGTTGAGACAGGACTATTAGTTTCAGCTCTTCTATGTCTTTTCCTTGGTTGATCACATCCATGTTGATGTTTCCCATTGTTTCCATCAATTCATAGTAGTTATATCTGTCCTCACCTTCTCCAGGAGTGTGACCCCCTTTTGAAGGATCATGGGATCTTTTTGCAGTAGAGGTCTTCTGCCTAGCAGAAGCACCTGCTACCCCCATGGTTTCTTGGCACCTGGGACCTTTGGATGATTGCTCACCCAAAGTTTCCATGGGGAAGGTCTTATTTATGTTACCACTGACCTCCTCTGTGTTAGCAAGAGTAGTGGCAGCCTTAGCACCCATATGCTCAAACATCTCCTCAGTGAGCACCTCCTTGGGGTTGGGATACACCCCTGTGGTTTCCCTGTAGATATTCTCTAATGGAGAATTCTCCATTAGAGGGCTTAAAGGCTCAGTGGGTGAAGGTACAAGAAGGGAAGGAACCTTCTTTACCTTTTTCCTTATGTAAGTTTGGGTTATTGGAGAAGTTGGCCTTTGAACAAGAGACTGAGGGATTGATATGGAGGGTGAAGGTTGTGATTGGCTAGCAGTGGGATGGTCTAATGAGGGCCTTGACCCTGCTGCCATACCTTCTTCATTGTGGGACACCACCATCATTGTAGAGAACAACGGGGTGTCAACTCCTTCCGAGTCCAATGAAGATCTCTTCATGTTTGAAAAGACCTTACCTTTGGGAATTTTGGGTACATATACCTCATCAAAGTGAGGCATATCCGTCAATTCATGGGTTATAACTTCCTGTACAAACCTTGGGTACATGTAAAAACTCTTTTTGCTTCCCAAGTATGATACAAGATCACTGAAAATCATTCTTGAAAAATTGTACTTTCTGGCAGTGGCCAAGCAGACCAAAGCATATGCAATGGTACTGCTAAACTCACTCCATCCAGTAGTCTTTTTGGAAATGCAGTGCATCAGGGTATGAACAAGAAAATGCCATTGGGTATAAAATTTTGCTTTTGAGAATTTGAAACCACCCAATTGGCCTCCATACCCCATTCTTGACAAATTTGAGAACAAGTCCTCATTTGGAATAGAAGTAATACCTGCAGCATCTTCTAGACGTAGACAGATGCGTATCACCTCTTCAGAAACTGACAAGGGTTTGTCACACACCCGAGTTTTGATTATCTGCACACCATTCTCTGTGAATATGGTGGCATTTGCCCAGAATTGTCTTTGATGCTCTATGTAGATAGTTGGCGACACAGTAAGAGCATGGGCAATGTGGCTGGACTTGAGAAAATCCATAACCTGGTGAAATCCAGCAGCTTGTTTCGGCTTCTGTAGCATCGCAATCTCGTTGTGCTCATCAATGAATGCCATGGATGCCATTGTGCTTGAGTAATCTTGACTGCAACACTTGGTGCTTAAGAGAAAAGGGTTAGAGAGCAGATGAATAGAAAGCAAAGAGTCGTTATGAACTTTTGGGCGGGCAAAAAGGGTATTTATACGATTCGGGACATAAGCAGTATTAACTCCTAGCAGTATTAACTAACTAGCAGTATTAACTGAGAGCAGTATTAACCACTGACAGTATTAACTAACTAGCAGTATTAACTGAGAGCAGTAGTAACCACTGGCAGTATTAACTAACTAGCAGTATTAACTGAGAGCAGTAGTAACCACTAACATTATTAACTAACTAGCAGTATTAACTGAGAGCAGTAGTAACCACTAACAGTATTAACTAACTAGCAGTATTAACTGAGAACAGTAGTAACCACTAACAGTATTAATTAACTAGCAGTATTAACTGAGAGCAGTAGTAACTGTGCACTGGCAGTATTAAAACTGCACTGGCAGCATTAACTATACTTACACTTTTTGAAGCTTAAGGTACTCTGAGCAAGGTAATAACTTCCTGAGAAAGATGTTAGTAGCACCAAAGAATAAACCAATAACAGGTATGTAAACACTTTTTAAAACATGAGCTCATTCAGAGTTGATCATTACACACTTGTGACCAAGAATGTGAATCTACCCACATCAAAAGCTTTAGTGAATAGATCAGCAAACTGGTTGTCAGTATGAACTTTAGCAACTTGAATTAGCTTCTTTTCATTACAATCTCTGATAAAGTGATACCTGATCTCAATGTGCTTTATTTTGGAGTGTTTGACTGGATTGTTAACAATGCTTATAGCACTGCTATTGTCAATGAAGATTGGAGTGTGAAGAAAGGTTACCCCATAGTCCAGCATCTGATTTTGAATCCATAGAACCTGAGAGCAGCAACTTGCAGCAGCAATATACTCAGCTTCTGTTGTTGATAAGGACACTGTGGTTTGCTTCTTACACTGCCAAGATACTAGTCTTGCACCCAAAAGTTGACATCTTCCTGAAGTAGACTTTCTGTCCATGTTAGCACCTCCCAAGTCACTATCTGAATAAGCAATCAAGTCAAAGTTGGATTCATAAGGATACCAAAGACCTAATCTAGGTTGCCCTCTTAAGTATCTGAAAATCCTTTTAACAGCTTGCAGATGTGATTGCTTTGGCTTGACTTGGAATCTGGCACACAAACACACTGGAAACATGATGTCTGATCTTGAGGCTGTGAGATACATGAGAAATCCAATCATTGATCTATATAGATGGACATCAACATCCTCCCCCTCAAGATCAGCAGTGATCTGTTTATGAGTCTCCATAGGTGTGCTTGCTGGCTTTGAGTCTGTTAATCTATATTTTTCCAGGATGTCTTTCACATATTTTGATTGGCTTATGAAGAACCCATCTTTCTTCCGTTTCACTTGAAGTCCAAGGAAGAAGGTAAGTTCACCCATTGAACTCATTTTAAAGCTCTTGTGCATCAAATTTTCAAAGTCTCTACACATCTGATCTTTTGTGGATCCAAAGATGATATCATCCACATAAATCTGAACCAATAGGATGTCCTTCTTACTTCTTTTAATGAAGAGGGTCTTGTCAATTATTCCTCTTTCAAACCCATTCTCCAAGTGGTAGGTAGACAGAGTATCATACCATGCTCTTGGGGCTTGATGCAGACCATAAAGTGCTTTCTTCAGTTTGTATACTCTGTCTGGATATGATGGATTTTGAAATCCAGGGAGCTGACAGACATATACTTCTTCATCAATTGTACCATACATAAAGGCACTCTTCACATCCATTTGGTATACCTTGAACTTCATGTATGAGGCATAGGCTAGAAATAGCCTAATTGCTTCTACCCTTGCCACTGGAGAAAACACTTCTTCATAGTCAATGCCTTCTTCTTGAGTGTACCCTTGTGCCACCAGCCTTGATTTGTTCCTTATCACAATACCTCTCTCATCCTTTTTATTCCTGAAAATCCACTTGGTGCCAATAGCTCTATGACCTTTTGGAAGGTCCATCAAGTCCCAAACTTCTTGTAATTTGAACTGCAGTAACTCTTCTTGCATAGCTTCTATCCAACTGCAATCTTTCATTGCCTCAAAAACCTTCTTAGGCTCAATTTGAGATAGAAAGCATGAGAGTACTGTGTGTTGCTGATCCTGCAGTTCTTGAAGTCTGCTTTGATTCCTTGTTATCATAGGAGAAGAGATGTCTCCTATGACTAGCTCTGGAGGATGATTCTTTTGAGTTCTAGTCTGATGACTAGGTTCTTTATTGATTCCCACATCCAGATTGGAATCATTTAATTCAGCTGAGGGGATCTTATCAGCTGATTCTGGCTCTTCATGCACTTGATTCTCCTCATCTCTTCCTTCTTCTTTACTCTGAATTGGTTCAGTCATTGTCTCTTTTGCACAGACATCAACAGGCTCTATTGTAGGTATGGGAAAGATCACAGACTGAGGAATAATGTCTTGTACTTGTACTTGTTCATCCCCTGATCCTCCACTTCCTGAACCTGCATGATAATCACTACTGAAACCCAAAGAGTTAGTTAGTGAATCAATGTCAAATAACCACTGAGTATCAGATCCAATGGGATTTGGTGTGTTCTCATTACACTTGACATTGTCACTTTCCTCAATTATTCTATAAGAAGTATTAAAAACTCTGTAAGCCTTACTCTGAGATGAGTAACCCACAAGAAAACCATCATCAGCCTTGCTATCAAACTTTCCTAAGTGAGTTTTGGTATTGAGAATGGTACAAGGACACCCAAAAGGTTTGAAAAATCCTATAAAAGGTTTTCTGTTATTTAAAAGCTCATATGGTGTCTTGTTTTTAGGCTTGACTACTAGAACTCTGTTTTGGATATAGCAAGCAGTATTAACTGCTTCAGCCCAGAAAGTAATTGGTAGTTTTGTTGTGGAGTCCTAGGAGCACTGTATTGCCTCTCAATTCCTTTTTCCTCACAAAAGGTGTTTAGGTCATGATTTTTAAATTCAGTACCATTGTCTGACCTAATGACTTTTACCTTTTGATTAGTTTGGTTTTCAATTCTTAGAATAAAGGATTTGATCAGTCCACTTGTCTCATCCTTAGTCCTTAGAAAATATACCCAAGTAAATCTAGAGTAATCATCAACAATAACTAGGCAAAATGATTTCTTACCAATACTCATATCATTTGTAGGACCAAACAGATCCATATGCAACAACTGAAGAGAATTAGAGATTGTGTTCAACTCTTTGGACTTATGAGAAGTTTTGTGTTGTTTGCCTTTGAGACAGGCAACACAATGATCATCACATGAAAAGACTTTGGAAGGTAAACCTCTTACAAGGTTGTTTTTAACAAGTTTATTCATTGTTTTAAAGTTCATGTGACACATCCTTCTGTGCCAAAGTGATGATTCATCCAAAGAAGCTTTTGAAACAAGACAATTAAGGGATGAATCAGCTGAAACACTTTCCATATCTAAGCAATATACATTATCCTTTCTGGGAGTTCTTAGTAGTATCATCTTTTCATCAACTACCTTGAATCCAGGAGCAAGGATAATTCATTCAGAATCTGTAAATAATATACTATGTTGTTTGTCACAAACCTGTGATACACTTAACAGGTTGTACCTTAACTGCTCAACATAGAATACATCTTCAAAGGTCATTTTACCTTTGGTTACATCCCCCTTACCACTTATCTTACCTCCATCTGGAGAATTACCAAAGGAAACATGACCACCATCAATTTTCTTGAAATTCTTGAGGCATGACATGTTCCCTGTCATTTGCCTTGAGCAACCACTATCAATATGCCAGATACTCTTCCCCTTGAGCTGCTGGTTGCCCTGTACATAAGATTAAACAATTAGTATTGATTGGGGACCCAAGCCAAAGTGGTCTTGGGTCTCCCTTTCTCATCAAAGTATTTACATTCCTTTTTGATGAGGTTTTTAAACTCAGAGCACTCTTTATTAGAGTGCTTTGTCAATATGATTGGCTTAGCAGCACAAACACTAGAAGCAGTACTAATCTTAGAAGCACTAACAGAGTTAGCAGTATTAACTTTTGAAGAAGTACTAACAATGTCAGCAGTACTAACATTGTTAGCAGTAGTATTACTTCTAGCAGCACTATCATTGTCAGCAGCACTATTTGTGTTAGCAGTACTAACAATTTTAGTGCTTTTAGGAACCCACATATTGACACTTTCTTTAACAGACTTTTTCTTCATGTAGCTTTTAGATTTAACAGTTTTCTTAGCCACATGATTCCTTTCAACCTTCTTCCTATAACCAACAGGTTTTTGCATAGATCTTTGACAGTTCATCCCTTGGTTCATAGGGTTGAAATAACAGTTTTTGGCAAGATGATTCAATTTGCCACAGATAAAACAAGGTTTTGGTCTATTGATTTTACTCAAATCAACCCCTTGTTTTTGTGCCCACTGATTATTCCAGTTTCTTTGATTTCCCCTCCTTTTATCATGTTTTTGGGGCTCATTCTTCTTGCATGCACACTGTTTGCAAGCACCTGGATTCACAACTGTGGTCTGTTTGTAATGGACCTTACCAGACTTTCCCTCTGTCTTCTCTATGTCCTTGGATTTGATCCAAGCCCTTCCACAGTCCTCATTGGTGATAATGTTATTCTCTAGAGGAATCTCACCACTCACTTTGTTCTCCTTACTCTTACCAACCTCTTTCTTAGTCTTATCCTCCACTTCTACCTCATCTAAGGGATCTATCTCAGTGGCTCCCTCAGGCAAGTCCTTCCTATCTTTGGTTTCTAGCAAGTCTGAGGTAGGAGGGATGTAATTGTTGTTATATGGTGGTGGTGTGGCATTATACCCAATTCCTCTTCTCATCTTATCATGAATCTGAGTTTGTAGTAAAGAGTCCATTGCTTTAGAAGAATTGGAAAACTTTTCTACATCAAGCTTAACCTTGGTTAGCTCCTCTCTCAGCTTTTCACTCTCCTCTTTAGATTTGGTCAGTTTAATTTCTAGATCCTTTTTCTCCCACTTCCAGTAATTGGTGTCATATGAGTGTTGGAGTTCATTGGCTTGAAAACCTTTAATCTGTTCCTCAAACCTCTCAACAATTCTCACATAGTCCTTTATATCCTTTTCTAATCTCTTAAGGTCATCACTCATCTTATGGTTGTGATCCCTGTACCTTTTAACAATGTCTATGCAAGTTTTAGAACAGAGATTAGAACTTACCTCAGATGGGAGATCAGATACTTCAGCCATAAGTGCTTGATTTTGGATAGCCTCTTCTGCTTGATCACTCCAGTCAAACCCCATTCCTTGTTGAGAAACAAGGGCTTCAGCAGAGTTTCTGTTATGGTTGAGGTTTCCAGACTGTGCTTGTTGGTGGTTGTTGTTGTGAGACACTCCACTTCTGCATTCCCTGGCAAAGTGTCCCTTCAGATGGCATTTGTAGCACTCCACCTTTGATTTATCAAACCCTGCTCCATCTTCTCTTCTTTGGGGGAAGTTGTTCCTCCCAGTCCTCTTTATGAACTTCTTCACCCTCATGGAAAGCATGGCCATCTGCCATTTAATATCCATCTCTTCCAGATCATCAGGATGAAGTTGTTCCAAATCATCATTAATTAAGGAGGAATTTCCATGGCTGGCAAGAAAGGCTTCAAACACAGAATCAGTGCCTTTTTCTTGATTTGCTCCATTAGCAGCATTAACTGATTCAGGATTAGCAGTAGAATCAATTAATGCTGATAGGAGTGCAGCATTATGAATATATCCAGAAGGCTTCTTCTTTGCCTCCACCTCAGCTTCAAATACTCTAAGATCATTGTACAGATCATCAAGTTCTTTCTCTTCCAACTGATCATTCTGTCTGAATGAAACAGTGTACATGGTCCATTCATCTCCAAGGGACGTTAAGAACTTTCTGTTTACATCATCTTGATCAATCTGTACTCCCATAGTAGCTAGTTCACCAATCAGTTTGTTAAACCTGTCAAAAGTTTGAGTCATGGACTCATTCTTAGTTGACATAAAGTGTTCATACTGTTGCTTCAAGATTGCCTTTTGATTTCTCTTGGTACTCTTGGTACCAGAGAATCTCTTTCAGCAATTACAGAATTGGTGTTGATATTCATTGGGAATGGCCAAGAGCAGTCTGCTCAAGGCTTTCATCTCTGTCTGCCTTGTCTTTCTTTCTACATCAGTCTTTGGTGGAGTTCTTTTTCCATCTTCAACAATCTTTCCTACATCAGATGGGCCATTCTCAATGATGTCCCACATATAGTAATCTGTGAGGAGAATGTATTGCTTGATTCTAATCTTCCACATGTCAAATTCATTGGGTCTGAGCATTGGAACCTTTGAGACCAGAGTACTGTTTGATTCAACTGTGTTTTCCATGATGAACAAGATTTCTGAGAATACTTGCTCTGATACCACTTGTCAGGATCTTAATTCTAAACAAGAATAAACACTCAGAAACAATATTAAAGGAGTTTGCGGAATAACACTTTAATATTCAATAATCAATGAAAATAGTGAATCAGAAGAACAACTTGTAAACTTTATTGAATGATTGTAAAGCTACAATATTCAACACTCAACCTCAATATTGATGAACAGGCTCACCAATACGAATTCTACTTCTCTAGAATTAGGATTACAAACCTTGAGGTTGATTCTCTCTATGAAAACAAAAATTCAGAGTTCTCTTTTTTTTATCAATTCTAAACTATTCTTTATATAATGAAGATAAAAGATAATTACAAATAATAAAAGATCTTCAAAATAATCTTCCATCTTTATCTCCAAGCTTTCCATAATCTTCAAACTTGAGCTGCACGAATCTTGATAATCTCATAAGCAGCACTAAGTCTTCAGCAGTATTAATACTTTGAGCAGTATTAATGTTTAGCAGTACTAACTACTAGCAGTACTAAAATTGCTTAGAAGTAGTAATCTCCTCTAGCCGTATTAATCTTGACTTAGCAGTACTAATCTTGATCAGCAGTATTAACTTCACTCAGCAGCATTAATTCTCAGAAGTAGTAATCAAGTTCTTCTAGCAATATTAACTGTACTTGTGTACTTCTGAATTTCCCAACACACAATCATTGTTCTAAATTCTTTCATACACAACCACGAGCACACAGAGAATTTTTTTTTCTGTCAGAACATTCATAGAATTACCTTGTGTTTTTCAATGATTGAATGGAAGTCCTGGGGAGTCAACATCAAACCAGCTCCTTATATTGTACATTTGTTGTACACAGTGACTCCGTGTTACTGACAGGAATTCCTAACTGTTTCATGTGTTGATTCAGGGTTACCACGTTCATTATGTCTGAATTTGAAAAGATTCGGATATATCCATTTCATGAATTAACGGCTCTCAGATCAAATCACGCCAACTGTCAAAGGGGAGATTGTTTTGAATTCAAAGGGGTGATCAAAGTCTGTGCTGAAATTGAAGAAATTTTGATGATTTTGATGCTCTCATTCATCAAAAAGGGGGAGAATTTTATAAAGATTCAATTTCAAAGTTCATGTTCAAAGTTCAAGTTAGAAATTCAAAATGCTTCCGCTGTTTCTAAAGATTCTGATGAAAGGTTGTCAAAAAGTTAAATCAAGATGATCTGTTAAGGATGTTTTTCTGAAGACTGTCAAGAGATCAAAGTGATGAAGATACAATTTTCAGAAGTATCGAAGTTTGTTTAAAAGATTTCAAAGATGTTTCAAAGATGAAGTTTCAAGTTTCAAAAGTTTAAAGAATTCAGTTTCGTGTTAAGGCATGTTGACTTTCCAGAGATTCAAAGAGAAAAAGACTTCCCAAGATTCTTCAAAGGTTGAAAGACTGAAGACTGTGAAAGCTTCAAAGTTCAAAGTTTAAGAGACAAAAGCTGAAGAATCAAGAGCTGAAGTTCAATATCAGATTTTTATTAAATCTTGAATACAAAGGGGGAGATTGTTAAGTCTAAATATTGTATCCAAGATTTAATGTGGAAAGTCAAAGATGTAAAAGTAAACATTGTCATTGTATTAGGATTGTCAAAGTATGTTTTGCATTTACTTAGTCATTAAGTCTTGTTAGATTAGTAGTATATATTTAGGTGTTGCCTTTGTAATCTTGTAACAACGAATAGTAAGCTCTTCACTGTAAACATTCAGACTTGTGGCTAATCAAGATCTACTTTCTCTCTCTAGTTTCTCTCTCTAGTTCTTGTTCTTAATTGTCATATATTGTAAATTTAGCTTGATTGTTTGGGATTTATTGATTAACAACAACTACCATTTTGCTATCAAAAGTTGAATGATAGTTATCATTTAGATCAACCAAAATCTCTTTCAAATGATTATTTTGAAAGCTATTCGACAAAAGAGTTGGAGTCAAAACCTTTAAAATCTAAAATTTATGTACCTCCACTCATTTTAGAAAGCAAAATAATCGAGCTTTAAAATGTTTTATCTGATGAAAGAATATTGGTTGATATTGAACAAAATGTATTTTCTACTGTTTTAAAGAACACAACTTTAAATGTTGAATCCAAAAAGTGTTCTAAATCCTTTAAAGCATCTCACACCTCTGAAGTTGATATTGATGACTTATTTGCGTCTGCAAATGATTTTTTAAATTCTGATGAAGGGTGTGTAAATGAGATTGATATGTTTGACTTCAATGCTCCACTTCTAGATCATTCTACTTTTGTCTTAATGGTCAAGCTTTACTTAGTGTGCATGAAGTTAGTGAATCATCAACTAAGGTTGGTGAATCAGTTTCTGTGAATGCTGATCATCAACTAAGGTAAGAAGCAAAAGAAACGACGCTCACATAAACAAACTAACACTGGTAAGCTTACAAAAAGACAATCTCAGAAATCTGATTTTCCTAACATATCTAAATCTAATGTTTCAGTGAAACGTTAAAGATCTGAAGAACGAAAGGAATGGCGAACAAAAAAGAAGATCGATGAGAGTTCTGAATCATCTCCTGATATAGATTGTAATAGATATACTAGTAGTTTTTCTGATGTAGTTTGGTACGCAGACTGGATGGGACGGGATGGGACAAAAAAAATAGTCCCATGTTTGGTATGCCATGGGACAAAAATCAGATGGGACAACATGGTACAAAAACAGGTTTTCATGGGACAAAACGTAAAAAAAATTGTTCCACCAAAATAGGTGGAACAACATGGGAGTAAATCGTAAGATTACTGAAATACCCTTTTTACATCATCATATACCTAAACCTAAATTAAAGCATCGCCTCCATCCGACTACTTCCAGCCTTCATCCTCAACTTCGATCTAGATCCATGGTGTTCTAGTCTGCAATTTTTGATTTCCATGGTCTTCTGGTTTAGTTTAAGCTTTTTCGGTTTTTCGATTTCCATTCCTCATCTTCCACCATGGTTTAAGCTTCTTCGATTTATGATTTCCATGGTTTAAGCTTCTTCAATTTCGATTTTGATTTCCATGGTTTAAGCTTCTTCGATTTCGATTTCCATGGTTTAAGCTTCCTCGATTTTGATTTCTATGGTGTTCTGTTCTTCCATTTCAATTTCCATCATCTGCAATTTCTATTTCCATGGCTCTCAATCAGCTTCCTCCTCTTGCAGTTCGTGCGGCAACAAAACTCTAATGTCGGCGGTTGATTTTTTCTACAACTTTTTTTTACAAACACGAACATTATTGGTAATCGTGATTTATGAAGATGTGTTTCTCGAATTTTGTTTATGTTTCTGTAATTTTTATGTTTTTGTTGGATTACATGTAAGATCTATGGTTATGAGGATTGGTAAGAATTACTGTGATTGCTATAAAAGAGGTTTCTCCAATTGAAACGACGGAAGAAACCATGGTGGAAGATGAGGAATGGATGATGATGGAAGAAACCAAACTTAATTCTTTTCAATATGAACTACCACAGTCTGCAGAAAACGATAAGTAATAACCAGGGTAGAAGAAGAATGTTTTTAAATTATGTAATTTTTTAAAATGTAATTAAAAAATATTTAGGGGTAATACAGTCATTTTAACAGTTTTGTCCTGTCCTGTCCACTTTACCAAACGCAAGACAGACAATTAGTCCAATCTTGGTCAAAGGATCCATCTATAAATGGATACCAAAATCTTGTGCCAAACTGAAAGGACCCGTTTTTAAATGGGTACCTAAATATGTTATTCCCTAATTTCTCTTCTGCAGACCCATCATATGTGGTACATGAATAGCGGGTGTTCTAAGCATATGACTGGGCAAAAGGATTTATTGTCTAATTATACAAAGAAATTCAGCGGGATTGTACGTTTCGGCAACGACCAATTTTCACCAATTTTCGGATATGGTGACGTGATACAAGAGAATGTAACGATAACGAAGGTGAGTTACGTAGAAGGATTAGGGCACAGCCTATTCAGTATTGGTCAGTTCTGCGACAAAGGATTAGAGGTAAATTTCAAAGCTAAGAGTTGCTCGGTGAGTACTGAAGACGACAAAGAACTCTTAGTCGGCACTCAAAAGTCCAACATCTACACGATAGATTTGTCAAAGGTCCATACTGACAATCAGGTGTGCTTATTGACAAAAGCCTCGATGCAACAAAGTTGGCTTTGGCACCGAAGGTTGTCACACCTGAATTTTCGGTACATAAACAAATTGGTCATAGGAAGATTGGTGAAAGGTCTTCCTGAGCTTCGATATGAAAAAGAACATTTGTGTGCAACATGTGAAAAGGGTAAAATGAAGAGGGCAGCTCACAAGCCAAAACCCGAACCAAGAACAAGTTCTACACTTGAGTTGTTACACATGGATTTATGTGGTCCGATGAGAACTCAAAGCATAGGAGGAAAGAAATATGTTTTAGTAATAGTGGACGATTATTCGCGTTACACATGGGTAAAGTTTCTAAGGACAAAAGATGAGACGCCCGAAGTACTGATCAACTTTTTGAAGACTACCCAGGTGCACTTGCAGAAGATAGTAAAGCTTCTAAGGATAGATAATGGCACAAAGTTTAAGAACAAAATTGTTGCAGATTATCTCGAATCGGTCGGGATAACACATCAATTCTCTGCTGCTCGAACGCCAGAACAGAATGGAGTAGTTGAACGACGCAATCGAACGCTAGTCGAGGTCGCTCGTACTATGCTCAGTCAGTCCGATCTACCTCTATTTCTGTGGGAAGAAGCTGTCTCAACTGCATGTTATACGCATAATCGATCCATTATTCACAGACGGTTTGGTAAAACTCTTTATGCATTGATTAACAATCGTACACCAAGTATTAAGCATTTTCATATTTTTGGTTGCAGGTGTTTTGTGCTTAATGATAGAGAGAACTTGAATAAGTTTTCACGAAAGGCTGAAGAAGGAATCTTCATTGGATATTCCCAGACATCTGCTGCATATAGGATATACATGAAGAGCTCAAAGACTGTTATTGAAAACGTCAATGTAACATTTGATGAGGATGTGGCTTCTGAACAACAAAGTTCAAAACCCGTAATTACCGGAGTGTTAGCTTCTGTACATATCAGTCCATAACCTGTATGTAAAGAACCTAATTCAGATAAAGCTTCTATGTCTACATCTCATTTATCTGAATTAGATCTATTGTTTGAATTTTTCTATGATGAGTTTCTAGGATCTAAACTTCCTAAATCTGTTGTGGTTGACAGGTCTGAAATTTCAATGACAAATCATCCAATCACTTCGGGCGTATCTACTGAACTAGTTCCCCCGGTTCAGAAAGAAGCTCAAGTTCAAACAGTTACTCCTTCAGTTGAAGTTGCACCTGAAAATGTTGAACCAGAAGTTACTACTTCAGTTGGATGCACTGAGATTGATAATCAACAGACTGAACTTGTTGTCCCAACTGAAACTTCTGTACAAAAGACTTCAACTTTACCCCCAAACAATGTTGAACAAGAAGAAACTGATAGTGGATACTTAGATGATTTGTATGATCTATCTACATCAAATCCGCTCCCTCACGAACACAAGTGGACCAAAGAGCACCCGATAAGCCAAATTATTGGAGATATATCAAAACCGGTGCAAACTAGGTCTGCAACTTTGAACATGTGTATGCATGTTTCCTTTCTGAGCAAGATAGAGCCTACTCGAGTATCTGAAGCTCTAGCTGACTCTGATTGGGTTACTTCAATGCAAGAGGAGCTAAATAAGTTTGAAGCCTTGAAAGTCTGGAGACTTGTACCACGTCCTGAAGGAAAATCTATTATTGGTACAAAATGGGTTTTCAAAAACAAGAAGGATGAAGACTGTATCGTAATTTGAAACAAAGCACGACTTGTTGCAAAAGGCTAGCGACAAGAGGAAGGGATTGATTACGACCAGACTTACACTCCAGTGGCATGTATAGAAGCAATCCGTATGTTTCTAGCGTACGCTGCTAAAAAAAACTTCACTGTCTACCAGATGGACGTGAAAACTGCCTTTCTGAATGGCATTCTTAAGGAGGAAGTTTATGTCTCACAACCTGAAGGCTTTGTGAATCTAAATAAACCAGATTATGTCTACATCTTGGATGAAGCACTTTATGGTCTTAAACAAGCGCCTCGAGCCTGGTATGACGTACTTTCAAAGTTTTTGGTCAAGTCAGGCTTCACTAAAGGTAAAATCGATACGACTTTCTTCATCAAAAAGGAAAAGGCTGATATTATTCTTATTCAAATATATGTGGATGACATTATATTTGGCTCTACAAATCCTAAATTTTGTAAGAATTTTTCAAACCTCATGGTGTCTAGATTTCAAATGAGTATGATGGGAGAGATGAACTTCTTTCTCGGATTACAAGTAAAACAGTTTTCAACAGGGATTTTTATAAATCAAGCTAAGTACATTTTTTATATTCTTCGAAAATTCAAAATGGAAACTTGTAAACCAATTGGTACCCCGATGGCACCTGGAACTAAAATCGGCATGGATCCTTCGGAAAAATCTGTCGATGTTAGAACCTATAGAGGAATGATTGGTTCTTTAATGTATCTTACTTCACGTAGGCCAGATATTATGTTCTCTACATGTTTATGTGCAAGATATCAGGCTAATCCAAAAGAATCCCATATGTCTGCAGTAAAGCGCATCTTTAGACATCTGAAGGGGACTGCAGATCTTGGTCTGTGGTATCCTAAAAATATTGGTTTTGAACTGACGACTTACTCAGATGCAGATCATGCTGGATGTATGTTAGACAGGAAGAGCACATAGGGTCATATACAATTCCTTGGAGATAAACTCGTAAGTTGGGCATCGAAGAAATAACTTTGTGTTTCCACTTCAACGGCTGAGGCGGAGTATGTTGCTGCTGCAAGCTGCTGCTCTCAAGTGTTGTGGATGAGGACGCAACTGCGAGATTATGGCTTCAAATTCGACAAAATCCCGATTTATTGTGACTCTAAAAGCGCTATTGCCATATCATCAAATCCTGTACAACATACAAAGACAAAACACATAGACGTTAGATATAATATTATAAAAGACAATGTTGAAAAAGGTACAATAGAACTTTATTTTGTAAATACTGATTATCAGCTTGCTGATTTGTTTACCAAGCCTCTCGACGAGAATAGATTTAATTTTCTTATCTCGAAACTTGGTATGCATAATCTAAAGACATAATATGTGATTACCTATTAAAGTTTTCTTATTGTTATTTTTCTTCATTTCTTTGTCTTTATTCTGAAAAGATATCTGCACTTTAAGGTGTGTTCATGTTTTCAGGGGGAGTGAGCGAAGATGATTAGATGATCAACATTCATTTGAGGGGAGTTACAATTTTTGCATGTTTAACTGATAATTTTCTGATGCATGCATGCAGGGGGAGTTAGATTATGCAAGATAGGGAGTAAGGAATATGACTTCTCATTACTTCAGATCATAACTTGTACATTCACCATTTTATTTCTTGTTGTCACTTTATTTTTCAATAAATGTTGTGAATAAAGTTGCTTTGACAAACTTTATGACTGATGCAGTTTGAGAGGATGCTTACATGATCATATCATTATGACTTTAAGCTGACTTCATGAGATTTAAGATCGAGCGAAAGGTTTATTTCTATTCTTAATCTCATATATGGTTGAAAGAAGGACGACTTTCAATCATAGAAAAACATATTCTTAAATGTTCAAACCACTTCTGATTCTTAAACGATTTCATGAATATAAAAGTGTGATTTTAAATGTTTTCATTCTTAGATGAGCTGAAATGTTTATAAACCATGTGTTTCCAGAGATAAATACTTGTGTATTATCTTGTCTATATCCTGTCAAGTATTCACACACACCGGTTTAATTTTTATTTAATTCGTTCTTACCATGTCTCTAAATTGAAACTAATTTTTTGATGGTAAGACACCCCGATTGCTATTAAATATTTGAGCGTGATTTCATTTCTAAACGTTCTTTCAAGCATTGTGTGATGAGAGTTTGGTTAGAAGTGAGCTCAATGTTTAAAAAAAAAGAGGGTGAGAGATCAGAGTAAAAGAATATCAAACTTTGCACCAACTACTTTCTGAGTCGGGCAGCCACATTACTAGTGTTTCACAGTTTTTCGTGAACATTATTGAAACAGGCAAATAGCCCATGCCAACTCTTGCTAAAAACCTCACCAGCCACTCATTTTCTTCTAAAAAAGAAAGTGTTTCATATTTTCAAGGGGACGTCACACATAATATATCTGGTTTTCATTTGGAAAATCTGGATATTGAAAAAGAAGGAAGTCTGCCCCACCTTCGCACTTCCATCATGCACAATTGAGTATGTGTTATACTACTGTTGTCTCAGTGGTTTACACAATTTTGAGCCTTATATAAGCAATCATCATGTGCTTAATTCTTTCTAACACTAGCACGAACACACAAGGAATTTGTTTTCTTGTCATAACGTTCATAGAAATATCTTTGTGGTGTTTCGATGATTGAATGGAAGCCCTGGGGGAGTGAACATCAAAAATCTCCTTTCCAATGTGTATCTGTTACATACAGTAACTTTGTGTTACTGACAGACATATTAACTGATTCATTTGTTGATTCAGGTGTTATATTCTAATTTGTCTGGATTTGAAAAGATCTAGATGAATATATTATTTTGGATGGACGGATAATCAGAGGCTCTTGTGTTCTAAAGATTAGTGGTCAGAATTCATGTTGACATTTCTTGCAAAAGTTTTGATGATTTCATTGCTCTAATCATCAAAAAGGGGGAGAAGCTAAAGTTTACGAAATGTCTGGAAATTTGTATTAGATATGGGGAGTCAGAATCAAGAAGTATTTGTGTTCAAGAGTTATTTGCTTGAAGATTGACAAAGGTTGAATGTTCAAAAGTGCAAATTCATAGATTTTTCAAGATGTACTGAATTTTACATAAATTTTCTTTGAAGATTATTTGTTGAAATAGTCTGAGCAAATTATTAAGATAATTTCTTTCTGAAGACTAAAAGATGTTTGAGATAACTTTGGAAAGATTGTTGAAGAGTATATCTACCATCTTTGGGGGTGATTATTATTTTGATTGAAGAATGATTTTGAAAAGAATACCGAAGATTCTGAAGATTGCTAAAATCGATCAAAGTAGGAGCTTATTTTTACTGAACTTAAAGAGAGGATATTGTATTCATAATCTTTTAGATATGATCTATAATCTAAAGGGGGAGATTGTTAGAGCATAAATATCTTGGATACAAGATCACAGAATTCTGAAGACTGAAAGTCAAAGCTAAAGTCAACTCTCAGCATCAATGTCAAAGTCAGTGTAATAAAAGTCAAAGTCAACATTGTTTCTTTTTGTTTTCTAGAGTTGTAAGTGTTTTAGCTTTCTGCGCGTTTGTCTTGTATAGTTTTTTGCGTGTTTCTTAGTTGGTATAAATAGAGTGTTGTGCGTGAATCTTGTAACAAGAACTGAGAGAGAATATCAGATAGTGTTGAGAGAGTTTCAAAGTAGAGAGAGAGAGAGAGAGAGTTTTGTGAGCGTACATTGTAATTATAATCTGTGGTTAATAAGAGTGAGATTTGATGGATTTAATTGTCATCGTTTGATGACATTGTTATCTGGGAATAACAGGAATGTAGTTCAGTGCCTTTGTAATATTCTTGGAGACCACCTTCTCATATAGTTTTGTCCAAAAGATGTTGACATAATCTATATAAAGATCATAGACCACAGCATGGAACAACTTCAAGATGTGAATGTTGGCATTGTCTGTTCCATAAATTTTTGCTGTCAGACACTTGTTGATTACTAAGAATAGGGAATAATAGAAAGGAGGAAAGTTGTTCTTCTTGAAATGGTGTGTCCGTTGCCCCACATAGCCCTTATCTCTTATCCCTTGAAATACTTCAACATATGTAGGAAGGTCATGATAAGAAGTTTTCCCTTCCCTTGCATTAGCAACAGGCAGACTTAGAATAAATCTGAATCTCTCATAATTTAGCACTGAGGTGAAATGATCTATTTCCAATTTGAAAATGGGCACTTTTTCATTGTTAACCCTCATATGACTGAATCTGATAGTCTTCCATGCTTGTTGGGCATATAGTTCTGGTACACTCTCTTTAGCAGTGAGAGCACACCTCAGAAGAAGATTCTTCAGTATGTCAAGAACCAGTGGATCAATCTTGATAGTGAAGTCCATACAATGATTGTTTGGTTGCTGAGGTTTCATTTCTGATGGTGAAATGAGAACATGATCTGGATGAACACCAGGTGGTTGATAGTCTAATCTAGATGATGGCATTGGGCACTCTCTTGATGCCTCAGGTGGTGAGTTTTCACCTATCTGAGCATTTTGGTCAACTGATTGATTATCAGCCATTTGGTACCTGAAAAGAATGAACAGTATGGACAAGGTCCAAGTTGTTAGTGAAAAATCAAAAGTTTTGACATTGAAAACCATTTTTTGAATTTCACTAAGTATAGAATTTGCATGATGCAATTATGCGAATTCCTCACTTAGGAATAAAAATGAATGAAGTTGACACAAAATTCGTATGGACCAATCATACAAATTCTTTACTTAGAAAGAATTTAACTTGAAGACCAGGGAATTTGTGTGAAAGAGTATACGAATTTAGGACTTAGGAAAAATTTAGGATCATCCAATACCGGGGGGCAAGTCTCGGTGTCATCCTCAAGTTGCCACAGGGGGGCAAGATGGTGTACTTCATACGATATGACTTCAAAGCAACAAATAACGAAGTTGAGTATGAAGCCTTGATCATAGGGATGACTCACGACCTGGGGGCAACATGACTACATGTCAAAAGCAACTCCCTTCTGGTCGTGAATCAGATGAATGGAGAATTCATGGCTAAAGACTCCAAAATGACAACTTACCTCAAAGTGGCTAAAACAAAGTATGAAGTATTTAAGCCTTTCTCCATCACACAAATCCCATGGGATCAAAACACCCAAACTGATGCACTAGCTAATCTCGGGTCAACACCCAGTCAATCTTCATTTGATGTTGTCCCGATAATCCACCTAGGAATATATTCTATCGAAAGTGAAGATCACACTCATGCCGTAGACGAGGAAGATAATTGGTCGAGCGACATTAAGAATTTCCTAATAAACGACCAATTTCCTGAAGAAAAAAAGGAAGCTTGAAAGATCCGATTCAAAGCATCTAGATACACCATGATCGGAGGAAGACTTTACCGACGATCATCAACAAAACTAAACTTATGATGTGTCGTCATAAAAATTCAAGTCCAAAGTATTCTACAAGAAATGCAATCATTCGGGTGGTCGCAGTCTAGCGAACCGAATCTCTCGACAAGGTTACTACTGGCCAACCTTACCACAAGACGCCATAAGGTACGTCCAAAGTTGTGAAGTTTGTCAACGACACTCAGTTATGTCTCATTGACAGTCAGAACCATTACATTTGAACTTGATTCCATGGCCCTTTATGAGATGGGGAATGGACATTGTCAGCAAATTACCACCTGCCGCTGGGAAAAAGGTATTTCTATTTGTCCTTACGGATTACTTTTTCAAATGTATAAAAGTAGTTTCCTTCTCCCAGATTCAGGATAAATAAGTTGTCTCTTTTATCCAAACTAACATTATTGGTAGATTTGGAGTCCCATCCAAAATCATATGCAAAAATGGATTACAATTCATAAGCGATAGAACTCGACAGTTCTACGAAGATCGGAACATAAAACTTACGAATTTGACACCTTGTTATCCTCAGTCGAATGGACTCGCTGAGTCGAGCAATAAAGTGATCATCAATTCAATAAAAAAGAGACTCAAAGCAGCAAAAGGCAAATGGGTCGAAGAACTTTTGACAGTTCTTTAGGCTAATCGTACGATGCCTCGTACATCTACAGGGCAAACCCCTTTCTCTTTAGTCTACGGTTGTGAAGCGGTCTTGCTTGTCGAGGCCCAATTACCAACCTCACGACATACGCCGGTCGACAATAACTTAGTAGACCTAAGTTACGACATCGACACTGTTGGATCATTAATTGTATTCAAGATTAAAATGTAGAGAGGGGTCTTAATTGTAATTGCTTATAATTTCCTAGGGTGTATTTTGTAGTTATTTAGGCTAGGCCTTGCCTTGGTCATGTGGACCTATATAAGGCATTGTTTCTTTGAGAATCCCTAGGGCTTCATTTGAATATTACACACACAAGGTAGTGACTACACCGAGAACACACATTCACACTTAGACTTGTGACTAAAGAGATTTACGGCTATTTTGATTGATTCATCTTGATCTTTTATCTTTATTGTGTTGTGTTATCATTAATCAACTAATATATGGGCTTAACATTTGGTATCAGAGCAAAGAATCAAGTTTATTGGATTGAAAAGTGTATTTTTCGAAAACCTCAATGTGTGAAAATCATTTTTGAAATTTATTGTGTTTTTGAGCCTGAAAATGATTGGATTAGGTGCGCATTATGCTATAGAAAATCATCAGATTGCGTGATTCCATTCAAAAACATCAATAGATTGCTATTTTGAAGATTTTCGAAGTTTTTGTTCTAGTGGAGTTCGAACACTGTTCCATTCGAATCTGTGCTCATAAGTTGTTTTTGATGATTAATATTGATTGGGGTTTGATCGTAGTGTATTGGTGAATGAATTGTGTGATTTTTACACTAACATTTGTTAGAATAGAATTTTGAGTCAATTTGTAATGTAGTTGTGTTTAATTGTGTTGACCTTTTTCATGTAGCTTGAGTAGTGGTCAAGTATGTGTTTGACCCTATGTAAGCATATCTTTTGTCTTGTTTTAGTAAGTCTTGTGTTGAAGCTTGTCACATTGTAATTTCCCTCTGTTAGATCAATGACTACGACATTTGTGACTTTTTCTCTCATCTTATTCTTTTCATTGTTAATTCATTTGATTGTGATTAATGATGATTGCCAGATTTCTGGGATCACAATTGGTATCAGAGCTTAATCAGAAACTTCAGAAAGATTTGGATTTGAAGTAGAAAGATCGATTTTTCAAGAAAAGTTACTGTTCTATTGACTCTGGGTTCAAAATCAAATTATTGATTTAATGGACATTTGGGGTTGAATTTGTGTATATAGTGATCTCACAATACCACTTAATAATTCTTGTTCATATTGGAAATCATTTGGATCAACAGATTTGTCTAATTTGATCAAGGTTTCCAATTCCAGAAAGTTTTTGTCGTGGACTGACATCGATCGATTCCTACTTCAAGAGTTATTTTTTTAGAAATTCCTTACACAGGGTTGTTCATAATGTTAAAGTGATCAATCGTGCAAAGTTTCAGAGTCAAATTCAGAGTTTTGGATGGAATTCAGGGAATTTTTGTGAAAATTATAACGAGATCTACAGAATTCGCAGAATCCATGAAGAACTCGCAAGTAGAACTCGCAGAGCCAAAGAATTCGAAGATTCATTTATCTTAGTATTTCTCAAGGAAAGAACTCGCAAACCACAGAGAAGAAGAATTGTTAAGGATGGAATTCGCACAAGGGATTGTACGAAAAGCGAAGGATTCGCAAGTGTGAGATACACGAATTCTGAGGAATTCGTACGTGTGTCTTATACGAATTCTTAGAACTCGCATAAGCTTTCTTGTGAAAAATTTAGAACTCGCATGAGCCTTCTTGCGAAAAGCTCACAATACGTATCCTTTCTTATATCCTTTTGTACGAATTGCTTTCTTACGAATTCTATACTTGTAAATTTCTTTGTGTGTGCCTTGCGAATTGTGTTCCTTGCTAACTTTGTGATACGAATTCTTACTTTCAAATTGTATTTTTTTGATTAGCTTATGTATTCTTACCTTGTTTTTCATTTTGGGTAATTTTTCTGAATTTTTACTTCAAATTTTTCTGTTTTTCTGATAAAAGATCATTTCAAGCATCATTGTTCATAGATACTAATCATGCCTTATACTGATGAGAAGGGAAATTTATGTCTTACTAACAGGGAATGTGCATTGTCATATATGTCAGAGATTCCAAAGATAGAAGCTGAGAATGAGAAACTTAAAAGTCAAAATTCAAAGTTGAAAGCACAAGTTGATGAACTAAATGTCAAACTCAATAAAGTTGAGAAACAAGTATCAACTTATGAATCCAAAGGAAAAGAATGGCTAAAGAAAGTTGATGAAAGGTTCAAGAAAGAGAAAGTTGAACTTGAGAAGATCTTCAATCTGAAATTATCTAAACTTTCAAGGAAAGCTGAGTCAGAAAAGAAAGAGTTAGAATTCAGATGTACAAAATCTTCTAAACAAGTTTCTGAGTTTGAAAAAATAGTCTTAACTGAAAGAGATGTCTTTGTTAAAGAAAAGAAAAGTGTTGAAAAGAAAAATACTTTACTATTCAAAGAAATCTCTGAGAAAAATCAAAACTTGGAGAAATATTTTGAGACTGAAAGAAAACATTTTGAATCTGTGATTTCTAAACTTACTGACAAGATTATTGTCTTATTAACAGATGTATAAAAGGGACAGAAGACTAAATCTGAATTGCAAATTTTTTTTGACAAACTTTGTAATGAAAAAGCGAAGTTGAATGACAAGATCAATAAACTTGAAGTGGCTAATGCTGATTTGTCTTACACACTTGTATTATCTTCTTTTGATAATGATGCAAGTGAATCGGTTTGCTCTTTTGAATAAGTAAATAGCTTGTTTCAAAAAATGATTTTCAAGAAACAAAATGTTAAATCTGAAAACTTGAAAACAAATCAGGTTAAACCTTCTAGTCCATTCTATGTCAAATCTGTTAATAGATATGCTTCTGGATTCAATACTTCCAAGAAAGAGAAGATGATTTGGGTTGTCAAAGGTTCTCCAGAGTCAGTCAAATATCAAAAATCATTTGCAGAAGCTGAACTGAAAAAGATGAACAGAGCTAAAAAAGGTAAAACTTTTCCACCTGATGTTATTAAGTCTAACCAGCATCTAACCAGGTTAGCAAAAAGAAAACTTTGTTGTTCATATTGCTTTACTAATAATTTTGTTCATAAAGCACATGTTCACAAAAGGTATTTTTCTAATAAGAAGTTTAAAGATACTGCTTATCACAGAGGTGGAAACCACTCAATGAAGCTTCCACATACTAACCAGAATGGACCCAAACTTATCTGGGTACCAAAACCTATACAACCTGTGATGCAGGAATCTCCACTCAAGAATGAGTGAGCAGAGCTATGGCTTCTAAACATAGCAATTTAGGACCCAATCTTCAAAGTACAAGGACTATGACTTCTATACATAGCAGTCTAGTACTCATACTTCAATGTCAAGATACTGAAAATCTTGAATGTTATATTCTTACAAGGAGTTTACATTGATTATATCAATTGTCAGTTTTATATATCGAGGAGAATAATTCTTTTGTATAAGGAGAGAATGTTATTAATTGGTATATTTTATATGTATGCACATATGAAGGGGGATCATATCTGTACATGTGTTCACAAGATCCATATAATGTCAAGGGGGAGCTTAGCAAAATCAAACAGACAAATACATCATGTCAAGGAACAGAAGAAACAGATAACAAGTCAAGGGGAGATTACAGATCATATCTGAAAAGGTTTGTAAGTGTGTAGTGTGTGTAACTTGTTTTGGAATTAAAATGAGTAAAAATGGCATTTTTGGAAAGTTTCCTTTTATGGAAAGTTTCTATTTTTGGCATACTTTCAAAAAGTTTATAAAATTAGCAAATTTCCTTATTTAGAATGTTTTTCAAAAGCTGGAAATTATGCTAAGTCAAGAATTCGCATAACACACACATGCGAAATCTGAGGAATTCGCAGATGTGTGTGATACGAATTCTTGAGAATTCGCATATCTAAGTGTTACGAATTCTAACAATTAGCAAAAGCCTATCTGCGAATTATGAAGAATTCGCACCACACTGATCTACGAATTCTTGCACAGAATTCCCAAACTTGTATCTTGCGAATTCTCACACACATTGTCTTGTTTTTCAAAGACAATTCACATCAGTCTATTCTGCGAAAAGGTGTTTGTCCAATAAGATTGTGCCACGTGGCATATTACTCTTGAGTATAAATAGAATTGTTTTCTAAGAAAACCTCACTTTTCGCATTTCATTTATCTTACGAACTGATTCAGTGCACGAATTCTCCCAAAACCCTTGTCTACGACTTCTCGTGTTCTTCGATTTCTTTGAATCTTCAAAACCAAAAGGTATTCATTTGATTTCTTTGTTTGTATTAGTGTTCATCATATCTTTGTTGTTTCATCTTCTTGCAGCTTAACCCTAATTGGATTTAGTTTTAGGGTTTGTCGATTCGTATGGACTGTTCTTCAAGAACTCGTACCGAGCTTTGATTATATTTTCATATATTTTGATCTTGATAATGTTTCTAAGTCGAAATTAGAAATAAAAGACTATTCATATTCTGAAATCGACTTGTTTCGAATTATTATTTTGACCTAATTCGATAAATTGTTGGGATTCATTTTGAATCTGACTTTTCATGTTCTTGAATTTGGGTTTGGATATTCTTGATAAAATTCACGATTAAGGCTTAATAATGTTAAAATCGAAGATTAATCGAACAAAAAGTGTTTATATTCATGAATCGATCCTAACAAAACAGATTTCTAGGGTTAAAACTTAAAAAAGAATCTGGGTTTCTTTTGAAGATTTGAATGTGTTCTTGATGTTCTTATGGATACTTAGAAAATTTTCAATAAATCAAAGTTTATACGAATTCTTGATTTTTACAATTCCTTACGAATTCTGAGTTTCATTGTAAACTTTTTGCTAAGTGTGAAATTCGTATCTTTGTTCTATACGAATTTTGGAATGTCATGTTTCATATTTTTCTTAAGTGTAGATTTCGTAAAAGTGGTATCTTACGAATTCTGGAGTCTTACGAATTCTTCTACCGAATTCTTGCTAGTTTCCTTAAATTCCTAAGTACAGAATTCACACATCCCTATCTAGCGAATTCTTGACTTAGAGTTTTTCAAACTTTGGTTTTCATTGTCAAAGTCATTTTTTTTGAGTTTTTCACTAACCCATTTGGACCTTGTCCATTATTGTTATATCATTTCAGGTATCAATGGCAGATCAGACTGTAGATCAGCAAGTTCAGATCGGTGAGAATTCACAAGAAGCACAACAATCTTCTCAACAATATCCAATGCCATCCTCCCGATCTGATTTCCAAATTCCACAAGATGTGAATCCTGATCAATTCTTGATCTCACCTTCTGAGATGAAACCACAGCAGCCAAACAATCATCATCTCTAGTTTACCATCCGTATAGATCCTTTGGTACTGGATATCTTGAGAAATCATCCACTTCAAGATGCTCTTACTGTTGAAGCTGTTGTTCCAGAACTCTATGTACAACAAGCATGGAAAACCATCAGGGTTTCTCACATGAAAGAAAATGGAGTAAGAGTTCAGATCTTTAAGCTGGAAATTGACCACTTTACATCTATTCTCACACCAGAGAGGCTGAGATTAACTCTTAGTCTTCCATCTGAGACTTCAAGGGAAGGCAGAACCAGTTATGATGAGTTACCTTCTGAAGCTGAAGTACTCCGAGGCATTAGAGATATGGGGTATGTAGGTCAGCTAACTCAAGTGAGCCAGTTCAAGAAAAACAACCTACCTCCATTCTACTACACTTTGTTCTCTGTGATCAATCGGTGCCTCACTGCCAAGAACTTTGGATCAGATAATGCCAGCAGTCACATTTTGAAACTTTTCTATTCACTGGTTCATGACTTGCATATTGATTATGCTCAGATATTCTGGACTGAGCTATATGAGAAAGTTGTGGCCAAGAAGACTTCAAAAGCTCCGAACTACATCCCTTACCAACGGTTCTTGACGCTTATTATCCGAAGCATGTTGACGAGTAACAGAAGCATTCCAACCAGAATCAATCATCCACATGCTCCAGTTACTGAGATGAGGTATCTTATGAGGCAGAAGAAAGAATTTTTATTCACTATGCTTGTGCCTGAAGCTTTATTAGACTATATAGATCCAGAGTGTCCTAGTATCATAGATTATAGAGAGTCTATGGGACGGCCAGAACCGGTCATCCCTACCCAAGGCTCCACCCCTAGGTGAGCGGAGTCTGTGAGGGTTTCTGATACCTTGGGGGTACAGAAACGGGGAGCGAAGAGAAAAAATTCTGAGAGGGGTTCTGGAAGGGGTAAGAGGCAACGACTAGAGGCATCAGGGTCACGGGTTGTTACCCCACGTATAGTGACACCTCATCTCGATGAAGGTCATGGCTCTGAACATGATCTGGATCTTGCAAGTGATGATCAGGCAGAAAATGAAAGTGATACAAGTATAGTGCCATCTGCTTCTAGTTCAAAGGATGATGATCAAACAGATTCTGATACTGAAACTACTAAAGGTGGATCAGATAGTGGTGATGATCATGATGATGATGATAATGCTAATGTTGGAAATTTGGTTGAAACTACTGATGTTGCTACTACTCACACATATCAAGTTGATGTCTGTGATGATGATGAAACTGATGTTTTTGAACCATTCTATGGTACTGATGCCATGGAAGTGGATGAGCAACAACGTGTCAACTCAGTTCTTAATGTTGTTGTTGGAGATATAAGGCAGAACGAGGGAGTTTTAGCTGAAAATTGTGAGAGAGAGAGAGAGAGAGTGAAATTGTAGTAAAAGAACATGGTGAGCATGTGATTACCCAAACCTACATTTCTAAAAGGGCAACCACATCTAGCACTTCGTCGCATGTGTTGTGTTCGGATGCTCAAGTCATAAGCAGCCTACTTATGCACTCGCACACCCTAGCCAACCACTATATGTCTTCTCAACTAGATATAGTTTCATGTTCTCACGGGGAAATAGCGCAAAGTCTACCGGGTTCTCATTTGGAGAATCAAGGTATTGAAAATAGAGAACAATAGCCCCAATTCTCGATTTCTATTCTTTCACAATTGAGTCTAGTGCCATATCGCTTACCAATTATTCTTCCTAGGACACTTTTTACTGATTCTACCATCGGTTGTCTTCGTGATCCGTTTGGAACATCCGTAGTAGATTCGCAATCCGGACTACAAGGATCAGATGGAAGTCCTGTCATCGACACGTCTATGCCAATGATGAACACATGCCATGCAATTGATTCGTCAGTTGTTAAGAAAACGGTTAATCTAAGTGATACCGGTGTTACTAACCCAGACTTCGTGTCAAAGGAACTACTCGACGGTGCCTTAAAGGTTGTTGAATCTCATATTCTTGAGAAGGTACATGAGGAAGTTGGAAGTATTAAACGTCTTTTGAAAGGGAAGGATCCAATAATTCAACCTGAGCCTATCCAACATAGTCAGCAAATTCCAAACACTCAACCTGCTTAAATCTTTGTTGCTTGCAAAGTTGATATCTCTAGCTCCGGATTCTTAGCATGATGCAGATCTTCTTAACCTTCTATAATCTTACCAACAAAATCAACCACCACAAACTGTTCAACCAACAGATGTGGTTAAGGCCTCAGAGTTTATTTCTTTCAAACCTGATGTTATGTTTGCTCTGTCTGAAATCAAACAGGTAGTTCAAAATTCTTGCAAAACCTAAGCAACTGTTTCTACTAGAGAACATGATCATGATCCAGATAATGATCATGAGGGGGAGAAAAGGGAGAAACAGGCAGCTGCTACTGGATCTGGTGTATCAGTTATGGTGGAAGAGAGAACTAATAATGTTGAAGGTGTGGAAAGGGGAGCTAATCATGTTTCTGACCAGAATGATCAAATGGATATTGTATTATATGTTGGAGAGGGTGTTAGATCGAGTGTTGAAAAGCCTAAGATTGCAAAAAGACAGGAAATCTTGGAGATTATAGGTCTTCCTAATCCTGATGTAATTGCTCTTGAAGATGATACTTTTGATGAAGCTGATGCAAAGTATGTGTTGTATTGGAAAATGAAAGAGGAAGATCAAAGAGATGAATTCTTGGAGCTGGAATCTGATGATGAAGTTGTTGATGTTACTGAGTCTGTTAAAAGAGCTCAAGAGATTACATAGAATGAAGCCAGCATACTTGATGATTTATTTGAGGACAGAGACACTGATGCGCTGAATGATATGTTTGCTCAAAGTACACCTGAAGGATTACATTTAAGTCATGTTCTTGAGCATATTCCTGAGCCAAGTGTTGATGCAACTCAATCTGTTCCTTCATTCAGTGAGTTTAGTTCTCATCCCAGTGTTGTTCAATCTGATGTTCGTGAGCAGAATGTTGAATCAACTGTCAATCCTGATTCTGATGTTCATATGTCTTGTTAGATCATAAATCTATTGGATACAAGATCAAGAATACTGAAGGTCAAAGATACAAGAAGTCAAAGCTTAAAGTCAACTCTCATTAAAAAGTCAAAGTCTTTGTAATAAAATGTCAAAGTTAATGTGTTGTATTTTGTTTGTTTCTTTGTAATTCTTGTAGGTATAAATACCTCATTTGCTGTTTAATAGATAGATGAGTTAGAGTTTGAGTTTACATTTTGAGAGAGAATTGTAGAGAGGGAAAGAGGAGTTCTAGAGAGAGAAAGTTGTAAACATTGAAATTGGAAGTAAATGAAAACAGGTAATTGAATCTTTCTTGTTTGTGTGATTAGTTTGCAATTAGATTCTTGAATCAGGGACACACAATTGGTATCAAAGTTGATCCAAACTAAAATCAAATCAAGAAAATGAGTTCGGCACTGTTCATCGAGTTTGAAGATCGATTTTGATCGTTTTGTTTGTTTTTCGAGTTGTAATTGATCAGGTTATGATCGTATAGTGTTTTTGATTGAGTCTGTATATTTTGATTTGCAATTTGCACTGTAATTGTACGTAATTTTTGATTTTGTTGAGTTTTTAGTTCACGAGTTCATGAACACTGTTTCATAGATTGAATTTGTACGTTTAATGTTTTTCCTTGAAATCTTTGTATTGTAATGGGTTCAATATATGAAGTAGACGAAATCTGCAAAGTTTCAGATCAGTTGATGGAGTTTTGAATCAAATTCAGAAAGAAAATCAAGTTTTGGTTTGGATATACGGAAGAACGCGCAAGATCTATGAAACGCGCAAGTTCATCGGAAGAACGCGCAAGCTGAAGAAATTGATTTTTGGGAAAAACGCGTAGAGGGTTATCTGCGAGTTCTAGAAACACGCAGATCGAAGTCTGGGAGTTTAGCTCTTCAGCGTGCGAGTTTAAAGATTGGGGAAATTTTTCTAAGTATTGAAACGTGCACGTATACCTTAGCGTGTTCTACAAACGCGCAAGTCTAAGCGTGCGAGTTTCTGAGGAATAGTGATCTACGAGTTTGTTCAAACGCGCAAGTAGTGCCTTACGAGTTCAGGGAACGTGCACACCTCTATCTGCGAGTTTCTTTATGAACAATCACTTGCGAGTTTAGGCATTTGCGAGTTTCAGCGATCTGCGAGTTTGCCAAAACACGCAAACTTTTGCGTGCGAGTTTCACAAACACGCAAGCTTAAGCCTGCGAGTTTATTAGTGAATAGTGACTTGCGAGTTTCAAGCTTCTGCGAGTTTCTAGTTTCTATAGTGTTTTGCGAGTTTTAACACTTAGTCAAAAATTTTGAGTGTCTGAATTTTCTATATTTCAAGATTTCTTGTATTTTTGTGATTTCTTTTGGACTAACGGTCAAATTTTAAGTTTCTTATTGCATATCTGTTCAAAACAGGTAAAAACAGGATGACTTCCAGAGTCGCTCTCTCAATTGGAACTGATGTCAAGCCTCCGGTGTTGTTCAAAGGAGAATATGAACAATGGAGAGATAGATTTTTGGACTTTGTTGATAGACAATCAAATGGAGAAAACATTCTGAAATCTATCACAGAAGGCCCAATGAAGAAACCTACTTAAGAGATTCCTGCTGGTGGTAATGATTCAGATGGAGCTCCAAGAACAAGGAGAGTGGATAAAAAGTATGCTAATTTCTCTGATGAATAGAAGAAACGGTTTGATGATGATAAACAAGCCAGATATTTGCTTTTACAAAGCATGACAAATGAGATATATGTGAAAATGGATAACTACAATGAAACTGCCAAATCAATGTGGGATCAATTAAGAAAAATGATGTTGGGTTCTAGAGTTGGAAATCAAATGAAGGTAGCTAACTGCATAAACAGCTACGAAGAATTTAGAGCAAAAGAAAATGAAAGCTTGGAGGAGACCTATGAGAGGTTTGTGCTGCTTCTGAATGAGATTTCCAAGAACAAGGTCAACAAGCAAAAAATTGAGAACAATGTGAAGTTTCTCAGCATCTTGCAACCTGAGTGGAAAGAACACACACGCAGGATGAAACAAATGAAAGATTTGAGTGAAATACCTCTACATGAAGTCTACGAGACTCTGCGGCAGAATGAAGAAGAGGTAGAAGAGAAAAGAGCTGAGAAAAAGAAAGTTGAGAAAGCTGTTGATCCCATAGCATTAGTGGCTGGAGAGAAAGAGAATGAAAAGAAAGAGAAGAAGGAAAATAAGAAGACAGTGGTTTTTAGTTCTAAATCAGAGTCTGAATCTAATGTAGATGATGGAGAAAGTCTTAAGCAGGCAATGTTATTACTGACCCGAGCATTCCAAAAGAAGTTCTATAAGAAGCCGAGATCAAATTCTCAGAGATATTCTTCATTAAGCTCAAAGAACCATGAGCATAGAGAAAGAGTGGAAGGAAATAGAATGATTGAGAAAAATCCAGAAGAAAAGAAGAAGTATGTGAATGATTACACAATTACTGAAAAGAAGATGGGTAATGATATGATTAAATGCTACAACTGTGGCAAGATTGGGCATTATGCTAAAGAATGTCGGAAGCCAAAGGTTCGCAACTCAGAGTATTATCAGAACAAATTGCTCTTGGTCAAGAAACAAGAAGCTGGCAGAGCATTAATGGCTGAAGATGAATACTGGTTGGATCATTCTGATGATGAGGAAGAACAAGAAGAGACTGCTCATCTATGCTTGATGGGAAAAGAAGTGAAAGATGATGATTCAGATGATGAGATTGCTGATGAGGTAATGAACTTAACTAAAAATGATTTCATGACCAAAATGGAAGCCATGAGGGTCGAACTTCAAGACCTTCAATCTAAATTGAAAAAGGAAAAAGAAAGAGTTGCTAGGAGAAATGAAAAGATCTTTGAGCTCAACACGTCAGTTATTGAGAACAAAGATTTAATTGATTCTCTACGCAAATTTGATTCTGTTTTTAAAAACGAAAAAGATTGCTTTGAAAGTAAGATTTCTGAATTGCAAAAACAATTGTCTAATTCTGATTCTGAAAAACAAGAATGTGTACTAAAAGCTTTTAAACTGCAGGTTGAGAACAAGACTTTAGAGAAAAAGGTAAATGGTCTGGAAGCAAAGATATATATTCGAGGCCAAACAGATCAAACGATTTTCTTGAATACACCTAATGAAGAAGCTGATTTTAAAGAAAAATGGGGACTAGGTTATGATAATCCTCATTACCTAGAAAAATCTATCAGAAAACAGCCAGGTCTATATAATGCAAATTATATGTATGCGGCTGATGAATATCCTCATTTGAAACTCAAATTTATCACCAAAGCATCAAAAGAAGTTGAGGACAAAGAAGATGAGAAAAGAATGAATTTGAAGAAAATGCAACTACCATTCTGTTATGAAAGACTGAATGATAGTTATCTTTCTAAAACACCAAAATTTCTTTCAAATGATTATTTTGCTAGTTATTCTTCGACTGAGATGGAGGCAAAACCTGTTCAAGCTAAAATTTATGTACCTCCACTTGTCTTAGAAAGCAAAATAATTGAATTAGAAAATATTTTATCTGATGAAAGAATTTTGGGTGATCTAACACAAAATGTATTTTCTACAGTGTTAAAGAACACATATTTTTATGTTTAATCTAAAATGTGTTCTCCATCTTCTAAAGTTCTTCAAACTTCTGCGATTGATTTTGATGATTTATTTGAGTCTGCAAATGATTTTCTAAATTCTGATGAAGGGTGTATCGAGGAAATTGATATGTTTGACTTTAATACTCAACTTCCAAATCATTCTACTTTCATCATAAATGGAAAATCTTTACCAAGTGTACATGAAAAAGGTGAATCATCAACTAAGGTTGGTGAATCAGTGTCTGGGAATGCTTATTACTATGCTAATGGTAAGAAACATAAGAAACAACATTCACAGAAAAAGAACAACACTGGTAAACGCAAGAAAAATCAATCTCAGAAATATGATTTTCCTAATCAATCTAAATCTTTTTTTTTCAGATTTAAGAAAGAAAAGGTCGGAAGCAAGAACTGAATGGCGACCAAAAAGGAAAAATGATGAGATAGCTGAATCAATTTCTGATAATTCATGTAATAGATCTGATAGTAGTGATAATGTTGTAGTTGGTCCAGTTGCTTCTCCTAAACAAAACCTTGTAACTTCTTACAAGCGTTATTCAATAAAGCAATTGACCCAATTATCTTCTACTACTACTAAATCTTATCATTATTGGAGAAATGATTTTGCTTATTATCGTAATTCTAATGATTGGTTCAGATCATATCATGAATATTCTTCTAAATCAGAAGTTTTCAAAAGTTTTCAAAAGAAAAGAGGATCCATATTCAAATGGATGCCAAAATCATGTGCTAATCTGTTAGGACCCGTTTTTAAATGGGTACCTAAAATTGTTGTTTCCTGATTTCTCTTGCAGACCCGGCATACGTGGTACTTGGATAGCGACTGTTCCAAGCATATGACCGGGCAGAAAGATTTATTGTCTAATTATACAGAGAAATTCAGCGGCAATGTACGATTTGGAAACGACATGTTTTCACCGATCTTAGGATATGGTGATATCATTCAAGACAACAAAACGATTAAGAAGGTGATCTATGTCGAAGGCTTAGGGCACAACCTGTTCAGTATTGGTCAATTATATGATAAAGGGTTAGAGGTCCACTTCAAAGCTAAGAAATGTTCAGTTCGTACTGAAGACGGCATCGAACTCTTTGTCGGAAATCGAAAGACAAATCTCTACACTATCAAATTTTCAACGGTTCAGAATGACAATCTAGTTTGTTTACTGAGAAAAGCCTCGATGCAGCAAAGTTGGCTTTGGCACCGACGGCTTTCTCACCTCAAATTTCGGTATATCAACAAACTGGTCAGTGGAAAGTTAGTCAATGGACTTCCTGAGCTCAAGTATGTCAAAGAACATTTATGTGCAGCTTGTGAAAAAGGAAAGATGAAGAGAGCTCCGCATAAACCGAAGCCTGAACCAAGTACCAGCTCTCCGTTAGAGTTGTTGCATATGGATTTGTGTGGTCTGATGCGAACGCAAAACTTAGGCGGAAAGAAATACGTGTTGGTTATCGTGGACGACTATTCGCGATACACGTGGGTCAAATTTCTATGATCAAAAGATGAGACACCTAAAGTTCTCATTACTTTTCTGAAGACGACCCAGGTGAATTTACAGAAACCAGTCAAGCTTATTAGAACCGACAACGGCACAGAGTTCAAAAACAAGATTGTTGAAGAATATCTTGAATCGGTCGAGATTTCACATCAATACTCTGTTGCTCGTACGCCCGAACAAAATGGAGTAGTCGAAAGGCGAAATCGAACGCTAGTCGAGGATGCTCGCACTATCCTTAGCCAATCAGACTTACCTCTATTTCTGTGGGCAGAAGCTATTTCGAGTGCGTTCTATACTCAGAACCGTTCCATGATACACCGTAGATTTCAAAAGACTCTGTATGCTTTCATCAACAACCACACACCAACCATTAAATATTTTCATGTTTTTGGTTGTAAGTGTTTTGTGCTCAACGACAGAGAGAGTCTGAACAAGTTCAGTGCTAAGGCGGATGAGGGCATCTTCATTGGTTGTTCTTCTACATCTGCTACATATCGTGTCTATCTGAAGAAGTCAAAGACAGTAGTCGAGAGCGTAAACTTCACATTTGATGAAGATATGGCTTCTAAACAACTCAGTTCAGAACCCGTGATAACTGGATTTCTAGCTTCTGGGTCAATCAATCCAGAACCTGTACATGAACAGAACAAATCAGATGGCGCTTTTTCGTCTACTAGTCATTTATCTGATTTAGATTTGTTGTTTGAATTTTTCTATGATGAGTTTCTAGGATCTAAATTTCCTAATTCTGTTGTGGTTGACAGGTCTGATGATTCAATGACAAATCCTCCAACTACTTCAGATGTTTCAACTGAACTTTTACCCCCGGTTCAGATAGAAGCTGAAGTTCAAACACATACTCCTTCAGTTTAAGCTGAATCTGTGAATGAAGAACCAGAAGTTACTGCATCAGTAGGGTGTATGATAAGGACAGATCAACAGACTGAACAAGTTGTTCCTACTGAAACTTCTGTATCACTTCCTTCAACTGAACAACTCCCTCCTACTGTACAAACTAAAGAAGTTGATAGTGGATTTTTAGATGATGACCATGATCAATCTTCATCTACTCCACTCCCTCATGAGCATCGCTGGACCAAAGAGTACCCTTTACACCAAGTAATTGGAGATCTCAACAAGCCGGTGCAAACTAGGTCAGCAACTTTGAATCAATGTCTACATGACTCATTCCTCAACAAAATAGAGCCTACTAGAGTATCCGAAGCTCTTGCTGATTCGAATTAGGTGTCTACTATGCAAGAAGAGTTAAATCAATTTGAAGCCCTGAAGGTCTGGAGATTAGTTCCAAAACCAGAAGGAAAGACCGTGATAGGAACTAAATGGGTACTAAAAAATAAAAAGGACGAAGATGGTATTGTCATAAGAAATAAAGCAAGACTTGTTGCCAAAGGTTACCGGTAAGAGGAAGGCATAGACTATGACGAGACATATGCTCCAGTAGCGCATATAGAGGCAATCCGCATGTTTCTAGCCTACGGAGCTCACAAGAACTTCACTGTCTATCAAATGGACGTGAATACTACCTTTCTAAATGACATACTTAAGGAAGAAGTCTACGTGTCTCAACCAGAAGGGTTTGTAAGTTCAGATAAGCCAAATCATGTATACATCTTGGATAAAGCCCTGTATGGTTTGAAACAAGCCCCTCGCGCATGGTATGATGTTCTATCTAACTTCTTGGTCAAGTCAGGTTTTTCGAAAGGTAAAGTTGATTCCACTTTGTTTATTAAAAAGGAGAAAGTTGATATCATTCTTATTCAAGTATATGTAGATGATATTATATTTGGTTCTACAAATCCTAAATACTGTAAGAACTTTTCAAACCTTATGGTGTCACGTTTTCAAATGAGTATGATGGGAGAGATGAATTTCTTTCTCGGATTACAAGTAAAACAGTTTTCAACGGGGATTTTCATTAACCAATCTAAGTACATTTTTTATATTCTTCGGAAATTCAAAATGAAAAATTGCAAACCTATTGGAACCCCAATGGCACCAGGTACTAAGATTAACACTGATTCTTTAGGAAAAAGTGTTGATGTTAGGACTTATAGAGTTATGATAGGGTCTTTAATGTATATTACTTCAATTAGACCAGATATAATGTTTTCAACATGCTTGTGTGCACGATATCAGGTTGATCCTAAAGAATCCCATTTGGCTGCTGTCAAACGGATCTTTAGATATCTGAAGGGGACTGCAGATCTTGGTATGTGGTATCCTAAAGATACAGGATTTCAACCGACTGCTTATTCAGATGCAGATCATGCAGGGTGTATGTTGGACAGGAAGAGCACTTCAGGTCACATTCAATTTCTTGGAGACAAGCTCGTTAGCTGGGCGTCAAAGAAACAATTATGCGTTTCCACATTGACTGCTGAAGCAGAGTATGTCGCTGCTATCAGGTCTTGTGGATGCGAACACAGCTGCGAGACTATGGATTCAAGTTTGATAAAATTCTGATATATTGTGACTCGAAGAGTGAAATTGAAATATATGCTAATTCTGTTCAGCATACGAAAATGAAACACATTGATGTCAGGTATCATTTTATAAAAGATAATGTAGAAAAAGGTAAAATAGAACTTTACTATGTAAAAATTGATTATCAACTTGCAGATTTGTTTACCAAACCTTTAGATGAAAAGAGATTTAATTTTCTCGTATCTAAGCTTGGTATGCTAAATCTAAAGGTCTAATCAGTAATTACCTATTAAAGTTTCTTTTATTGTCATTTTTCTTCATTTCTTTATCATTATTTCTGAAATGATATCTGCACTTTAACATGTTTGTTCATGATCACAGGGGGAGTGAGATAAGATTCTAAGATGATCAATATTATTCTGAGGGGGAGTTTATGGAATTTAATTGATAAATTTTTGTGATGCATATATTTAGGGGGAGTTTATGCGTACAACAAAAGGATTAAAGATATTATTTCTGATTAATTCTGATCAGAGCTCATACTTTAACTGTTTTACTGCTTTATGTCTTTTATATTTGAATAAATTTGTGAATAAAATTGTTTTCACATGACTTTGAGATTTTGCAGAATGAGAGAAGCTATAAAGATCATATCTTTATGACTTCAGCTGACTTCATGAGATTTAAGACGAAGCCAAAAGGTTAATTTCTTATCTTAATCTCATATATGGTTGAAAGAAGGACAACTTTCAATCATAGAAAACATATTCTTAAATGTTCAAACCACTTCCTGATTATTAAACATATTTCATAAATTGGAAGTGTGATTTTAGATGTTTTCATTTTATTTGAGCTTGAATGTTTCACAAACCGTGTGTTTCCAAAGATAAATACTTGTGTATTGTCATTTCTATATACTTTCAAGTATTCACACACAACGGTTTGAGTTTTTGTTCAAAATGTTCTTACCATGTCTCAAATTTGAAACATATTTTTCGATGGTAAGACACCCCGCTTGTACTTCAATGAATTTTGAGCGTTATTTCATTTTGAAACGTTCTTTCAAGAATGTCTGTATCTTGATTCATATAGACAATATCCATTATTCTTGACCATAAGCTTTGATTGTTATATCATTCATTTATGATAATTTTCATACAATGTCAGATTTTCAAACAAGTCTTTTGCATTCATATTCATTCATTCAATATACTTGTTTGAAAATACTTCAATGTTTAAAAAAAATGTTCATATCTTCATGACTATATTCTGAGCATATATACATCTGACTTGTATTTTACGCTTTAACTGATAAAGTTAAACCATATTGAGTAACATTATGCTTTCATAGGATTACATGGGTTCTTTATGTTAGGACTTAAATGAATCTTCTATGGATTCACGATAACCAGTGTCTCCTACCCAAGAAGTTAATCCTTAGTGATTGAGTGTGAGGAGTCTAAAAGAAATGAGTGTGGGATGTGTGACGAGGTAAAATGGAAAAGAGAGTTTGGTTAGATGTGAGTTTAATGATTAAAAGAAAGAGGGTGTGAGATCAGAGTAAAAGAATATCAAACTCTGTACCAACTACTTTCTGAGTCGGGCAGCCACATTACTAATGTTTCACAATTCTTCGTGAACATTATTGAAACAGGCAAATAGCCCATGCCAACTCTTGCTTAAACCCCACCAACCACTCATTTTCTTCTTAAAAAAATGTTTCATATTTTTCTGGGGACGCAACATATAATCTATCTGGTTTTCATTTGGAAAATTTGGATATTGAAAAAGAAGGAAGTTTGTCCCACCTTCGCACTTCAATCATGCACATTGAGTCTGTGTTTATCTACTGTTGTCTCAGTGGTTTACACCATGTTGAGCTTTATAAAAGCAATCATCCGTGCTTAATTCTTTCTACACTTGCACGAACACACAAGGAATTTGTTTTCTTGTCATAACATTCATAGAAATTTCCTTTGTGGTGTTTCGATGATTGGATGGAAGCCCTGGGGGAGTGAACATCAAAAAGTTCCTTTATATTGTGTATTTGTTACACATAGTGACTTAGTTTTACTGACAAACATTTTAACTGATTCATTTGTTGATTCAGGTGTTACATTCCTATTTTGTCTGGATTTGAAAAGATCTGGATAAATATAGTTACGGATCAACGAATCAGAGGCTCTTGGACAGATCAGAATGGTCAAAGTCATTTCTTGATGAAAGTTTTGATGAACCAGATGCCCGTTTCATCAAAAAGGGGGAGATGAATTACAGAAATGTCCGGATCAGAAATTTCAAAGATTTGAAAGTTTGAAAGATTGTTCAAGCAAAGTCAAAGAATGTTTGAAGATGTGCTGATTTTCTGAAATTTTCTTTAAAGATTATTAGCTGAATCAAGTCGAGCTAAATCTGAAGATAATTTCTTTCTGAAGTCTGAAAGAGTTTTGTGATAATTTTGGGATATTATTGAAGATCGTTTCTATCATATTTGGGAAGATTGTTATATCTTTTGAAGACATACTTTGGAAGAACTCAAACAGTTTTTGAAGATAAAGATGTTATAAAGAAAAGGGGAGATTGTACTGACAGAGCTTAAAAAGGGAGATTGATTTGCTAAATCTTTTAGAAATGATCTTGAATCCAAAGGGGGAGATTGTTAGATCATAAATTTGTTGGATACAATATCAAGAATACTGAAGGTCAAATATACAAGAAGTCAAAGCTGAAAGTCAACTTTCATTAAAAAGTCAAAGTCTTTGTAATAAAATGTCAATGTCAATGTGTTGTATTTTGTTTGTTTCCTTGTAATTCTTGTAGGTATAAATACCTCATTTGCTGTTTAATAGATAGATGAGTTAGATTTTGAGTTTACATTTTGAGAGAGAATTGTAGAGAGGGAAAGAGGAGTTCTAGAGAGGGAAAGTTGTAAACATTGAAATTGGAAGTAAATCTAAACAGGTAATTGAATCTTTCTTGTTTGTGTGATTAGTTTGCAATTAGATTCTTGAATCAGGGACACACATGTCTGATATTCATGTTTTTGATACTCATATGGAAGAAGAATTGCCATATCAAAAGTAGCCTAGAAGTCCAGTTCATCAAGAGAAGTTTGTTAAAGAACCTTCGTTTGTGCCAAAGTTTCCACAGACTGAAGCAGGTCCTTCAGATAAACCAGCAGAGGGTTCTATTCCATTTACTGGATATGATGAATCTGGTATGTCTATGCAAGATATTAAAAGAATCAGAAGTATGTTAAGAGTTCCTTACATTGAAGAAGGTGTTAAGATTTTTGTGAGATATATTAGACAGTTGGATTAAGCACAACTTCTGGGTATTCAAGACAAGTAACCAGAGTACCAGAAGGATTACATCAAAATGTTGCAAGTAAGAAGCAGAACTAAAAAAGAAGTCAGGATCAAGCATGAAATTGTGCAAGTTTACTTTGTTACCATGAAGAAGTATAATAGCATATGGTATCCACATTTTGAAGTTCAGAGGAAGAACTTGTCTACTTATACTTTCAGTGAAGCTGATTTTCCAAACATAAACTTTTGGGATATTGAGTTTATGTATCATGACTTTAGAAGTAGAGCCATCAGACATCCTGATATTGTATTTTCTTTGGATTGCGTCAAGAGGTTTATCCGAAGGCATATCTATCATACTTATTTGTATGATTTTCAGCTAGGTATTGAAACTAACCAAAGGAGGGTTAATTTGCTTGCACTTGGCATGACTCATCATCTACTTGAAGAGATTCCACTCTACACAGTACTAAGAGAGCCAGAACTTGGTGTTGTGTTTGAGAATGATTTTAAAAAGGAGAAGAGATTTATGAGAGCAGCTGAAGCTGCTAAATATTCTGATGGAACTATGAAAGATGTTTTGAAGAAGCTAGAAGAAAAGTATGAGGAGAGTGAGAAGCAAAGGTTAGCTGAAAATGATCATATGCCCAAAATGCAAAGGATTTGTACTGAAGATGTCATAGATATAATCAAGGATAGAATAAGATTCAGACAAGCAATCAGAAGGTTTGAGGGATATCTAGGATTGAGAAGAACTAGTATGAAGAGATGGAATAGGTGAAGTTTTTCAAATTGATTAAAAAGGGGGAGAATGTTAGAATAGAATTTTGAGTCAATTTGTAATGTAGTTGTGTTTAATTGTGTTGACCTTTTTCATGTAGCTTGAGTAGTGGTCAAGCCTGTGTTTGATCCTATATAAGCATATCTTTTGTCTTGTTTTAGTAAGTCTTGTGTTGAAGCTTGTCACATTGTAATTTCTCTCTGTTAGATCAATGACTACGACATTTGTGACTTTTTCTCTCATCTTATTCTTTTGATTGTTAATTCATTTGATTGTGATTAATGATGATTGCTTGATTTCTGGGATCACAACATTTAACCTTTTGATGTGTTTCTGGATTAAAAGTCGAGTACAGGGACGTTTTTGTGAAGAACTCGCAAGATCTCTGAATTCACAGAGATTGTTGATTTTGTCTAAGTATAAGATTCGCATGTGTTTGTATTACGAAAACCTCAAGACTCACAAGAACCTTATCTACGAAAGTTAGGATTTGCAGGACTTCTAAAAGTTGAAAATTTGATTAAGTATAAGTTTCGCAGGTGCCTTGGCTACGAATACTGAAGAACTCGCAGACCTCTAGTTTGCGAATTCCCTAAGATTCGCATGTTGTGTCTATGAATCCTCAACCTTTAACATCCAAAAATTTTCACTAAGTAAAGAATTCGCAGGTTCTTATAATAATAACACCATTCAGGTTGCGAAAGTTAATTTGCGAAAGTTAAGTGGGAAGTTAAAAAATTTCTAAGGCCAGTATTCGTAAGTCTGTGTCTTGTGAATCCTTGCTTACGAAAGCTTTGTGGTGCGAATTGTGAAAACTTGCAACCTGAAACATTTTCTAAGTATAGAACTCGCAACTCTATACTCTGCGAATTCTACTTGTGAAAACTAGTATTCTGAAATCTCTAAGGCAAGGATTTGCTAGGTATTGCTCTGCGAATTGTTAAGGTTTCGCAGGTCTACTGTTTGCGAATTCTATCTGTCTTGTTTGCGAATTTTGAAGTGTTTCCTTCTATCTGCGAATCTTTCTGTGATTCTTATAGCTTGCGAATTCTACACTTGAGTATTTTTAGAAATTTATCTTTCTGGAAATTTTTTAGTGTAGATTTTATCCAATTCTTGATTCAAAGATCTTATTAGTTGATTTAAATTGTACAGATAAGTTTGCAAGATTATCAACATGCCATACATTGATGAGAGGGGAAATATTGTGCTTACAAAGAGAGATTGTGCTTTAGGTTATATGCCAGAGATTCCAGCACTCGAAGCTGAGAATAAAAATCTGAAGATTCTGAACTCATCTCTTCTATAACAGATTGATAGATTGAAAAATGATAAAGATTTAAAGAAAGAACTTGTTTGCTCAGAATGTATCTCTAACTCAAAGATTAATTTTGCAGGAATAATTGAGTCTAAAGAAAAAGAGATTTTAAATCTTCAAGCAAAGCTGAAGAAGTTTGAAACTTGTGAAGGGCTGAGACAAATGAACTCACAATTTTTTGCTGAAAGAGATTCTTTGAAAGACAAAGTCTTCAGTCTTGAGGTTGAGATTAATATGATGAAAGAAAAAGCAACTGAAGACAGAGACAATACAAAAGCCCAGGATGAGATGAAAAAGATTGAGAAGAAATCATTAGAGCTGAAATGCATAAAGCTTTCCCAACAAGTGACAGATTTCGAGAAAGTTATCTTTCTTGAAAGAAATAAATTTGAGAAAGAAAAGAAGAAGATAGTTGAGAAAAAGACTTTAGAAAAAGATTTTACTAAAGAAAAGAAAGTATTTGAGACTGAGATTGCTTAGCTGACAAGAAAGTTATCTGAACTGTCATCAACTATTCTGAAAGAAAAGAAGACAAAGTATTGTTGGGTCTGAAATATGCTAAACATGGTTACTACTTCTAGTTCAACATGGTTAATACTTCTGAAGTTAATATTCAACACGGTTACTACTTCTGTGGTTAATGTTGCTAGTTCTAGTTAATGCTGCTAGAAGAAAACAGTTAATACTTCTAGTTGTTAATACTTCTAGTTAGTACTTCTGTTATTAGTACTGCTAGTTCAAAGTTAGTACTGCTTGAAGAGATTAATGCTGCTGAGCATGGTTAGTACTGCTAGAGTTAATACTGCTCAGAGTATTAATGCTGCTTATGATTAATACTGCTTATAAGATGGAGATCTGCATGAAAGGATAACAGTTGGATAATCTAAAGATATACATGGAAGCTTAGAGATATACATGGAAGCTTAGAGATATTCATGGAAGCTTGAAGATAATGATGGAAGATAAACTGAAGATTATGGAAAGCTTGGAGATAATGATGGAAGATATTCTGAAGATATTTTATTAATTGTAATTAGCTTTTATCTTCAGTATATATATATATAGTATTGTTTAGAATAGTGAGATAACAATAGTTTTCATTCTTTTAGAGAAAAACAACCTCAAGGCATAGATCCTAATTCTAGAGAAGTAGAATTCGTATTGGTGAGCCTGTTCATCAATATTGAGGTTGAGTGAGTAATCTTGTAACTTCAAAGCATTCAATAAAAGCTTATAGTTTGTTATTCATAATTATATACTGTTTTTGATTACTGTTTGATCAAATATCAAAGTGTTTTTCCGCAACTTCTTTGATATTAGTTTCTGAGTATTAATTCTTGTTAAGAATTCGATCCTGACAAGTGGTATCAGAGCTAGTATTCTCAGAAACCTACACTCAACATCACATCATCATGGCTAAAGGTTCAGAGTCTTCAAGCTCAGAAATTCCTACAGAGGTAACATCTAATCTTTGTTCTAAATCCTGTATTGAAACTGTTAAAAGGTACAGGGATCACAATCAGAAGATGAGTGATGACCTTAAGAGATTAGAAAAAGATATAAAAGACTATGTAAGGATTGTAGAGAGATTTGAAGATCAGATCAAAGGTTTTCAAGCCAATGAGCTTCAACACTCTTATGACACAAACTACTTGAAGTGGGAGAAAGATCAGTATGAATTTAAGCTAAAACAGAAAGAAGAGGAGAATGAGAAGATAAAGAGGGAGTTTGAGAAAGCCAAACTGGATATTGAGAAATTTTCCAATGCTTCTAAAGCAATGGACTCTTTACTCCAAACTCAAATCCATGACAAACTTAGAAGAGGAATAGGCTATAACACCACCCCACCACCATACAACAACAACTACATCCCTCCTATATCAGACTTGCTAGAGACCAAGAATAGGAAGGAATCATCTGATGGAGCCACAAAGGTAGATCCATTAGAAAAAGTGGTGGTTGAAACAGACTCTGAAGAAGAGAACTTTAATGAAAAGAGTAAGAAGAACACTGTGAGTGGTGAGATTCCTATAGAAAATAACATTATCACCAATGAGGGATGTGGAAAGGCTTGGATCAAGTCTAAGGACATAGAAAAGACTGAGAGAAAGTCTGAGAAGGTCCATTATAAGCAAACCACAGTTGTGAATCCTGTCCCTTGTAAACAGTGTTCTTGCAATAAATCTGAGCCCCAAAAACATGATAAACCAAGGGGAAACCAGAGAAACTGGACTAATCAGTGGGCACAAAAACAAGGAGTTGATTTGAGTAAAATCAATAGACCAAAACCTTGTTTTATCTGTGGCAAATTGAATCATCTTGCCAAACACTGTTATTTCAACCCTATCAACCAAAGAGTCACTTTTCAAAGAAAACCACAAAACTCTTTTGGTTATAGGAATCAGAGAAGGAATCATATGGCTGAGAACAGAGCACCTATAAGATCACATGCTCAGAACAAGTTTGGTAAATCAAAGAAAAATACTCCAAATAAGCCAAGGAGTAATTTAAAGACAAAGAAAGCAAACAACTTTGTTCAAGTTTGGGTTCCAATTGCAAAGAAACCTGTTAGTACTGCTATCCCAGATAGTACTGCTAACAAAAATAGTGCTGCTAACTTGATTAGTACTGCTAACCAAGTTAGTACTGCTAACAAAGCTAGTGCTGCTTCTAGTAGTAATGCAGCCAAGCCTATAATCTTGACAAAGTACTCCAGTCATGAGATTCCTAAACAACTCATTCAGACCAAACTGACAGATTATATTAATGAGAAAGGTCAACCCAAGACCACTTTGGCTTGGGTTCCATCAAAGACTAACTGATTTATCAAGTGTGCAGGGCAATCAAAAGCTCAAGAGGAAGAGCATTTGGAATGAAGATAATGGTTGCTCTTGGCACATAACAAGGAACATGGATTGCCTTCAAATTCTTTAAAAGATTTGATGGAGGACATGTTACTTTTGATCCAGCAGAAGGTAAGAAAAGTGAAAAAGGTATAGTTTCAAAAGATAAAGTAACTTTTGAAAATTTTATGGTATATGGTACTACTAACCTTGTGTCTGTAAGTGTTTCAGGTTGCTAATACTGAAAGGTAGTTAGTACTTCTAGTTCAGTGAATACTGTCAGACTGTGTTAATGCTGCTGGTATGTGTTACTACTGCCAGTCTGTGTTAATGTTGCTGATAAGTGCTACTACTGCTAATGTAAGTTTTCTATACCTAAAAATGATCTTCATTGATTTTATGTCAAACCTGGATATCAATCAAAAAGCTTTTATCTGTATCCAAAGTTTGTACAAGAAGTACTTAATAAGGAATTGACGGACATACTTCACTTTGATGAGGTATATGTACCTAAACCCCCTAAAGGCAAGGTTTTCTCAAACATGAGAAGATCTGCTAGGGACTCTGAAGGAGTTGACACCCCATTGTTCTCTACAATGATGGTGGTGTCCCACACTGAAAAAGGTATGGCAGCAGGGTCAAGGCCCTCATTAGACATTCCCACTGCTAGCCAATCCCAACCTTCCCACTCTATATCTATCCCACAGTCTCTACTTCATAAGCCAAGTTCACCAATAAAACAGATAAAGAAAACAGGTAAAGAAGGCTCCTTCCCTTCTTGTACCTTCACCCACTAAGCCTTTAAGCCCTCTAAGGGAGGATTCTCCTTTAGAGAATATCCAAAGGGAAACCATAGAGGTGTCTCCCAACCTCAAGAAGGTGCTCAATAAGGAGATGCAAGAGCATATGGGTTGTAAGGCTCACACTACTGACTTTGCACAAAGTGCAGGACAGGACAGTGTGAACATATCTAAGACCTTCCCCATGGCAACTTTAGATGAGTAATTATCTAAAGGTCCCAGGTGCCAAGAAACCAAGGGAGTAGAAGGTGCTTCTGCTAGGCAGAAGATCTCTACTAAAAGATCCAAGGATCCTTCAAAGGTGGTAAACACATCTAAAGGAGGTGAGGACAGTTTAACTACAAAGAATTGATGGATTCACTTGGTACAATTTGTCTGAAAGTTCACAATCAAATTATGGAGATAAAAGAGATGAAAAGATCATGATTATTTCAAAAAGGGGGAGACTTAAACATCTGAACTTGAGAAGAATTGAGAAGGAGAATCAAGTTGATATGAAATCTTATTTTGAGGGGGAGATAAGTGAAGAAGCTGAAACAAAGCAGTAACTACAACAGAAACAGAAAAGAAGATAACAGCAGAAACTGAATCAAGAAGAACTAAAAGTTGCAGAAAGTTTTGAAATTATCATAAAGACCCTATGTTGAAGAACTTAACTTCTCAGTTTTGAAAAGTTAAGTTAGGGGGAGATTGTTGGGTCTGAAATATGCTAAACATGGTTACTACTTCTAGTTCAACATGGTTAATACTTCTGAAGTTAATATTCAACACGGTTACTACTTCTGTGGTTAATGTTGCTAGTTCTAGTTAATGCTGCTAGAAGAAAACAGTTAATACTTCTAGTTGTTAATACTTCTAGTTAGTACTTCTGTTATTAGTACTGCTAGTTCAAAGTTAGTACTGCTTGAAGAGATTAATGCTGCTGAGCATGGTTAGTACTGCTAGAGTTAATACTGCTCAGAGTATTAATGCTGCTTATGATTAATACTGCTTATAAGATGGAGATCTGCATGAAAGGATAACAGTTGGATAATCTAAAGATATACATGGAAGCTTAGAGATATACATGGAAGCTTAGAGATATTCATGGAAGCTTGAAGATAATGATGGAAGATAAACTGAAGATTATGGAAAGCTTGGAGATAATGATGGAAGATATTCTGAAGATATTTTATTAATTGTAATTAGCTTTTATCTTCAGTATATATATATATAGTATTGTTTAGAATAGTGAGATAACAATAGTTTTCATTCTTTTAGAGAAAAACAACCTCAAGGCATAGATCCTAATTCTAGAGAAGTAGAATTCGTATTGGTGAGCCTGTTCATCAATATTGAGGTTGAGTGAGTAATCTTGTAACTTCAAAGCATTCAATAAAAGCTTATAGTTTGTTATTCATAATTATATACTGTTTTTGATTACTGTTTGATCAAATATCAAAGTGTTTTTCCGCAACTTCTTTGATATTAGTTTCTGAGTATTAATTCTTGTTAAGAATTCGATCCTGACAAGTCTGATCTGCAAAAGAAGTTTGATCTGATATCAAAGTAAAGAAACAGTTTGTCTTCAAAGATAAAATAACTTGAAGAGATCATGTTCAAGGTGAAGTTGACTGAGTCAAAAACTCCAGAATCAATCGTCCAATCACCAAGAGATGATCAAGCTGATTCTGCATGCTCATTCAAAACAGCTTCAAGTTCACTTTTTTCAAATGTTTCTAATAATCCTTTATTTGATTCAGATGATAGTCTTACTTCTAAATCTAAAGATCAGATTCGTCCTTCTAATCTTTTCTATGACAAAAATGTTGATGGTTCAGGTAACATCAAGAAGAAGGAGCCTCAGAAGAAAAGGCTCTGGAGAAGAATAGATGAGAAAGATAAAGAAAAGTGGATTTGGATTGTGAAAGGTTCCTCTGAGGAGAAGAAGGAACAAAAATCATTTGAACATACATCGAATGCTAAAAGGAACAGTGCTTCTAAAGGTAAAACTTTTGGCAAACCTGATCTGGTTTACACATTCAGGAGTAAGTTTATATTCAATATTTTTTTTCTTTCTACATTAATAGTTGATCATTGTGTTCTCATAAATATATTTTAATGGGTTTATGCATTATTCAAGGGGGAGTGAACAAAGAGAATATTTTTCAAATATTATATCTAGTTTTGAGGGGGAGTTTCTGATTTTCTTTATATGAATGCTAACTCAAATTGTCATATCTAGTGCATTTGTGTAGGGGGAGTCAAAGAGCTTAAAAAGGTAAAATTTTTCTGAGTTTGCCAGCTTTGCGCATTCCGTTGGTCATGCAAACCTTGTTTTGCGTATCCTTCATGAAATGCAAACCTTGTTTTGCGTATCCTTCATGAAACGCAAACCTCGTTTTGCCTATCCTTCATGAAACGCAATCCTCGTTTTGCGTATCCTTCATGAAACGCAAACCTCGTTTTTTGTCTCCTTCATGAAACGTAAACCTCGGTTTGCGCAACCAACATGACGCGCAAACCTTCCCTGTTTTTCTCTGTTTCTTTGATTTTGCAGATCTTAAGCTGTCTCGTCTCCAACATTGGCATGACCTAGTTGAACCAGTTCATCAAGGTCATGAGGGGGAGAAATCAGAGAAGTCAAGGAGATTTTAAAGAGACAAAGATCTCAAAAGTTTATCTGTTGATCAAGATTCGCTCAAAGATTCTATTCTTTCAGCTACAACTGATTCTTTTGCTGTTCCTGCTCCGAACACCACAGTTCATTCAAGATCATTCAAAAGAGGTGTATCGTCTAGAGCTCAAGACAGCAAAGACAACATAATCTGAAAGATGCTGAGAAGAATTTTTTTCTTAAAAGTCAGAATGCTTCTCAAAGTCGCTTTGTTGGTCCGTGCTGATTTAGAAGATAAATTTTTGAAGACCAAAGCGTCAATGATTACTAAGGGGGAGATTGTTAGGTCTGATTTTATAGTAATCATTGTATTTATAGGGCTTGGTCAAATACTGTGATTAGTGTCCTATTTTGTGTTGTATTGACCAAGGGTATTTAAGTCCCTTTGGTCTTTGTTCTTTGTAAGGATTCACACGCTCATATCAATACACTCTTACTTTGCACACCAAGTCTCTCTCTCTCTCTACTTTCTCTCTCTAAGAATCAGTGATCTTGGACTATCAAAAACCAATAAATCACTAACTCAAAACCACAACTTAGAAACCATAAAAACCAATGTTCTAAAAAACTCGCCGCACAGCCGCCATGGCACAAGGTTTGTGTCTCACGCCACGTTAAGCATGTGGCAGGCCATGGTCTATTGCGCAGTTTCCGTAATACAATATTTGATTTTTCTTTATGTTTTTAATATCTTATTTGTTAGTTTTTAATATATAACTTAATTTAACTTACTCCTTATTTTTGACTAATTGACTAACAATATAAAACATATGTTTTTATATATAATATTATATATGAATTCAAAATTTGACGCCATAAGTCACGCCTTGAAAACACCATGTCTTCGTCGTGGCTTCTAAGGCTTGAGGTTTGGCCTCGCCGCCACGCCACGCTTCAAACTATTTAGAACCTTGATAAAAACACAGGGTGATTTTTACATACCGAAAATTACGGGTGTCACAATCCTCCCAACCTTAGAATGATTACATCCTCAAAATCCAGTTCTTAAATAAAGCATTTAAATGCTACACTCCACACTTATCGGATTTCCTCGGTCCCTAGAAGTAGCTTATCCCCTTCCTTGCAATAGTTAAACAATGACAAAAGAAATCTCCCAAACATCAATGACATCAATTCTACTACCTACACAACACTCAAACTGTGTGAGCAACATTACACAGTCCAAAAACACCACACAATACGCAACACAAGTCCGATAATTATCTTGTTATCTACCCATCCCAAAAGGGTAACATTATAAGGATATAAGCTTCAAATAACATCATTTTCACAAAAGCAACCATTTCCTCTTTCATAGGGTGCGTCTCTAACCCATTTCAGTGTTAGTTGATATTCGATAACTACTTGACAAAACTGCCATGATTATTTTCACCCTGACTCTCACATCCAATATCCTCTTCGATATGTTACACTTATATCAGAGTGAACATATAACTTTGCTAGAGTAGTTTCTAACCGTATGACTTTGGTTGCCTCCCAACCTTAGGTGACCCATAATACTTCAAGGGTAGCTCATGATTTCAACTACTCAAGTCAACCATTGTCACCCAAAATGAATTCACTCTGAAATATTCTTAACAACCACTATCAGCCGAAATACTCTTCTCTTTCGCATTTGACATTTCGATGGTTTTTCGCAAAAGCTTACCCGACTACAACCAGAATTAATCCCTTCTATGTAAGTACTCACTATCATGTCGATATTTAACCTTGATAAATCAAAGTCTCCTCAATAATAGGTTTCTACTTGAGATCCACGTCGACGTTCTCACTAAGTTTTTTGATATTCAGTACCATAAAAGATTCATCGTCTTTTCCTCGACGAAACCTCCTAATAAGTAGCTTGGTCTAGATCAACACGCTCTGGATTAATCCCCCAAACTGACACAAGACATGACCACCATAAGCATTTTACAAAATTCTTAACACAACCATTCTTGCCATTGGCCTGACGTTACATCCCAGAATGTACAAATTGTAACGCCTAGAATTTCGGTGAGTTTTGTGATGCCATTTCTAATTATTGAATTATTATAAGTGGTGTGGATGAACTATTATTTTATTTCCTTAATGAGTGATCGAACCATACAAAGAAAATCCAAAATTCAGCCCTCGGTACTAGGGGCGAGAGTGCCCGACGACTATGCCATAGGACATAGTCGTGTATCACAATCGCAACCTCCAACCTACATACGGTACTTATTGGGCGATAGTGCCCGGCGATAGTGCCTAGCAATAGTGCCTAGCGATAGTGCCAGGGGAACGTACCGAAGGGCCCTCTAAGCGGGCAACTACTCCCGACGACTATGCCAAGGGCATAGTCGCGTGTCACTGTAGCCGACGGGTCCTGAAGCATTTAAATCCCTTTTTCTTATTTACTACTCCACTTAATTTTCTTCAAAGAACTCTCCCAACCTCCCTCGTCATTGATTTCGGTTCTAGAAGCTATCTAGGGTTAATCTATACACATTTATTACAAGATTAATTGTCACCAAGCAAGTTTGGAAGCTAGGAACAAAGATCCTCCATCTCCATTGTTATCTTCTTCAAGAAAAGAGGTTCAAGGGTTTTGGGTTTTTATCTAAACCCAATAATGTGAGTTCATCTTTTACTTTCCAAAACTATATACACATTAAATGTCTTATTTATGTTACCTAAAGACTTTGCATCATTTACTCCCCCTCTATTGGATTTTGAGATAAATAGGTCAAAATTAGGGTTTTCAGTATTTTGAATATTTTTGATGAAATATTTGTGGGAAATGGATAAACACTCATGATTGATGATTACTTATAAACTATGATGAGTTTTGGAACCCAAAAAGGTATTATCATATTTTATGGGTTTATTGATGAAATATGGATTTTTACACTTAAAATTTTCTTGAATGCAAATGTTTGAAGTGTTGGGAAAGGGTATAGTATACTTGCAAATATGAACATGTTAGACTATTATGTAATGGATCCATAGGCAAAAAAGTTAGGTTATCTCATATTGATAAGATGAAGCATTTGACTCTTATGTTTGGGAATGATACTAAATGTTTATTAAAGTTCCAAAGAGGAAAGAATTGTCAAGGATGCCGAAATCTCAAGGTAAATACCTGGATAGGGTTGAACTTGGGGATTTTGGGGTAAAAGACTTTGATAAAGTTGAGCCCAAATTTTATATCGGACTAAAGACTTGGATAAAGTTGATGTTCATAATGACTAAAGATCTGGATAAGATTGATGTAAAAAAATATCCATCCTTGATATGTCTTTGACCAATCTATAAGCTTCAAAAGCCCATCATAGAGAAAAATAAACCGGACTAAGGTCTCCCAAGACTTTTTTAAGCCAAAACCGAGCCAAAAACTCAAAACTCAATTGACCATCAAATAAAGGTCATCAAACCAATAAAACACATTTAACCGGCATTTATGCAACTACATATCTCAAAGATATGATTAACTCAAAACTCATCATTGGTTGAGACAAACCATTTTCCAAATAAAATCATGTTCTTATATTTCCAAGATATCTCATAACACAATAACGTGCATTTTCCAAATGGTTTATAAACCAAATTCACCAAAATACATTAATACCAAATAATACCCATTTGTAAGATAAATCATAAAAATGACCCACACTTATTATTTATTTGCAAAAACTCACATATCCCGAATATAAGCATTTTCAAGATTCATGATCAAATATGCAAAACTTACTAAGTAACCTACCTATCCGACAAATATCAAGTAAATCATATTTATACTTTAAAATAAATATTTTTGGCATGTACATAGTTTTCAAAAAGCAACTTGAACTCACCTTGCCAAATTTAGGCTAAATCAAGATTTTACCCCAATCTTGAGCTTCCTTGAAGAAACTTGAATCTACGAATCCTAGATCCACAAGCTTCCATCACATAAACAAACAAACTAATTTCTTTAGAATCATTCTCCAAACACTTCTCATCATAATCTTCATTTTGACAAAAACCCTAATTTTGACCTAACTTTTCCCAACATCAACCAAACCAAAATTTGAGGAATAAAAACACTTGGAAGTCTGGTAAGTGGATAGAAGTATACACTTTAGCACCCATTTAGGACTTCATTTTACCTTATTTTACATCTTTCCCAATCCTATCTTGAGTTATCTTGTCTTATTTTACACTTTTAGTTTGATTGGTGCTAGGATGTAGAAAATGGTAATGTTCTATGTTTATTGGTGAAAACAATGCTAACAGACTGTTTCTATAGCAGGCACTGCTACAACACTAATATTGGCAGCAACCGGCTCAATCCTTGGAAGATTTACTTTTTGTTAGAGACTTATGGAGGCATCTTAGAAGTACAAGCCTGGAGGAGGGTGATGGAAGATGCCCTGGATATGCCTTGATTTGTCTCCTTAAGAATCTTTACTTTTTAGTTAGTGTACTAAATATGCTTGGTTAATAACCAATGGACAATTATCTTTTGTATTTTCAAGCATCTTTTGATTCCCTTAGTTTAAGAATAAGTAGGAGATAATTGTTGTAGTTTAAAATCATCCCTTATGCTTTGGCATAGGTCAGCTGAATCAAAGCTTCTTACAAGCTTTGTATTGTAGTAGTTTTTAATATATTTCAACCTTTTGAAATTGTTCTTACTTTATGTCAGTTGCTACGACAACCATTACAACACTTCATTTACTTTTCTTGCAAGTTTACTTTTCAAGTCATTTACTTTAAGTCATTTACATTCATGTCTTTTATCTTTATGTCATTTACTTTTGAGCTTTTACTTTTAGTCATGCTAGGCTAAAAACCTTAGTGTAGGTGTAAGGGAAGGTTGTGAGATTAAGCCATAGTGTTAGTGGATATTTGCTTGTTAATAGCAATTTACTTCACTATTCATAAGTGGTACAAACATTTCATCTGGTAATCATTGACAAATTGACACATGTTATTTTACTTAGATGAGTTGGATCTTAAAATTAGGACAATGCAAATGTTTTTACTAGTTGTGTTATAGAGGCTATAGAGAGCTGCAACAACATTATGAGTTGTGAAACTATATTGAAAGAAAGGCAAGATCTGTACTAGTTTGGTTCTTGATGCATCACCATGTGCACTGCCAACATATGGTCTAATCTGCACTTCCTTGGAAGGACGTTCAATCCAGTAGTGTTTGTAGAGAGTTATTGCTGCAGCTCCCTTGTGATGTTGTAGCAATGTTCACTGCACACTGTTAGCTGAAATCCAAACCTGATCTTACACCCATACTATCTTTTACGTATTGTTACATTTAAGTACTTTAGTTACCAACACTCCAAAGATATTGCTTCATTTTCACTCTTGAAATCATGTTTTAAAGTTGACTTTTGTTACTCTTCTTGCTTTGAAAATCCCTGAGGTACGATATCTGGTATTACATACTTGCTTTTGACGATACTAGTGAGCCATGTATACTTGCATAATTTTCCAGTTACTATAGCCTTTTGGGTTTATATTCAATCCACACCAAGTTTTTCGCGTCGTTGCCGGGGATTTTTTCCAAAAAGAGTTTTCTTTAAGTCATTTTATAATTTGATTTTTCTACCATCATTGTATTTTTTTGTGGTTTATGCCAATATTACCTCACAGGGAAGTTCTTGAGTTAGATCTTGATATTTTGAGAACATTCAGAAGAAGAAGGAGATTGCAAAGAGATTTGCTCTCAGGTTTAACCTCTCTTCCCATGGATGCTCAATTTGGATCTGCTCCCAGGCCCAACCCTGAGGAAGAAGTAATCGGACTTGCTAACTCTAGAAATGAAGGCATCATGAGTTATGTTGTTCCTATGTTCAACCAGTTGCACACAGGGATACGTAGGCCCACCGTTGAAGCTGATCATTTTGAGTTCATGCCCATAATGTTTCACATGTTACAAAAAAAAATGGTCAATATGTTGGATTACCATCAGAGGACCCATACTTACATCTTAAGTCCTTTATGGAAATCACATATTCTTTTACCTCCATGAAGTTACTGATGAAGCCTTAAGGATGAAGTTATTTCCACTTTCATTGAGGGATAGATCTTAATCTTGGTACAATTCTTTACAACCATATTCTGTAACCACATGGAATTCCATGGTTGAATTTTTTTTGAAAAAATACTTCCCACCAACCAGGAATGTCAAATTCAGAAATGAGATTTGTCTTTTTAAACAACATGAGGTTGAGGCAGTTCGTGATGCTTGGGAGAGGTAAATTATCACATCATGGCATTTCATGTTGCATACAGTTTGAGACGTTATACAATGGTCTTGATACCACTACAAAACAGATGCTTGATGCTACTGCAGGAGGAGCCTTTACTACTGGTACTTATAATGATGGCTATGACATTCTAGAAAATATTTCAAACAACAATTGTCATTGGGCAGATCCTAGAGCAATAGTACCTAGGAAGGCTTCAAGAGTTCATGAGATAGTTCCATACACTGTTATCACTGCACAACTTTCAGCTATGACTAGCTTGTTGATAAACTTAGTTGTCTCTGCTACAAACACTGTTGTTGCAGCATCTGTCTCTAAATCCTTGTCTGTCCGATGCGTGTACTGTGGTGAAGGTCATACTTTTGACCAATGAAGCCTAAACTCTGAATTTGTTAACTATGTACGCAACAGACCTACTCAGTTTTCAGTTTTCACACACTTACGACTCAAATTGTAAAAATCATCCCAACTTCTCTTGGAATGGTCCATGTTTGAATTATCCCATTGTAAAAGAAACAAGGCAAAATTTTCAACCAAGTAGCTCTCAAAACCAACTACATTTTCAACAAAATCAGTCAACTTTTCCAAAAAAAATCCTAACCAGCAAACTGGCTCATCAGCTTCACTTGAAAACATGTTGAAGGGGTTCATAAATCAAACTGCTTTAGCAATAAGTCATCAAAATGCAACCATTAGGAATTTGGAAAAATTAGACAAATGGCCATTGAGTTGAGAAATAGACCGGTTGGAACACTCCCTAGTGATACTGAGATCCCTAGGAATTTGACCAAACAACATGTGAAAGTTGTTAGTTTAAGAAGTGGAAAGGACTTAGTTGATGGTAAGCCAAAGAAGAACATGATTGTTGCACAAACTGTGACTGGGATGCTTGTTGTTGCAACACCACCAATACTGCAACAACACCTACTGTTGTTCTTGAACCAGTGGCACCTCAAAAGTCTATAACCATACCCAATAAGTCTGACTTTCCTTCACTTTTTTAAGTGAACTAGAACCGAAAATCACAGTATCAAGACAGGATGATGTTGCCATAGATCTACCACACACAGATCATGTTGCTGCAGCCCCATCCAAAACAGCTGACATAGGAACCCCTACAGTCCAAACAGCCACTGACCCTAGAAATTCATAAATAAACCCTGTTCCACCATACATTCCTTACCCCCAGATGTTGAGGAATCAAATGGAGAACATTTTGTTCAAGAAGTTCTTGGATGTATTCAAGCAATTGCACATCAACATCCCATTAGTTGAAGCTATTGAGAATATGCCCAGTTATGCCAAATTTCTGAAAGATATTTTGAGTAAGAAAAAGAAATTGACTGAGTATGAAACAGTTTCCCTTACTGATGGATGTAGTGCCCTTTTGTCAAAAAAGATTCCTCCTAAACTTAATGACCCTGGGTGCTTCACAATCCCTTGTTCTATAGGTGGGAAACATATAGTAAAAGCTTTATATGATCTTGGTGCTAGCATTAACCAAATGCCCTTATCAGTTTTCAATACCTTAGGGATAAGAGAGGCTAGACCAACTGTTGTCATCTTACAATTAGCTGACAAATCCATAGCATTTCCTAAGGGCAAGATAGAGGATGTTTTGGTCCAAGTGGACAAGTTCATATTTCCAACTGATTTTATAATCCTTAATTTTGAGGCAGATAAAGACACTCCTATTCTTTTAGGAAGACCCTTTTTAGCTACAGGTGGGACAATCATAGATGTCCACAAAGGAGAGTTAACAATGAGGGTGCAAAATCAAAATGTCACTTTTATTGTTTGTAACTCAATGAAATACCCTTAGGAGAAATAGGAATGTTCTGTCTTAAGTACCATTGACTCAATGTGTCATGATGAAGCCCTAGTAGACATCCTAGGAGAAAAGATTGAGCATTTGGAAGATAGTGATGATAGTGATGATGAGACTAGTGAATCCTTTGACAGTAGTAAGTTGCTGCAGCAAGCTGCAGCACATGAGCTACTAAAAGATGAGCCCAAACATACCATGTTACCATCCATAGAAGCACCACCAGTGATAGATTTGAAGCAACTACCTATCCATCTTAAGTATGCTTTCTTGGGAGATGATAGTAAGCAACCTGTGATCATTTCAACCTCCTTAGAAGTAGAACAAGAAAAACAGTTAGTGAAAATGCTTCAAGCACACACCAAATCCATAGGTTGGACAATATCTGGTTTGAAAGGTATAAGTCCATCTATTTGTCAACACAAAATCATTTTGGAAAACAAGTACTTTACCTCAGTTGAACCTCAAAGGAGATTAAACCCTGTGATGAAATAAGTGGTTAAGAAAGAGATCCTAAAGTGGCGAGATGCTGGCATTATTTATCCCATAGCTAGTAGCTCTTAGGTAAGTCCTGTCCAATGTGTGCCTAAGAAGGGAGGAGTGACTGTAGTAGAGAATGAGAAGAATGAGTTACTCCTAACCAGGGTAGTGTCAGGATGGAGAATTTGTATGGACTATAGGAAGCGTAACAAAGCTACCCAGAAAGACCATTTCCCTTTGCCTTTCATTGACTAAATGTTGGATAGGTTAGCTGGAAAAGAATACTATTGTTTTTTAGATGGATAGGTTATAATCAGATTGCTATAGCACCAGAAGATCAACAGAAAATCACTTTCACTTGTCCTTTTGATACTTTTGCTTTCAGAAGGATTCCATTTAGATTATGCAATGCTCCTGCCACTTTCCAGAGATGCATGATGTCCATTTTCTCTGATATGTTAGAGACCTCTATGGAGATATTTATGGATGACTTTTCTATCTATGGATGCTCCTACGAGGAATGCTTGAAAAACATAGAACAAAGTCTCAAAAGATGTGAAGAGACTAATTTGGTTATATATTGGGAGAAATGCCATTTCATGGTTAAGGAGGGGATTGTGTTAGGCCATGTGATATCAAAAAGAGGGATAGAGGTAGACAAAGCCAAGTTAGACAAAATTACTTTTACAAAATACTTTTACAAAATTTCCAAACCTCTCTGTGTATTGTTGCAGCATGACCAACCATTCAATTTCAACAAGGAGTGCAAATCACCTTTTGAAACCTTGAAGAAAGCCTTGATTTCTGCCCCTATTGTTGTAACACCATATTGGACACAACATTTTGAATTAATGTGTGATGCAAGTGATTGGGCAGTTGGTGCTGTTTTAGGCCAAGTCAAACCAAATAGTTTTCATCCAGTCTACTATTCCAATAAGACTCTTAATGAAGCTCAAATAAATTACACAACCACTGAGAAAGAACTTTTGGTTGTGGTGTTTGTTTTTGAAAATTTTAGATCTTACTTGATGGGAACAAGGGTCATTGTTCACACTGACCATGCTGCCATTAAGTATTTGATCTCTAAAAAAGATGCCAAGGCATAGTTAATAAGGTGGATTATTTTGTTACAAGAGTTTGACATTGAAATAGTAGATAGGAAAGGCATAAAAAACTAAGTTGCAGATCACTTCTCAATATTGAAAAAAGGAGAATCTAGTTATAGTGAGATTAATGAGAAATTCCATATGAGCAGCTCTTGATGCTGCAGCATTCTACAGTCACATGGTTTGCAGACATTGCAAACTACTTGGTTGTTGGAATCATACCACCTGAACTAAACAGTAATCAAAGAAAGAAACTAATTCATGATTCAAAGAGTTATCTATGGGATGACCTCTTTTTGTTCAAACTAGGGGCTGACCAGATCCTAAAAAGGTGTATACCTCAAGAAGAAGTGTCTGCAGTGCTACAGCATTGTCATGCTGCAGCATATGATGGCCACTTTGGTGGCGAAGAACTGCAATCAAGGTTCTTCAATCTGGATTTTTTTGGCCTACCCTATTTCAAGATGCAGATGGTTTTGTGAAAAGGTGCAATGAATGTGAGACGATTGGATCCATCTTCCAAAGACATGAAATGCCCCTAAATGGCACTCTTGAAGTGGAACTCTTTGATTTGTGTGGTATTGACTTCATGGGACCATTTCCCATGTCTGGAAATTGTCAATACATATTGGTAGTTGTAGATTATGTCTCTAAATAGGTAGAGGTTGCAGCATGCCACACCAATGATGCAAAAACAATAGTGAAATTCTTGCATAAAAACATTTTCACAAGATTTGGTACTCCCAGAGCTATGATTAGTGATGAGGGTACCCATTTTGTAAATAACATGATGAAAGGAGTTCTTGAGAAGTATAATATAAACCATAGGGTAGCTACGGCATATCACCCTCAAACAAATGGCTTAGCAGAACTCTCAAATAGGGAGATCAAAAGCATTATAGAGGAAGTGGTGAAACCAACAAGGAAGGATTGGTCATTTAAGCTTGATGATGCTTTATGGGCCTATAGAATAGCCTTCAAAACACCCATCGGAATGTCTCCCTATAAGATAGTCTTTGGAAAAGTTTGTCACTTACCACTTGAACTTGAGCACAAAGCTTTTTGGGCTTTGAAAGAACTAAACATGTGTCTTAATACTTCAGGAGAAAGAAGAAAGCTACAAATCCATGATCTTGAAGAGTTAAGAGACCAATCCTATGAAAATGCCGAGATTTATAAAGACAAAACCAAAAAATGGCATGATAAGAGGATCTCTCAAAGGGATTTTGTAGCTGGACAAAAGGTGTTACTCTTTAAGTTAAGACTCAAATTGTTTTAAGGACAACTAAGATCCAAGTGGACAGGACCATTTGTAGTTCACAAAGTCCATCACTATAGGGTTGTTGGACTCTTTGACCCCAACAATGGATCCATTTTCAAAGTAAATGGTCAAAGAGTAAAATCTTATAATGATGTTGCAGCAACCACATGTACATCATATGTGGTACACCTCACTCAAGCTTAAGAATTTGGTTTGGAATAGAGTGGTTTAGACTTTAAATAACAAGATTTTGGGAGAAAACTACAAGTTGCTACAACATTCTATGTGTTGCTGCAACAATCTGCACAGTACCCTAACAGTCTTGTCAGCCAAAGAAAGCCCATAAAATACTGCAAGATTCTTTTTAAATCACCTTTTTTGCACGAAAAAAGTATAATTTCTTTATAGTTCCAAGAAAATGATATCATTCCATATAATCCTTTCAAATCTCCTAATTACCTTTTAGATTGTTTTGAACTAAAAGCCTTTTAACCTCCCTCACCATTCGGTTCCTTCAACAGAAATACCCACGATCACAACCCTTAACTACTTTAAATTTCATTATTTTATCATTTTGGAAGAGATAGGACTGGATATCTTATTCTATTTCAAAGGTTGGAATCATGAAGAGGGTGAAATCACAAGCAAAGAAAGCAACAAAAACAGGGATGATCAAGCCATTCGGAGGAGCACTAGAAAGAAAAAACAAGAGGAGAAAATGGAAGAGAAGAACCAAGAATCGAAGGGAAAGGTTGTGGCAATGCCATCTTCGACGGCCAAGCCTCTATTGAAGAAGCAGAACATAGGGGAAGGAGAGAAAGCCAAAACCCATGCCACCACAACCCAAACGTTCTCCAACTCTGTTTCCTCTACATCCTCTAGCCATAAATCATAGAACATTGATATCAACAAGGAGCCATCATCACCTCAAAATGATCCACCACAAGTACTTTTGCTTGGTCATGAGTTTCCTTTGACACCAAGCCCACAAACCACTGAACATTCAGCAAACACCTCTGGAACACCATCCCAAAACACACCTAATCCCGATCAAGGCAATCCCCTTGATTAGGACGATGCTGCCATGCCCTTTATCTTGGGAGAAACCAATATTGCACCGCAATTAATTCCTACTGCCACCACCACCATGAATGTCACCATTCAAGTCCTACTACAAACACAAATCCACATAACACTACCTACACCTACTTTAGTGTTGGAAACCCATGAAACTCAACCATCGAGCCCAAAAGTTATCATGGTTGGACAATCACAGCTTCTGGAGCATGAAGTTGTTATTGTCACTATGGAGAGGGGAGACAGTAGCAGGGGTATAGAAGGAAGCAACAAAGGGAACGGAATCAGAGAGGAAAGAAGTGAGGAGGATGAAAATAAAGAGGAGAGTTCTGTGGATGATGATTCAATCGATGAAGATGTTGTTGTGGGCAATGTAGAGATTGTTGCAGCAACAGCTGAAGAAAATGAAGAAACTTTCACTAATCTTTTCAAAACACCAAAGAAGAAAGCAAGCAAGGGAAAGAAGGTAACCTCACCTGACCCTAGCCAAAACAAGGCCATGAGACTCAATATCTCCCTTGGAACCTTTAGTAGTAGGGAAGCATGTGACCAGTTTGGTCATATGGCTTCAAAATAGACCTTAGCTGATAAGGGGTTTAGCCTTGAATGCTTGAGAGAATTTCCTTTTCTGGTTGAGACCATTAAGAGAATAGGTTTGGGAGTTGTTTTGTGCAGTACCTTGTGGATTCAATCTCTCCCTCATCAGGGAGTTCTATGATGAGGTTTCATCTTCTAAGAACCATACAATCAAAGTTCGGGGTTGTGATGTATCCCATGACCCAACCACCATTGATAACCTTTTTGGAATAGTTGCACCACCAACAGTGTGTATAGCATCCTAGTGAACAAAGCCACAGAGGAGGATGCAAGGAAGGTTCTTATGACCATAGCACAACCTGGAACCACATGGAAGAATAGAATGTATAGGACCATGAACATAAGGGACTTACACCCTGTTGTGAATGTCTGGTTCTATTTCATTAGGAACACCCTACATCCTACCACTCATGACACAAGTATCACTTTTGAGAGGATGGTCATCCTCTATTGTATCATGAGTGGGAAGAAATTCAGTTTGGGAGAAGTGATTAGTAGGAGAATCAAGTCTTGTGTAGAGAAGACAATGGGAGATCTTTGGCACCCTTCACTCATCCATGCGTTACTGACAAAGACTAAGGTGAGGTATTTGCCTTATGATAAAATGGTTTGAGGAAAAGCAGTAATTGAGACTCAGACAGTGAAGAGAGTCAAGAATAATGCATAGAAGGCAATGAGAAGATATGCCCATGCTGCAGCAATTGTTGTTGGCACTTCTCAATCAATGAGCAACCAATAGATTGCACCAATGCACCAACCACAGTCAAATCTTGAAACAAAATCATTCATCTACCTATTTAAGGTTCTAGAAAGGAACCAGGACATCCTGATGAAGAAGATGGAGGAGAGAGATGACATTTGGATGGAAAGGATGGAGAAACAAAAGAAAGAGATGGAGGAGAAGATCAAGAGCAAAGAGGACAAGATGTTGGCCTGTTTGAAAGAGCGGGATAGGGTTATGCAAAAGATAAGAAGGCTCACAGCCCTCCACAGGAACTACCAGATGAAGGGAGAAGAGGTTATGGAAGCTGAATGGGCTGTTGAGCATCCAGAGGAATATGCTAGCATTGGACCCTACCCACCATAGTTGATCACTGAAGCAAAGGAGTTCCTACCCACTACTGTAGCACCGCATACTCCCAATGAGTAGGGAAGGACCATTTCTCTACCTTAGCTCCATATATTTTAGTCTTTCTTTGCAGTTTTTATACACTTGAGTCTCGGAACTTTAATTTTTCTTTTGTACATAATGAGATTAGTCCTTTACAGTCCACATCCTAAGTAATTTTGTTGTTCAAATGTTTAAGATAGAACCATGCACACAGACCTGGGAAGCAAACAAACTTTCATACCATGAATTTTGGAAAATGACGTAGGTCATTCTTTCATATCCACTAGTTCATACATATCCTTTGCTCCCTCAAAGCCAAATTGATTTAATGTTTCCAATGGGGACATTGACCATTTCTATGTGTGGGGAAGGGATCATGAGGACTCATGAGCAAGAAACAAAAGCACAAATGCACATAAGGGAGCAAAATGCTCAAATTTTTTAAATTTGAGTTAAAGAATTCAAGTCTAAGGAGAAAATATAACCTATGCATAGCATACATATTTCTACTGCCTTACACATACACTTGAGATACTGGGAGAAAGAAAACCGATGTGCCTAAAAGATTAAACAATCAAAAAGCCCAAAAGATTCTGAGTTTCTACGTATGGATAGAGTCTTACAATAGGAGGTGGGTATATGGCCTATGGACTTGAAATAAAATAAAAGAATGAACACATAATTATGTTAAGCTATGGTTCTGTTTTGGTCTTCAATCTCATTAGTTGATTTTTCATTTCACCCCTTAATTTTTTTTCCTGGAAATTGAGTCATTTTTAGTTGCTTGGGGATAAGCAAAAGTTTAAGTGTGGGGATGTGATTAGTGTATAGAAGTATACACTTTAGTATACATTTAGGACTTTTAGTTTGATTGGAGCTAGGATGTAGAAAATGGTAATTTTGTCTTATTTTACACTTTTAGTTTGATTGGAGCTAGGATGTAGAAAATGGTAATGTTCTATGTTTATTGGTGAAAACAATGCTAACAGACTGTTGCTACAGTAGGCACTGCTAAAGCACTGATATTGGCAGCAACCGGCTTAATCCTTGGAAGATTTACTTTTTTGTTGGAGACTTATGGAGGCATCATAGAAGTACAAGACTGGAGGAGGGTGATGGAAGACGCCCTAAAGATGCCTTGATTTGTCTCCTTAAGCATATTTACTTTTTAATTAGTGTACTTAATGTGCTTGGTTAATAACCAATGGAAAATTATCTTTTGTACTTTCAAGCATCTTTTGATTCCCTTAGTTTAAGTATAAGTAGAAGGTAATTGTTGTAGTTTAAAATCATCCCTTATGCTTAGGCATACATAAGCTGAATCAAAGCTTCTTACAAGCTTTGTATTCTAGAAGTTTTTAATATATTGCAATCTTTTGAAATTGTTCATACTTTATGTTAGTTGCTACAACAATCTTTACAGCACTTCATTTACTTTTCTTGCAAGTTTACTTTTCAAGTCATTTACTTTAAGTCATTTACATTCATGTCTTTTATCTTTATGTCATTTACTTTTGAGCTTTTACTTTTAGCCATGCGAGGCTAAAAACCTTAGTGTGGGTGTAAGAGAATGTTGTGAGATTAAGCCAAAGTGTTAGTAGATATTTGCTTGTTAATAGCTGTTGAACCCAGATTAGTTGATAAACGATAATCACACACAATAATGAACAAGAGATTGATAAATCAGATTAACATAACAACGATCTCTTGATTAATCAAATAAAACTGTGTGTGTGTGTTCTTGGTGAATACAAAATACCTCTTGATGCGTACAGAGAAAATACGGCTACTTCTGTTCTACAGCTTATGCGATCCACACCAAGAATTAACCTAAAACTAAAGAATAAATCTTATTTATACTTAGGTTAATATTACCTAATTTATTACTAACTATTAGCTAAAATACCCCCTAGAGTATTAAACACTATTATAAACTAGACCCCGTTTATAATTAATCTTGAATACAATTTATGATTCAACAATCTCCCCCTTTGGATTCAATATTAAAAAAATTTGGCAGTTATCTTCGGGTCTTCTCTTCTCTTGAAAACTGTATTTGATATGACGTTGATAGCTTCAAAACTTGTAGCTTTACACAATCTTCATCTTCCTCTTTCTTTAAGTGAAGTATCCTTCTGACAATCATCTTTAGTCAGACTGTTGATAGATCAAATAAGCTCAGCCACTTTGATATCTTTATCTTCTTCAGCAGTCTTCAGTATGAAAATTCTTATCTAATATTCTCTTTGTATTTTCCCCCTTTGTATATTCTCCCCCTTTTTGATGAATGGTGAGAATCAGCATCTTCAAAACTTAGCAAAAACAATCAAGGAATTTTCTCCCCCAATCCAACAGTTTAAGCACAGTATTCATGTAGATATCCCTGTGTGGAAATAAGAGCAGTCTCTCCAAATGGAGAAAGTGATTATTTCAATTTTTTCAGATTCAATTTAAAAATGTGGTAACCCTGAATCAACAAATGACTCAGTTTGAAATGCCTGTCAGTAACACACTGTTACTGAGTAACATAAAGTTACTATATAAGGAGCTGGTTTTGATATTGACTCCCCAGGACTTCCATTCAATCATCGAATAACACATGGTTATCTATGAACGTTCTAACAGAAAACAAATTTTTGTGTGCTCGTGCATGTATATGAAAGAATTAAGCACCGATGATTGCTTTTCATTATAGGCTCAAATTATGTAAACTTGTTGAGACAGCAACAAATTATACAAAGACTCAATGTGCATGAGAAAAGGTCGAAGGTGGGACAACTTTCCTTCTTTTTCAATATTAGTATCTTACAAATGAAGAACCAATAGCGTATGTGTTGCGTCCCCAGAAAATGTGAAACATTCTCTTTTTGAGAAAAGAATGAGTAGCTGGTGGGGTTATATGCAAGAGATGGCATGGGCTAGGTGCCTTTTTCAATGTCATTCACGAAGAAATGTGAAATAACAGATAATGTGGCTGCCTGGCTCAGAAAGAATTTGGTGCAGAGTTTGATATTCTTTTACTCTGTTCTCTCACCCTCTTTCTTTTAATCTTTTAAATCTCACTTCTAACCAATCTCTCTTTTCCATTTTACCTCTTCACACACCAACACTCAAATCTTTTGACCCCTCTCCCCTCAATCACTCAGGGAATACTTCCTGGGTAGGAAATATTGTTTATCATGAATCCATGGAAGTTCAGTTAAGTCTCACACATTGAATCCCATGTATTGTCCTAAAAGAACGTGATGTTCAACAGCCTTTTGTACATGTAAGCACAAAGGAATAAACATGAAGAATAAAAATGATGCAATTCTCCCCTTGAACCAAAAGGTTGTATGACAATTAAGCTCAGATCAATTTGTCATGAAGAATAATATTTTGGAGAATCAAAAACGAATGTTGTTTATATGAACAATATATAAACATATTTTCAATGAAAGCACTTTTAAAGTAGAAATGACGTTTGATTCAAGCAGCAGTGAATACAAAGAACATGAGTATTACCATAGAAAGATTTAACTTTTGATACATGGTAATAACAAAGTCAAATAGAATGTTCTGAACCGTTATATGTATGAATACTTGACAAAGTATATTGACAAGATAATACACAAGTATTTATCTTTTGGAACACACGGTCAGATAAGCATTTAAGTATCCAAAAATCATTTAAAAACACACTTCTCAATTCATGAAAACATTTAAAGAATATGAAGTGGTTTGAACATTTAAAACCATTTTTCACAAGTGAAAGTTGTTCCTCTTTCAACAAGTGATAGAGTGTAAGGATTAGAAATATATACCTGTAAATCAGAATCCTTAAATCCCCCTGGAATGAATATTTTCATTTAAGTATCTTTAACAAAAACTCAGATATCCTCCCCTTGATACCTGTAAAAAGTCAATTTAATCAGAGAAAAAAAAATATGACAATGATAGTAAAAATCATATTTATCTCCTCCTAAAAGATATAACAGTTAACTCCCCCTCAAATCAAAAACTTCTATAAAAGATTTTATCATTTAAGCATCCTATCAGAAGAAAACATTTAAGTACGGGTTTTGAACTGAAGTATTCAAAAGCCATGATTACTTATTCTCCGGTGAAAATAATATTATTCATTTCTACCAATGAAGATCGGGTCTTGAACTGTGTCATTCAAGAGCCATTCAACATATTCTCCGATGAGAATAGTATCTAATCTTCTCCTAAAAAATCAGAAAATACATCAGTAAAAGTATAAAGCATATAAGCTCCCCCTTAATATGTGCATAATCCTTAATCATGAAACCGAGTTATGAAATACTAGGATTAAAGTAAATTCAGAAGTCAAACTCTTTGACATTGAAGTCCGAGTCCTAAGTTGTTGTACTTAGAAGTCATTGTTTTGACAATGAGGCGAGAGTCCTGATCTGTAGTAATCATAAGTCATCGTTCTTTCTCTCCCTTAAACTTTGGGTGCCTGCAACGCAGATTTAGCTTTTGGTACCCACTGGTAATTGGGTCCTAATGGATTAGTTGCAGTTCTAGTGGGAGATATAAAATAAGAACCATACCAGTTATTCACATAGTCTTTTCTTACAAAATCATTTGTACCACAATAGCAACAGCTAATTTTCTTTCGAGCTAACCTGATCAATTGATTGATAGTGTAAACCAGATCAGGTTTGCCAAAAGTTTTACCTTTTGAAGCATAGTTCCATTTAGCATTTGATTTATGCACAAATGATTTATCTTTCTTCTTTTCCTTTGGAGATCATTTAACTTTCCAGATCCAATTTCCTCTATCTTTTTCTTCATTTTCCCATCTCCATAATCTTTTCTTCTAAGACTTGTTCTTCTTGAAGTTACCTGAACCATCAACATTTTTGTCAAAGAAAAAGTTAGAAGGACGAATCTGATCAGTAGATTTAGAAGTAAGACCATCATCTAAATCAAATAAAGGATTATAAGAAACATTTGAAAAATATGAACTTGAAGCCTTTTTGAGTGAACAATCTGAATCAGCTTGATCATCTCTCGGTGATTGAGCTATTGACTCTGGCGTCTTATGCTCAGTCAGCTTCACCTTGAATACGATCTCTTCAAGTTCCTTTATCTTTGACGAAAAATTGTTTCTTTCATTTTCAATCAGATCAAACTTCTTATGCAACTCAGATTTCGTCTTTTTTTCCTTCTGAATGTTTGTTGATAACTCAGATAGCTCTTTTTCAGCTTAGCTATCTCAGTCTCTAGATCTTTCTTTTCTTTAGAAGAGTCTATATTTACATGCTTCTGCTCAGTTATCTTTTTCTCTTTCTCAACCTTTTCTCTCTCAAGAATGATAACCTTCTGAAAGTCTGAAACTTGTTGAGAAAGCTTAACACATTTAAGCTCTAAAGATTTCTTCTCTTCAAAGGCTTTTCTGGAGAAATCAGAGAGTTTCTTAGCAAATTCTTTTCTTTCTTTCTCAATCTTCAACATCTCATCTTGTACTTTTGTATTGTCTCTGTCTTGGGTTGCCTTTTCTTTCATCATTTTAATCTCAACCTCAAGACTGAATACTTTTTCTTTCAAAGAATCCCTTTCAGCAAAAATTCGAGAGTTTGTCTTTCTAAGCCCTTCAGATGTCTCAATAGCATTGTTTGCTCTTCTTCTAAGCTCACCAAGCTCTCTTTGCATTGATTCCTTCTTTGACCATGTAGAGCTTGAACTATAACTTTCAGATTCCTTCAGTTTTGCTTGAAGGTTTAAGATTTCTTTCTCTTTCGACTCAATAATTCCTACAAAATTAATTTTAGAATCATTAATGCATTCTGAGGAAACAAAATCTTTCTTTAGGCATTTATCATCTTGCAACTGATTAATTTGATCAAGGAGAAATGAGTTCCGAATCTTCAAATTTTCATTCTCAACTTCTAATGCTGGAATCTCTGGCATATACATTAAAGCACAATCTCTCTTGGTCAGCACTGTATTTCCCTTCTTGTCTGTGTAAGGCATGATGATATATGTACCACTTAAATCAACTTGTAAGATCTTAGAATCAAGAATTGGAAAAACTCTACACTCAAAAAAAAATTCAGAAAAATGAATTTCCAAAAATCTCAAGTGCAGAATTCGCAAACAGTAAGAGACACAAAGAAAATTCGCAAAAGATATAGATACTTCAAGATTCGCAAGTATAAAGCAGTAGAGTTCACAGACTTGTGAGTTGAGAAACTTGGAATTCGTAAACATACAATCTCTGAAACCTTGGCAATTCGCGAAGTAGGATTCTCAAACACTAGGATTCTCAAACACTAGGATTCTCAATCACTAGGATTATCAAACACTAGGATTCTCAAACAAAGGGCTAGCGAATCCTAAGCTTTCTCAAACAAAGGGCAAGCGAATCCTAAGCTTTCTCAAATAATGGGCTAGCGAATCCTAAGCTTTCTCAAACAAAGGGCTAGCGAATCCTAAGCTTTCTCAAACAAAGGGCTAGCGAATCCTAAGCTTTCTAATGCAAAGGGCCTGCGAATCCTGTACTCGAATTTCCTTAATCCTGCGAGTTTTGCTCTTTGTTCTGCGAGTTCTTCACACAAACTTGCAAAATTTGCATACTTCGAGCTTTAACTTCAGTTTTTCACCAGATCCAATGCAAAACTTGTTCAATCGATGCCAAAATTTGACACTATGCTCAATAATCGATCGTGAACAAACCCTAATCAATGTATTTCCAAAAAACTTGACAAATCTGACTTTTCGAATCTGGACAGGTTACATACGACTGAGTCTAGAAATTCAAAGACAGATCAAATAGACCAATCAAATGTGTGTAAACCTATTTTTGATTAATATGAAACATGTTAATAATCATGATATGCATCTATTGGGCCAAAGATTGCATTCAAACAACCTTTAAAACTCAAAAACACCAATAGAACAGTGATATTTTCGAAAAACACTATTTTTAATCCAAAATCCTTGATTCTTAGGCTCTGATACCACTTGTTGAACCCAGATTAGTTGATAAACAATAATCACACACAATAATGAACAACAGATTGATAAATCAGATTAACATAACAACGATCTCTTGATTAATCAAATAAAACCGTGTGTGTGTGTTCTTGGTGAATACAAAATACCTCTTGATGCGTACAGAGAAAATACGGCTACTTATGTTCTACAGCATATGCGATCCACACAAAGAATTAACCTAAAACTAAAGAATAAATCCTATTTATACTTAGGTTAATATTACCTAATTAATTACTAACTATTAGCTAAAATACCCCCTAAAGTATTAAACACTATTATAAACTAGACCCCGTTTATAATTAATCTTGAATACAATTTATGATTCAACAATAGCAATTTACTTCACTATTCACAAGTGGTGCAAACATTTCATCTGGTAATCTTTGACAAATTGACACATGTTATTTTACTTAGATGAGTTGGGCCTTAAAATTAAGACAACACAAATGTTTTTACTAGTTTTGTTATAGAGTCTACAGAGAGCTGCAACAACTTTATGGGTTGCAAAACTATATGGAAAGAAAGGCAAGATCTGTATTAGTTTGGTTATTGATGCATCACCATGTGCACTACCAACATATGGTCTAATCTGCACTTCCTTTGAAGGTCGTTCATTTTTTTTATCCAGTAGTGTTTGTAGAGAGCTATTGTTGCAGCACCCTTGTGATGTTGTAGCAATGTTCACTGCACTCTGTTAGCTGAAATCTAACCTGATCTTACACCCAAACTATCTTTTACTAATTGTTACATTTAAGTACTTTAGTTACCAACACTCCAAAGATATTGCTTCATTTTCACTCTTGAAATCCTGTTTTAAAGTTGAATTTGGTTACTCTTCTTGCTTTGAAAATCCCTGAGGTACGATATCTCGTATTACTTACCATTATTACTTGCTTTAGACGATACTAGTGATCCATGTATACTTGCATGATTTGCCAGTTGCTATAGCCTTTTGGGGTTATATCCAATCCACACCAAAGTCATAAATAGAGCATTTATAACTTGTATAAAGATTTAGAAAAGAGAAGGATGAACTTACCCCTTAGGTTTTGAGCAAAACCACCAAAACCTAGAAATCTCAAGAAATGGAGATGAACATTTGATTTAGCCCTTGAGGTTGCAATCACAAGGTTGAAGATGAAGGAACACTTTAAAAACCCAAGGAAATGGCCTCAAAACGAGTTAGGGTTCGTCAATGAAGATGGGAAATGATTTGGGAGAGAAAGGGTAAAGTGTGAGAAGTGAGGAATGAGAGAAAAGAATGGAAAATTGCACATTTAAGGCTTTGGTACCCGTCGGCGACATTGTATTGCGACAATGACAGTATAAATGAGGCAGGGCATTGTCGCATGGTGTACCGAAAATTTCCCCCATCCTGCGACTTTGCTAGGCGACAATGACACTGTCATAGTCGCTTGGCATAGTCGCTTGGCATAGTCGCAGGGCCTGTACCAATCCCCGAAAGTCGACTTTTCTCACACGGGAAACTCTCGATTCTCTTAGGATCTAGAAGCAATAAATACCTAACTCAAAACCACAACTTAGAAACCACAAAAACGCATGGGGTGATTTTTACATACCGAAAGTTACGGGTATTACAAACTGGAACGTTCTGTGGATCTGGAAAATTGAAGGGGATAATATACCTTTATGTATGTATATAACATAAACTATATTCTATGTCCCTCTGATTCATAGATCATATATCTATGTAGATAAATAAAGTAAATTACATTCTTGGTCCTTGTAGTTTTTAAATTAAAAGATAAGTTTTTAATAGAAAATTAAGAAGTAATAAAATAACTAAAATAACCTCTCAATTAACCTACTTAACATATCTTAACGGTGTTAGGGCAAAGGGACCAAAGGCGTGTGAAAATGTAAACCACGGGGACGTTTTCCATAATTATTTTGATTTAGAGACACACAATGTGATTTTTTGTAAACCACATAGACCAATCATGTAATTTACTCTTAAATTTAAGAGTGAATTACGGATTTGGTCCATGTGGTTTAATGAAAACTAGCAGTGTGCCCGTGCGATGCACCGGGTGAGCAAGATAAATGAAAAGCCTCGTGCATATAGTTCAGTTGGCAAAGGGCGAATGAGAAACTTTCTTCACATACACAATAGGTTCAAGTTCAAATTATGCGGGAGGCGACTTGAATCCTTCCGCCAGCCTCGGTCGTTAAGTCAGTTCTGAAATGTCTCCTTACATGTGGTTCCAAGGGATGGATTTCATATGGGGATGCCGATAATCAACCTTTTACTCAAAAATAGAAAATGAAAAATTAATGTAATTCTTCGTTAAAAGAAGTTGTAAAAAATCATCCAAACTTGTATACTTAAAAATCAACCTTTGATACACCAATCACATGCATTACAGGTTTACTACTTTAATTGTTACCATTTAACCCTTTTCTTCACTCATGAATAACATTTAAAATGATACGACCAAGCTATTCAACATGAATAGCATTTACAAATGATACTATCAACATCTATGATTGCTTGTGTTCTCACTATTTGCCTACATTTACAGTTTTGAATTTATAATACTAATGAATAATCCATGGAGCCCCCTTGTTGGGGATTCTTCAATAAAACTTCCTGCTTAATTCCTTAAAGTAAAACAAATTACAATAATAAACCCAACCAACTTCTTGAAATTAATCTTGAAAATAACATTGATTTTTGTGCTATGAAGCACCCTCTGGATTTTATATCTAGAATGAAAAATGAGAATACCATTATCGTGTCTTCTAATATCTTCTTTCAAGTGCACAAGATCTGCAACCATTTGCCCAAATTCTTCACCCCTCTCTGTCCATCAATAAGTACAATGTGCAAATAGCTACCCAGTTTAGTCAAGCCATAATTCCATATGTTTAACCCCCCCCCCCCCAACACTCCATAAAAGAAGATTCCAAAAGCCAACACTACCTACACATATAACCTGGTAAAGATATAGTTCTCGTTCATGGAAGATGAGTATGAGACAATAGTTAAATTAATTACCCTTGTTCTAATGAGTCCTGTAACCCATTGGTGTCGAAAACCCATAACCAAAAATCCCAATACAACATACAACCACACCCTTCAACATGTTAGGACAATATAATCCACAAATAACTCAATAGTATTCACTGTTAGAAAATCACAAATTCATGACGGTGCAGGTATACGCTCAAGAGATGATTTAAAGCGATATCATGTGGTTTCAAGAACCCTTAACTCGACATTATGAACCATATACTTCAATGTTGCCTCAAAAACTTTCTAAATCAATAGTCCTCCATAAATACACAAAAATCATAGAAGAAAAAATGAAAAAAAACTTATAGTTCAATTAATTGGCAGGATAAGGAATACCTCAAGACCATGGAATAAAGATGAAGCAAAATCCATTAATTTATCCAAACAAATTTCCAAAATATGCCAAGATATGAAATACATACCTTGTGGAAGAAAGCACTCATGCACATTATAAGCATGTTTGTTCAACATTTTGATGTAATCAAGTACAATAATGTAGAAAAATCAAAATCCTAATTAATTGAACTTGTCCTAAATCCTAACTTACTGATTTGTTATAATAAATAAATTGAATTCATATTCTTTTAACGACCAATGATAAAAACAACCAAAGTCACCTGCCTACATCCAACTTCGCTTAGCTATGTAAAGAAATAGACAGTTGACCGAGGCTGCATGCATCAAGAGAACCTGAAACAGAACTGCATTGGAGAATCAGGTTATTTTCAGACAACAATAAAGGATGAACATAAGAACAATTGCCAGGTATAGCTATAAGTGCAATAAAAGAAATCATACCAGCAATATATGGGAGAGTACTTGAAATTATATATATGTAGGAACATACATATATATATATATATATATATATATATATATATATATATATCTGATCTTTAGCGAAATCTTCTGTCGTTGTAGTTTGAACTAACAAAACACTCCAACCAACCATTTTGAAGCAGATAGATATAAACACCGAGTAAACTGAATGGTTTAAGGTGGAGTAAACATTCAAACACCATTCACCATTCACCGAGGCTGCATGCATCAAGAATTCATATACATATATTTATATGATTTCTAACACCATTCACAACTACAAATTTGCACCAAATTTCCCATCATGATTTTTAATATATGCTATAACTATTGTAACATATCATCTAGCTAGACTATCTTGATTCCAATAAATATACTCATTTGTATCAACTACTCGTGCATACTCTGCTTAGCCATTGCCTTCTTTCTTTTAGCAGTAAATGGGCGATATATATACTATGTGGAGCCTACCAAACATAAAATCTACAAACTTGGCATACATTCAGTTATTCCACCGCCATGGCATATATAACATAAAGCTTGTTTCTTTTACTGGCTATTAATGTTTCTTTTACTGGCTATTAACATGGTTTTAACAAAAAAAAAATACAGAAACCAAAAAAATCGAAGAAACAGATACCTAACTTTATAAAGTAGTATAGATAACAAGTACTGCAATGGCATTGTGTTGGTGCTATATTTTAAATAGAAGGAATGCACTGGTATCTCCAAAACATCAAATAAAATGCACAAAAAACTTAAAGTAAAGAGCAGTCCAAATATTAAGGGATCGTTCCTTGCCATAGAATTTAGAACTTACATGGAAACAAATATCAATACCATAAATAGCAATGAGATAAAGCTCGTTACGATGATGATGATGATCATATTGGGTCTTTCATGAAAAGAGAGTATATTTCTCCAATCGGGTTTTAAATCACATATACATCAAGCTGTTTATTGTTCACTAATATAAGAGTGTATGCATTTACAAGAAAAGGAACTTTAAAGAAGTGGTCTTGAGAAAGCAGAAAACCAAACCTGGAGGTGTGTTTTTAATGGTAAAACAAGTTCTACATTTCATGGTTGAACTTGACCCGTCTCACATTTGTTATCAGTAAACCATGTCAAAGCCCACTATTTATCCAATAATAACACAGATAGCCAGGGAAACCAAATTACTTGCACATACAATCCAAGTCTGGTCTTGATATCAAGTAAAGAGATGAAGAAGGTGTGTTGTTAATAGTAAACCAAGTTAAAGAGAGATTTTTGAGATCATTACCATTAATCGAAGAAACCAAATCAATCATCACCATTAATACAGATACAAATTGTTTACAGAAACCCAAATCAATCGAAGAAACAAAAATAAAAATCGAAGAAACCTGATAACGATATGAAGAAGCAAGAACCCACAAATAAAATTGGGAGGTAAAGAAAGAAATTGCTACCAATCACCATAAAAAGTTGTTGAAAGACTTACCCACAACCAAGATGCAGATGAAAATGTTCAAAAGACCAAAAAAATACCTCTTTTACCAGAAGACATGAAAAGAAATAGAAATTTCAGAGATTAGGGTTTTGATTTAGGAAACAAAGGTTGTAGCAGCTTACCATTTCAAAGATTGGGGTTTTGACACACCATGAGTGGAGGGAGGCAACAGATTTTGTAGAGTCGATGCCAGAGGTTTATCGAGGGTATATCATCATAAGGCTGAACCTGTGGAGAAGCAATGACGATGGAGAGAGGAAGCAAGCCGACTATTTCATCATCTCTCATCTCTGGTTGGGGAAATGAACGACGTTGAGAGCGGGAAAAGGTTCTTGGGAATCGTCACTTTACAGGTTGAAATCAAACCAATCGGAAGAGGGATGAGTGTACTTTGGGGAAAAGGAATGCACCTTGGGAGCTTCAACAGTCTAAAACAATGAGATTTTCAAATTTTATGTTTTAATAAGTTGTACTTGATGCTTTAATGGTTGTAAAGTTGAAAATTAAGTAATGTAGCTTTAAATAGTTGTACATAAAGCTTAAAAGATTGTATTTAAGAAAAGCAACCTAAATGTTTTATAAAGTAGTATAGATTATGACTAACGTACCTAAACTCTAAAAATTATGGATTTGGTCCATGTGATTGTCATTTTGTGACGACTACGATCCATCTCACTAACTAAAATCAATTACTATTTTTTTTAATAATTTTAATTAATATAAATTAATTTTTAATAGTTAATATTTATTAAGAATTAATATTTATTTATAAATAATAATCAGGGTTATGATTGGAAAAACTGTCAAGAAGTTTCTCATAAACTTTTTCAAATAGTTTTTCAATAAGCTAACTTATAAATAAATTATAAGCTAGCTTACTAGAATTCAAACGATAGACAAAAAATAAGCTAAGCTTATATTACCAAACAACGCGTTAGGTGCTTTATGGGTTGTCTCTTAGTGAAGTTTTTAACAAGTGTGGTTAATGGGTGTGTTGGTGTAGTTCTTTTGCTCTTGATGGGTTTTTTCTTTTGTTTTGCTTGGGTTTTGGGATTGGGTTGATTTTTTGTCGTTGTGGTCTTTTATTCCTTTGTATTGATTCTCGCAAGGCTTCGGCCTTTTTCATTGTGTCTATGTTGTTTGGTCGTTTTTATTTAATTAGTATATTATTAGAAGCGTACTCGTGCAATACAGCGAGATATATCACGTTTTTAATGTTTCATTTTATTTTTTGTTTTTCTTGTTTATTTACAGTACGATTTTAGATGGTTTTGAGAAAGTGATAATGTTTTTTTTGTAAATTTGTTTAATTCAAGCTTAATAATATAATGTTTTTTATATATAAAAAATTAAGTATTTTGTTATAATTCAATTATTATCTTATATATTTTAATGACATCTAGAAAAAATAACCAATTACCATATTTAATAATATAATTATAACAAATTTATAATAATATAATATATTAATTAATTATGATACATGGAAAAATCTGAAAAAAAAGGAAGGTCCTGCACATACCAAATTGATGGGTGTTAGAAGCTTGCAGTGGTAATATGTATCTTGTGCTTTGAAACTTGTAAAATAAGAGATTTTTAAAATTTTACATAAAATGATGGTACATTTTGTCTAATAATTTGTATTTAAGAGTTTTTTACCCGTGCTTTATAATATCGTATAAATTACTTGTCATTAAAAAAATTAATACTTCCAAATTGTATAATCAAATGTAAAAGAAATCTTTAGGTGGTGTTTGTTTTTTAAGAGGTGCTAAAATTTGAAGTGGGACTTTACTTCTGATTTTTAAGAGGTGGTGTTGAAGTTTTAAATCTGAATCAATAAAACTGTTTGTGTTTGTAAACTGGCAAATGTCTAAATATGTATAATTGTCTATTTTATTCCTAAAAAATTCAACTTTAATACGTCAATTGAAGTGATCATCGATGATCAAAGGACGGAACAAAAAAAAGAAACAAAAGAAGGATGCTGACAGATTTGCGAGGCTGTGGAGTTTTAATCATATCTCACATACCGAAGCCCAATTTAGGCGATTCAAGATGTTCTGGAAATCCAACACGCAGATCTACAATCTTCTTGTTTTGCGTTTTTGCAAATTCAAGGTGCATCTGGGCTAAAACCGACGTTGAAAACGAAAGAATGGTGATTGACGGAAATAAGAGGAGATTTAAGAGATATGGTTACCATTTTTTTGTCCACACCATATTGAGATATAAGAGACCCTAAAAAAACGGTCTGAATTATAAAACGCTTGACTGAATGAAACCTAAGTGATGATTAAGAACTAAAAATGAAAAAACAAACAAAGCCTTAAACCTTGATCGCTTTGAAGGAGGATTAATGGCAAGTTGGTAGTTTCTAGATGGGATGTTCCTGATGGTCTGCTTGTGTTTCTTTGCTACTTTTTGGGTGGTTCAAGCTTCAGTTGTTGATGGATTAGTTCATCCTCCTTCGACATATTACAATTTAATAAATAAAAAATTGTTGTCTCGTATGTCCAAATTAGGAACAAGAGGAATATAATTACTTGTATTTACACAATTTGAAAAGAAAAAGAAATTGTACTCCATGTTTTAACGAAATAAAATGTGTTATTAATCAACTTACGTATTGTAAGATTTATAAGTTTATTAGTAAAAAAAAAAAAAACTACAACGTTGACAATTATAAAAAACCTGTTGATTTAATCAAAGCCCTTGTAGCCCAACGGTCGGTAACATCCTTGGGGGGGACAGTGGATGGCATCCCTGTCTACCCGGGTTCGATTCCTAGGGGGAACGGGTGGCGATACCCAGTCCATGGGTCGGCCTTCGGGTCAGTCATGGGCGAGGCTATGGATCGGTAACGGTCCATGGTCGCAAGGATTAGTCGGGTGCCCGTTTGGATCCCGGATACCTCGTCGACTTCGGTCGGGGCGGGTGTGTGCGTTTAAGCTGCCGTTCAAAAAAAAAACGTGTTGGTTTAACCATAAACAAAAAGAATATAACAAATTTACAAATTTTATTGGATTTGAAGACGTTAGTATTTTATTCATAATTGTTTATAAATATTCTAAAATAATATATATATATATATATACTAGTGGTGTACCCGCACGATGCAGCGCGGGTGAATCACAATTCTGAAACATTGATTTAGCTCTGAATCATCGTGCGGGTGAATCACAATTCTGAAACATTGGTTTAGTTATGAATCATGTTTCTATATCATTTTCGATTTTATTTCATGAACTTGCGTGGTTAATTTGCAAGTCAACTAATATATAAAATTGATGGTTAGTATGGTGTATAAGAAAGATATCTTGGAAAAATAATTGCATAAATATTGAACTTCCAAACCCATATAATCAAAACTTATTACAAAATTTGAAATTTTTGACTGAACAAACAGAAATACAAACATCTGCAAAAATGCATATCCGTTTATCTAAAATGCCGTTTAGTTTTCGTAAAGCACTCATCCGTGAATGTCGTGCAAAAAACACGCAATGATTTTAATATAAACGTATTGTACTAAATGTGTAATAATATAAATGTTTATTATACCTAATTATTCATCACGTAAAACTTCTTGATAGACGACGTTTGATGTGTAGACACCAGCACGATTGAATTTTCTTCGCAGGCTTCACTAACACCTTCGTATTACCCCGTGATATCCCTCTGGACAATGCCACGTAAAGTTGTCCGTGTGAGAATACAGATTCCGGTAGATAAACACCTACATTCGGAATTGTCTGTCCTTGAGCTTTATTGATTGTCATAGAAAAACTAAGCCGAATTGGAAACTGTTTTCTCTTTAACATAAACGGGAACATGTTATCTTCAGACGGACATAAAGGAATTCTCGGCAAAAACACCCTCTTTCCGGCATGCTGACCAACAACTATTTCTGTAAATTTATATAAATAGAATAACTGGAATGATGTGTATGGGGACTCCATTTTCTACAAGTTTATTACAATAGTATATGCAAACACGTCAAATATGTTGTCAACTACTATTAAGGTAAAAATCTTACAAACAACTTATTAAGCATTATATACCATTTAGTATTATATATATAATAGATTAATAAATTTCAAGCTCACAAATAATTAGTACATAGTTTTTCAAAATTAATAAATTCAACTAATGACCAACTCTTAAGTACAACTCATTAAGCACAAGGTACCACCATTTTATGCAATAATTTTAAAAAACTCTTAATTACAAGTTGTAAAGCATAGTGTACAAGTTCTTAATACAACACTTGTATCCTTCTCGTTTTATGTTTGTGACTTTTCTCCTTTCTATCAATAAAAATCTAACTTTCCTCTCCATAGATATATACTCTAGATGTAGGGTTCCTTTTGTCAGGTTTTTCTGGTTTGCATAATACAAGATGGCTGCATACAAAATTACAAATACAATCATGCATATATTAATAGAGTATAAAATTACAAGTACATGAGATGATGATGAGTAGGCTATAGAGTGTAAAAGTAGCCCTACATGGCTACATAGTACACACACCTCTCTCTCTCAATTATATAATATATATATATATATATATAGTACATGAGATGATGATGTGTAGGCTATAGAGTGTAAAAGTAGCCCTACATGGCTACATAGTACATACACCTCTCTCTCTCTCTCAATTATATATATGTTAAGTCCAAATATTGTATCCAAGATTTAATTAGGAAGTCAAAGTTGGAAGTCAACAATGTCAAAGTCTTGTAAAAGTCAAAGCTAGTTTTGTTTCCTTTGTAGTTAAGTTTTAGTTTAAGCTTTAGGTATAAATAGAGTTTGCTTTGTATTCTTTAGAAAGTAACTAAATTGTAAATCAGATAAGTGAGATATATGACAAGAGCTTTCAAGATTAACTCTCTCTCTCTAGCTTTCTCTCTCTAGAATCTTAAGATCTTGAGTTCACAATATATATATATACATGTTACTTCTACCATGTTTATTGTTCTTCCAATTTCTGATCAGGGTCTCTACTTTTCGTTTTTTATAGTTCTACACAAGAGTTTAGAAGAAGAAGAAGCCACAGGTGAGTGCTTTAACTTAAGTTTTTTTTTTATGATATGTTGGAGTGGGGTTCAGAAATCGAAGTTGGAGATTGAAATAGGTCTTCACCATTTACACCCACATCTTCAAATTATTCAAATAACATTTACTAAGAACTGAATTTGTGGGGTTTCTCCCGAATCTACAATTATATTAATCCTTTCAAGAACTGATTTTGCTCTAAAACAATGAAAAGATTTGTAAGCCACCTCAAAAATATATATAAAAAGTATTTTTTTATTAGGTTTGAAACCTTAATACAAGAATGTTAAGTCAGATTTTGTAGTAATCAATGTAATTATTAGTTGTGGCTTTATCTGTAGTTTAACTTGCCTTTTATGTTTGTTTAGGCCTTGGGTATATAAGGCCCTTGTGTCTTGTTTTGTGGAAGGAGTTGTAATAAGTAAGGAGTTGTAATAAGATGTTGTAAGATTTTTGGCACCGGTAATGAAATACATGAAGCTTTCTGCGTATTATTCTCTCTCTACTTTCTCTCTCTAAAGATTTAGACCGATCTTGGATTATCAATTGGTATCAGAACCTAATCTGAATCTGAGAGACTTTGAGAGAACCAAATTTTTATTTGAATTTGTAGAAAAATTAAAGAATTTGATTGATTTTCTTGAATTTTTCAAGAAAATCTCGTTTTTTAATTTTTTCACAAATTTGAGTTGAATCTTGATTCATTTTTCTTGCAAATAGATTTGTTGGATTCGTATTCTATGTTAGATCAGTTTTGATTCACATCTTTTTGCGAGAAAATCAGTTTTTGAAGATCAATTTTAGGAAATTCGTGGTTTTGGATCGTTCTGAGAAAACGTGTTGTTCGATTTATCAATTTTTGATTCTGTGGAAAATTGTAAGATTTGGTTGTTCTTTATGGTTCGAAATCTAGTTTCGATCATATCTGTGTAGGTTTATTTCATCAAATTCGATTTTGTGATCGAATTATAAGTTTCTGTGATCGAATTAGAAGATCTCGTTTTTGCGCCAAATTCATCCAAGTTTGCGCTATCTTCATATTCTTGAAGATGGTCTTAATCGACTAAGTCTTCAAGAAGTTTGCACAGATATCGATTTTGCGCCAGTTCATCATCTTTTGCGTCAGTCTCATCGCATTATAGTGTTCTTAGACTTCGAAGGAGGGAGACCGGTCGAAGTTTAGACACCGGTCAAATCTTGGACACCGGTCGCACACACACCGATCGCAGCACACACCGGTCCACATCGGTCGGCTTCAAGGTCCCGGTCTTCGTCATCAGTTCCTCGCGCAAAACCCTCTTTGCGCCACCTTCTTCTCGCGTAAAACCAGCTTGCGCCAACATCTCTCTGTTTCAAGTCTTTTGCATGTTCTGAGTTTCGCGCCAGCACTACTTTCTTGTAGCGCATTTCTGGATTTGCGCTAATTTCAAACTTTCATTTTGGACTAACGTTCATTTTTGTCAAGCTCTTTTTGTAACATGATGAAAGCACCAATATTGTTCAAAGGAAAATATGAAGAGTGGAAAGTTAATTTTTTTTAATTTTGTGGATAAACATGAGTTGGGTTACTATATCAGATTATCATTGAAAGAAGGAGAGATGCAACCCCAAATTCCAACAGAAGCTTCTACTGAGGAACAGGAGAAAAGACAAAGAGCTGATAATATAGCTCGAAATTATGTGTCAGGTAGTATTCCTCATGAAATTTCTCATCAACTTTCTCATCAAATAAATACTTCCAAGACGACAGGAAAAGAGTTGTGGGATTCTCTTGAATGGTTAATGTTAGGGCCAAAGGTGGTATTAAAAGCAGGAGAATTGGAAGCTGAGAACTATGATTTAAAAAGAAAATTTTCTGAATTAGAAGCTCAAATTGACAACGTTCAGAAGCAAGATTTTGTTGAGAGCAATGAGCAGAAAGAAGTTAAGGATTTGAAAAGTGCTAATGCTGAGCTTCGAAAGAGAATATCTGATTTGGAGCAAAAGATTGCTAAAGACATATATGTTTTTGAAAGAGAAAGATCAAAGTTAGAACAGAAATTTTCAGAACTTTCCAAGAAGAGTTGTGAAGAAAAGAAGATAGTTGAGCTTAAATGTATCAACCTTTCTCAACAAGTGAATGACTTTGAGAAAGTAATCATTCTGGAAAGAGAGAAGTTTGCCAAAGAGAAGAAGGCCATTGAACAAAAGAATGTGGGATTCTTCAAAGAAATATCCGGACAGAGAAAGGATGCTGAGAAGGGATTTGAAGAAGAAAGAAGCATGTTTGAAGCAGAGATAAAGAAGCTTACTGAGAAGTTAAATGAACTGTCTGAATGTGTCTTGAAAGAGAAGAAAGCGAAGTCTGAATTTCAAGAAAGGATTGACTTGCTTGTCAAAGAAGGGAACAGTTATTCTTCAAAGATCAAAGAGCTTAAATCAAGCTCACATCTGAAAATTGTTTCTTCAAGAAGGTCAGTTAAATCATTTAATCAGATTTGTACTACTAACCTTTTCTATGATAGAAATATAGATGGTTCAGGTATACATCCAAGAAGAAGGAGATACAAAGAAGAAGAATTGATCGGGAGAAAGAAACCAATTGAAGATGAGAAGAAAGATGGAAAGAAAGATGAGCTGAAAGGTAAAAAGTCATGTGTACATGCATCTAATGTCAAGAAGAACAATGCGCGTAAAGGTAAACCTGATCACATCTACTCGAAAGATCAATTAATCATGTTATTAGGTAAGATAAATTATTGTTCTTATTGCCATTCATATGATCTTATTCACAAGACCAGTGATCATTTCTGGTATGGTTCTTATTCAATTACTCCCATTCGAACTGCAACTAACATTCATGGACCCAAATAACAGTGGGTACCAAAGCCTAGAGTTGATTCTGTGTTGCAGGCACCTACTATCAAGGGAGAGTAGGAGAACAAAGGCTTCTAATCAAATCATCTTAGGACTCGTACTTCAACGGAGTTTGATTTCTAATCACAACAGTTTAGGACTCGTACTTCAGTGATCAAAAGACCGTACTCCTGTGTTGATAAGAGATTGTACTCCAATACTCAAATGATGAAATCAACCGTCAAGGGGGGGGTACATACTTGTCTGAAATATTGTGCATCCGATAGATATGATGAACTACTTTTCTAAATAGATTTGTAGATCTCTATCATGTGCTTTTTCACTGACATATTTTAGATGCTTAATTTAAGGGGGAGTAAAGGTGTTGGCTTTTAATTATATCAGATCAGAACCCGTACTCAAATATTTTCTTCTGGAGGATGCTAATCAGATACTATCTTTTCTAGAAGTTTTTTATTTGAGGGGGAGTAAGAAGTTTTTGCTTTATATTTTCATTGTTATATTTTTATGATATATTATTGTTTTACAGATTTAAAGGGAAAAAACTATTAATAGAAAATATTAATTCCAGGGGGAGTTAAGGATTCTGATTTACAGGTATATCTTTCTAATCCTTATACTCTATCACTTGTTGAAAGATGAACAACTTTCTCTTGTGAAAAATGTTTTTAAATGTTCAAACCACTTCCTATTCTTCAAAGATTTTCATGAATTGTGAAGTGTGATTTTAAATGGTTTTGTTTCTGGATACTTAATTGTATAACTGACCGTGTATTCTTTAAATAAAAATACTTGTGTATTTTCTTTTCATATACTTTGTCAAGTATTCATACATAACGGTTCAGTACATTTTTCTTGAACTTTGTTTTTACTATGTATAAAAAGTTTAATCTTTCTATGGTAATACTCCCGATTGTATTCAATGTTGTTTGAATCAAACGTCATTTTATTATTCATGTGCTTTCATTGTTAAAATGTTTATATATTGTACATATAAACAACATTCGTCTTTGATTTCCCAATTATTATTCTTCGTGATATTTTGATCTGATCTTAATTATTGTCAGATTCTCAAAATATTTCTATTCTTTCATAAATGTTAATTCATATAAAGTTTTGAGAAATCCTCAATGCTTAATATGCTCAAATTTCATTCTGATTCTTAAATGAGCATACATTCACTGACATTGATTTCTTGTGCTTTCATGACAAGAAAATCATTGAGGCATTACATTCTTTTTAGGACATGGGATTCATTGTGTGAGCTTAACAACACTTCCATGGATTCACGATAACCAGTGTTTCCTACCCAAGAAGTATTCCCCGAGTGATTGAGATGAGAGGGGTAAAAAGATTGAGTGTTGGTGTGTGAAGAGGTAAAATGAAAATGAGAGATTGGTTAGATGTGAGCTTAAATGATTCAAAAGAAAGAGGGTGAGAGAACAGAGTAAGAGAATATCAGACTCTGCACCAAACTTCTTTCTGAGTCGGGCAGCCACATTACTGATTGGTTCACATTCTTTGGTGACCATCATTGAAAAAAGGCAGTGAGCCCATGCCAACTCTTGCATACAACCCTACCAGCTACTCATTCTTTTCTTAAAAAGAGAATGTTTCACATTTTATGGGGAAGCAACACATATGCTATTAGGTCTTCACTTGGAAGATATTGATATTGAAAAGAAGAAAAGTTGCCCCACCTTCGACCCTTCATCATGCACAATCGAGTCTATGTATAATCATTGTTGTCTCAATGGTTTACATATTTTGAGCCTTATGAAACACAATTATTGTGCTAATTCTTTCATATCACAAGCACGAGCACACAGAAAATGTGTTTTTCTGTCAGAACATTAATAGAAAATACCTTGTGTTTTTCAATGATTGAATGGAAGTCCTGGGGAGTCATCATAAAACCAGCTCCTTAAATTGTACATTCGTTGTACACAGTGGCTTTGTGCTACTGACAGGCATTCCTAACCGTTTCATTTGTTGATTCAGGTTTACCATTCATAATTTGTTTGAATTTGAAAAGATTCAGATGAATACATTCATGAATTGACGGCTCATTCAGATCATGCAAACAGTGCTTACTTGTTTATTTGGGGGAGATGTTACAAAGACATATCCAATTTTGAAGAGTTTTGATGATTTTGATTCTCACAATTCATCAAAAAGGGGGAGATGTATCAAAGTTCAGGTTCAGATGATTAAAATTTGTATCAAAGGGGGAGATGTATAAAAGTTCATTTTCAGATGAAAAAGCTTATATCAGACTTGGGGAGATAAATCAGATCGAGATAATGCTTTTCCAATCACATCAAGCCTTTTTTGTTGTCTTAGCTCCGACCACCGCCGATCTATCTTGTACATTTGAAAGAGGTGTGTTGTAAAGAGCACAAGTTGAGGTTCCTGTTTCTGAATCAAATGTGAATATTTCTCCAAGCGTGTTACAATCAGGTCTTACCTTGTCTAGACAGCAAAGGCAACAGAGATTGGAAGAAAGATTAAATTTTCGTGCTACTTGAAGTCGCTTAAAGGTCCTGATCGGGTTAAACAGACATCAAAGAAGACCTCAACGCCATTGATTACTAAGGGGGAGATTGTTAAGTCAGATTTTGTAGTAATCAAGGTAATTATTACTTGTGGCTTTATCTGTAGTTTAGCTTGTCTTTTATGTCTGTTTAGGCCTTGGGTATATAAGGCCCTTGTGTCTTGTTTTGTGGAAGGAGTTGTAATAAGATGTTGTAAGATTTTTGGCACTGATAATGAAATACATGAAGCTTTCTGCGTATTATTCTCTCTCTACTTTCTCTCTCTAAATATTTAGACCGATCTTGGATTATCAAAGAACAACAACAACAAACTCCATATATCCCTATTCTTTGAACTATGTTTCTACCATTACTTCTTCAGAATCATCTACTTTACAGGATGGATTGACTTTAAAGTAACCAGTTGAGAAGAAAACAATTCACAAGACAAATTTATGATGGACCTGATCAGAATTGGAAGTTGGACTATGTGAACTATGTGGTTCTTAAAGACTGATCGGAATTGGAAGCTGGACCTGCACTACAACAACAACAAAAACAGAGTTTGCCGTGATTTTTCCAGCACAAAGAAACATAAAAGGAAACACTAAAGAAACATAAAAGGAAAGAAAAATACCAAATGTGTAAAGTGTGTCTGTGCTCCTGAATTTTTTAGAGCCACGAGAGAGAGAGAGAGAGAGAGAGAGAGAGAGGATATGGATTGTGTTTGGTGTAAGTTAGACCTTCAATGAACACACAAATATATATGGAAGGAGGAGGGAGTTATTTGTATCAATGAGGTTATGATACATCAGATCTATTTGATACATCAGATCGATTTGGGGAGAAGAAATCATGAAGATGGGTCTGAAGAATCTGGAGCAGGAAGAAAGTATTCTCAAACCTCCTTAAAATGCAGAGATTTCAGGTGAGAGCTGTAAATGGGGAGGAAGAAAGCTGAAAGGTAGAAAGAAGGGTTTGAAGAAGTATGGAAATGGAGAAAGAAAATTTGGAAGAAGGGGAAGAAATAAGGTTTGAATAAGTCTGGTAGAAAGTTGGGACTTTTTATTTTTAAGTGATGTAAAGCAAAAAAGTCATAAACATAAAAATGGGATGTTTACAAATGTTGCATTGAGGACTTGTACAATATGCATTACAATATGTCTTTAAGAGTTTTTTGAATTTCTTGCATAAATTGGTTGTACCATATGCTTAAAGACTTGTCTTTAAGAGTTTTATCCTAAATGCTTATATATGTAGTATAGATATAGATGAAAGTTCAAATGAAAACTCAATTTTCATTGTGTATGTGAGTACAAATCTTGGCCCTCCCTCTCTAATGATCCAACAACTCATATTAAATTGAGTTTTTAATTAAAATTAGATTAGAGATAAAAATGGAAAATAATTTAAACTCAAGCCTACCATATTTGACTTTTTTTTAATTAAAACTTTTACCCACTTAAAGTTTAAAATACATTATCTTAAAAATTACTAATATTTTAATCAAATAAATTACATCAAAAAAACGAGAATCGCGTGCTCTTCGATATGACATCCATCTCGATATATTCTTTTTGTTGTTTTAACCGTTTTTTTACGTGAAATGCACGTTCAAGTGTACGTTAAAGTGTGTACAACATCTCGGCACCGTAAGTCCATAACTCGACATCATCTTCTTCAACATTTTCTTCAACGTTGTAAGACTTCACGTTTCTTCATCACTGTTACCCAACACCCATCGAGACGAATCGAAAACCTATCGAGTTTCGGTTGTGAACCGGTGAACAAAAGAGAGAGCGCACACCTTCACGGGTCATTCATGTATTATTCATCTTTAATAATGTATAATTCAGGATGAATAATACACGATTCATAAATTCGTGTATTATTCATCCTGAATGTTGTATAATTAATCCTGAATACTATATTATTCATAATAAATAATGAATGAATGTTCACATTTGTTATTCATACTGAATGTGGGACACCCCGGGATACGCATACATATTCATAATGAATTAAACGAAATTTCGGTTGTGAATCGAGAAACAAAAAAAGTGTGCCATGTGTCCACACCTTCACGGGGCATTCATGTATTATTCATCATGAATAATGTATCATTCAGGATGAATAATACAACATTCAAGGTGAATAATACACGGTTCATGATGAATAATTCATGAAACATGAATTCGTGTATTATTCATCATGAATATTGCATTATTCATCATAAATAATGAATAAACATTCACCTTTGTTATTCATACCGAATGTGGACACCCGGGGCCATGCGTACATATTCATAATATATGAATATAACACATATATAACATTCAGAAAAGAGAGCGCGCACACCTTCACGGGTCATTCATGTATTATTCATCTTTAATAATGTATCATTCATTCGTGTATTATTCATCCTGAATGTTGTATAATTAATCCTGAATACTATATTATTCATAATAAATAATGAATGAATGTTCACATTTGTTATTCATACTGAATGTGTGACACCCCGGGATACGCATACATATTCATAATGAATTAAACGAAATTTCGGTTGTGAATCGAGAAATAAAAAAAGTGTGCCATGTATCCACACCTTCACGGGGCATTCATATATTATTCATCATGAATAATGTATCATTCAGGATGAATAATACAACATTCAGGGTGAATAATACACGGTTCATGATGAATAATTCATGAAACATGAATTCGTGTATTATTCATCATGAATATTGCATTATTCATCATAAATAATGAATAAACATTCACCTTTGTTATTCATACCGAATGTGGACACCCGGGGCCATGCGTACATATTCATAATATATGAATATAACACATATATAACATTTCAAATAAAAAACGTTTAAATGAAGAAGAAAAAACTATATCGAGATGGATGTCATATCGAAGAGCACGAAATTCTCGTTTTATTGATGTAATTTGTTTGATTAAAATATTCGTAATTTTTAAGATAATTTATTTTAATCTTTAAAGAGGTAAAAAAATTTTAATTAAAAAAGAAAATAAAAAGTCAAATATGGTAAGCGTTGATTCAAATTTCCAATTTTGTCCATAATCAATTCTCAATTAATGTTATTATGTTTAACCCATTGATTAGTTTTCTAAGTTTTGATCAATGGCTAAGATTTTTCCTCACGTGCACAATGAAAAATGAGTTTTCATTTGAACCAATCCTATATATATATATATATATATATGTGTGTGTGTGTGTGTGTGTATGTGTATATGGAAAATCCTAAACGAATGAAAAATCGAAAAACACCTCATCAATCGTTAGATTAAGTGATCCAATGTATATGATTAAAGAGGCGGTTACCGCTTTATTTTTAACTAAAAAAATCTCCACCACCTATTTTTTTAAATTGAAAAAATAAGAAATATGAGCAAAATTCGAAAGAAACAAATTACACCAAAAAATTGATTATATGTTTCATGTTAATTTGACATCAATATTGATATATTTTTTTCTGTTTGTCGTCGTTTTCCGGTTTTCCATTTATTTAGTGTCTTCCCCTGAACCTGACCCTATATGCGTGTGTGTGTGTATATATATATGTGTGTGTGTGTAACACCCGTAAATTTTGCTTACACATTGTGGATGTATGTATATTCGATGTATACTTATTCTCTCCCAGATTCATATGTTATTCTCTCTTGTGTGAAATTGCCGAGTTTAAGTGTTTGAGGTCTAGAGTTTGAAGGCAAAATCAGTGACTTACGCAGGCTACCGCGCGGTTTGGAAACCGCGGACAAAGCCACGGGACTCACTGGAGTCTTCGGGCCAAGGACACGCGCGGCCTACGGCACGACTCCATAGCCACGTCCAAAGCCGCGAGAAGGCATCTGCAGTACAAATACGGGATTTCCCCCTTTTTCCCATTGTTTTGCATTTTGGAGCTCTTGAGGTGAGATTTTGGAAGAGCCAAGAGGTAGGGTTTCCCCTCCCTTCATTCATTGCTTCTAAATGCAAGATTCTTATGCATTTATTGGGTTGGTTTAGGTTGGTGGTGGTGTGTAAGAGCTTTGTGATTGAAGTGTCAAGCTTCCTCCTAAACTCTACCTTCAAGTGTCATTATCTAGGGTTTCCTATAACCTTACAAGGTGAGTTTCTTAACCTTTGCTCTACATATTTACTTGAGTTATCTGCTATAACTTTCACCTACATCTCTTAATCATATATTGGATTTTTTTGTATCAACCTAAACATGGATATTAGGAACAATGATATTTTATGACCTAAATATGAGTGTTTGAGAAATGTGGAGTAGACTAAGATAATGGTCTTCTACATACTTTTACTTACTTGGTAAACCACCCTTGTTCCATGGGATTTTGGTAAACCCAAAGTGGAATTAGGGTTTGGTGCGTTTTAGGTGTTGGATTAATTAATGGAAACCTTGACTAATGGAACGTGATTTACGGTAATATTGTTGATAAAGAAATGTTTACAAAGTCCCCTAAATGATGGGAGTTGTGACCCTATGTTGGTAACACACTGACCCTCAAATTTGACCAAGTAACACATTATGCCCCCATACCTCTAAAAAAACAATAAAACCGGTTATTACAACATCTTCCCCTTAAAGGAATTCCGTTCCGAAATTCAATCACTCAAACAAACAAGGGTAATCGATAATAACTTTCCACTTCTGGTAACGGTATCGCCATTTCAAAATCAATCAGGCCCTTTGTCAACTTAAACACATAACAAAAACTGAGAATACCACTCAACTTCTCTGAACATTCGAACCGTTAGATTAACATACCAATCCGATCACTGATTGTAAAAAGTCCAATATATCACGGATGCAACTTTCCTCTTTTACCGAAACAGTTCATTCACTTTCCACCCCGATATTGTGAATAACACACTGAAGTTCGGTATCGATTTCAAGAGTTTGCTTTGGTTAAACTTATATTCTCATACATTGGATCAAGGTGAGTTTTTCTTTTAACCATTTCCGAACTGAAATGCATATTATTAAATGGTTATTACTTTGAAGCTATACTAGATTGGTATGTTTAAGATATCATCGTAAACTATGAATATACAATTTTAATTACATGTTGTTTATTATTAACACATGTGGATTGATTATAAATTCTTGGGAATAAGGGATTTTCACAACAGAAGCCGGGTGTGTTAGGACTGTGATGGTCCGAGCAGGGGGTTAAATATATATATATATATATATATATATATATATATATATATATATATATATATAATGCCCACGAATTTGTTTCGTGTGGTGGGCCACAACCGATATTGATTGCGATCTTGTCGGGGTGTGTGCGATTAAATTATGGCGGCTATTGTGGTTAGTCACCTGGGAGGGATGTTGTGCTAGAATGCCAACGATTTGTGTTCGGTTGTGCTAGAATGCTAACGAGACAATTAATTAAGTTGTGCCTGAATGTCAATAAAAGGGTTATTGATAAACGTTTTATATAAACTGATTTTATATTGAATTGAATGACAAGGATTATCTCACTAAACCATTCGGTCTAACCCTCATTTTTGTTTTGAAAATATGCATTACAGGGCAGTCTCAGTTGGATGGTAAAGAAAAAGGAAAACGTGATATTATCTGCTTGGATTTTTTTTCATGCAAAGCCTGTTGAGAAATTTCATGAAGTTTGATTTCGATCTTCATGCTATTTGAATCTTTAGGTATGAAGATGCCATTTGCGAGAAGTTTGTATGCTATTTCAGATAGTTGTATAGTTTTGTAGAAAGGGACCCAATGTGTATCCCCAATGTGGCGTATTATGTATGAAAATTATGTTATATGTTATGTGGATTTGCGGGTTGTTTCACATGAGATTAAAAGTGATCAACGGTTCCGATCCACTTCTCATGTTAATCTCAACTTCTCACACGATCCTTCACACACACACAAACACACACTCACTCTCACTGTAACATCCTAAATTTTAGAGGGAAATAACATTCGAGATTTCGACAATATAATGTCTAAAGATAGAGAAACCTGTCACCCTAAAATCGGGGATAAATTAAACCTGAAATGTAGTGATAAAACAAGCAAACCCAAGGGTGTCATCCCAACGGGGAGTAAAGTATGGCATTTACAACCCAAATATAATGAAGAATAAAACGACAACCTAATAATCTAGATATTTTTTAACGAGATTAAAGTCGGGTGTCTATATCATTCCAAAAGTTATATCTTCAAAATCAATGTATAATGGTCACTATGTCATCCAAAAAGACCGCTCTCGACCCCCAAGGTCGTCCACTCAATCCCGATGAGTCCCACCGCTAAGATTACCTGTCAAAAATGACAACCAAAGAAACAAGCATTAGGCTAAAGCCTAGTGAGAATAATTCAATTGAATTAGAAGAACTAAACCCATTTGAAGTCACGCGGAGGATATAGCCATGAGCTAAATCAATAAATCAAATAAACCATTAGTTATCAAATATGGTACAAATAACACCAATCACATAATGAGCTCAACTCCTCTAAGTCTATTGCTCGAAAACATCAAGTCAACCCCTCTAGGTCTATTCTTGAGAGTTCCAAAACGGGAACTCTAGCACAAGGGAATTACACCTTACTGCCCATGAGACGCTGCCCGACCGTATAGGTCCACATCTTACTTATCATGGTGACTCGATGCCTATTCCGTGCTAAGTGGTGACCCCAACATCCAAAACGGGATATTGATGACAACGTGCCTATGGATCCATTGCACTAAGACCAAATACCAAATCATGTAAACATAATCCTTATTCATCATGTATGTAAGTCTTGAAAGCCAAAACACACACACACACACACACACACATATATATATACAATTATGGTTACCAACATAGGGTCACAACTCCCATCATTTAGGGCACTTTGTAAACATTGCTTTATCAACAATATTAGCATAAATCACGTTCCATTAGTCAAGGTTTCCATTAATTAATCCAACACCTAAAACTCACCAAACCCTAATTCCGCTTTGGGTTTACCAAAATCCCATGGAACAAGGGTGGTTTACCAAGTAAGTAAAAGTATGTAGAAGACCATTATCTTAGTCTACTCCACATTTCTCAAACACTCATATTTAGGTCATAAAACATCATTATTCCTAATATCCATGTTTAGGTTGATACAAAAAAACCCAATATATGATTATGAGATGTAGGTGAAAGTTATAGCACATAACTCAAGTAAATATGTAGAGCAAAGGTTAAAAAACTCACCTTGTAAGGTTATAGGAAACCCTAGATAATGACACTTGAAAGTAGAGTTTAAGAGGAAGCTTGACACTTCAATCACAAAGCTCTTAAACACCACCACCAACCTAAACCAACCCAACAAATGCATAAGAATCTTGCATTTAGTAGCAATGAATGAAGGGAGGGGAAACCCTACCTCTTGGCTCTTCAAAAATCGCACCTCAAGAGCTCCAAAATGAAAAACAATGGGAAAAATGGGAAAAATCCCGTATATGTCCTGCAGATGCCTTCCCGCGGCTTTGGACGCGGCTATGCAGTTGCGCCATAGGCCGCGCATGTCCTTGGCTTGAAGACTCCAGTGATTCCCACGGCTTTGGCCTCGGTTTCCAAACCGTGCGGTAGCCCGCGTAAGTCACTGAGTTTGCCTTCAAACTCTAGACCTCAAACACTTAAACTTGTCAATTTCACACAAGAGAGAACAATGTATGAATCTGGGAGAGAATAAGTATACATCGAATATACATATATCCACAATGTGTAAGCAAAATTTACGGGTGTTACAATCTTCCCCAACTTGGAAATGATTTCGTCCTCGAAATCTAAGCTAGGGGAAAAGATGTGGGTATCTTCGCTTCATATCTTCCTCGGCTTCCCATGTCACGTTAGCGCCGCGATGGTTCTTCCATTGAATTTTGATCATTGCGACTTCCTTGAGATGAAATGTTTTTGTCTTCCTTTCCAAAATCGCATCGGGTTCTTCAACACAATGGTTTCCCTCGTCAACCTGAATTTCTGAGAGAGGGATGACGCTCTCTTCTTCCGCTAGACATTTCCGGAGATAGCAAACGTGGAACGTGTTGTGAATCCCATTCATCTTCGGAGGGAGTTCTAACTGATAGGCTTGAAGTCCCACGCGTTTGATCACCGTGAACGGCGCAAGGAAACGGGGGCTTAACTTCCCACGTTTTCCAAACCTGATTAATCCCTTCCAAGGGGACACCTTCAGCATAAAATGGTCCCCCACTTGGAACTCCATATGTTTCCTCTTCTTGTCGGCATAGTTTTTCTGTCAATCTTGAGCCGCCTTCAAATGCTCGCGGATACCTTTCACTTTGTCCGCCGTCTCTTGCACAATTTCAGGTCCGGCAAATTGCTTCTCTCCCGCTTCAAGCCAACACACGGGAGTTCGGAATTTCCGACCGTATAAAGCTTCAAACGGTGTCATTCCAATTCTTGAGTGGTAGCTATTGTTGTACACGAATTCCACCAAAGGTAGGTGCGAGTCCCAACTACCCCCAAAGTCGATCACACAAGATCTCAACATGTCTTCTAGCATCGGATTTGTCCTCTCACTTTGGCCGTTAGTTTGGGGATGGTAGGTCGTGTTCAACTTCACTCGCGTGTCCAATTCCTTTTGCAATCCATCCCAAAAATGCGACGTGAACCTACTATCGCGATCGGAGATAATAGATAACGGTACGCCATGACGATATATCACTTCATCGATATACAATTTTGCTAGCTTATCCATAGGTAAAGTTTCTCACATGGCCAAGAAATGAGCGCTTTTGGCCAAACGACCACTATTACCCAAATGGTGTCGTGACCTCTCAAGGTCTTTGGCAATTTTGTGACGAAATCCATTGTGATGTGTTCCTATTTCCATTCCGGAATCTCCAAAGATTGTAAGAACCCATAAGGTCGTTGGTGCTCGACGTTCACTTGTATGCAAGCCACACATCGCTCCATGTAGCGCGCCACATCAAGCTTCATAACCGGCCACCAATAATGCAATTTCAGATCCCGATACATCTTCGTGCTTCCCGGATGGATGGATTACTTCGATTTGTGGGCATCCTCGAGAACAAGTTCTCGATTTCCCCCAATCTTAGGCACCCAAATTCGCACGTTGAAAAGTTTCACTCCCCGACTATCCTCCGTCAAAATAATTGTTGTTTCGTTATGACTTCTTCTTTGAGATTCTCTTCTAGAAAGGATTCGACTTGTGATGTTTTGATCCGATCAATAAGTGTTGATGTCAACTCGATTCATGTAAAGGTAGCTCGAGAATTTCCCCCATAGTCCTTTCGACTTAGAGCATCGACGACGACGTTTACCTTACCCGGATGGTAAAGCAACTCGCAATCGTAATCCTTTAGTCGCTCCAACCACATCCGTTGCCTCATGTTTAGATCCTATTTAATCAAGAATATGCTTCAAACTCTTGTGGTCCGTGTAGAGAGTGCACTTCATGCCGTAGAGGTAGTGTCGCCATAATTTCAACGTGAACATCACCGTCGCCAATTCCAAATCGTGGGTTGGGTAGTTGACTTTCTGGACTTTGAGTTGCCTTGATACGTAAGCAACCACCTTACCCCTTTGCATTAGGACACAACCTAAACCCATCTTTGAGGTATCTCTATATACCACAAAGTCTTTCGTCCCTTCGGGTAAGGATAGAATCGGAGCTTCACAAAGTCTCCTTTGTAAAGTTCAGAACGCCTTCTCTTGACTCTCGGTCCATACAAACTTCACATTCTTTTGGGTTAGAGCCTTCAATGATGAAGCTATCTTGGAAAAGTCTTGAATGAATCTTCGGTAGTATCCCACCAATCCTAGGAAATTTCAGATTTCGGACGAACTCTTGGGAGGTTCCTAATTCATCATCACCTCAATCTTCGTGGGATCCACCTTCACTCCTTCCTTCGTGACCACATGGCCCAAAAATTTCCCCTCTCGAATCCAAAAATCACACATCAAAAACTTCGCGTAGAACTTCTCCCGCCTCAGCACTTCTAAAACTTCTCGAAAGTGTTGCTCGTGATCTTCTTCGTCTTTGGAGTACACAAGGATGTCGTCGATGAACACGATTACCGACTTGCCGAGGAATGGTCGACACACTCGATTCATCAAGTCCATGAATATCTCTGGTGCATTGGTTAGACCGAACGGCATTACCAGGAACTCTTAATGACCGTATCGCGTCCTAAATGCCATCTTTGGAATGTCGTCCTTCGCCACCTTCACTTGATGATAACCCAACCGAAGATCGATCTTTGAGAAGCAACCCGCACCTTGCAGTTGGTCGAACAAATCGTCGATTCTTGGAAGTGGATATTTGTTTTTCACCGTCACCTTGTTCAACTCTCTATAGTCGATACACATCCGCATCGTGCCGTATTTCTTCTTAAGAAACAAGACCGGAGCTTCCCAAGGCGATGAACTCGGTCGTATAAGACCCTTCTCAAGAAAGTATTGAAGTTGAGTCATCATTTCTTGCATTTCGGTAGGATCCAAATGATAAGGATCTCGAGCAATCGGAGCCGCAACCGGAAGGAGGTCGATCCAGAATTCCACTAAGCGATCAGGTGGCAAACCAGGCAAGTCTTCCGGGAATACATCGGGAAAATCGCGCACCAGCCAAACATCCTCTAGTCTCCTCCTCTCGAGTTTGGTGTCGATAGCATACACCAAGAAGGATGAGCATCCCTTTGCCAAGCATTTTCGGGCTTTGATCATAGAGATAATTACGACTTCAACTTTCCTCCTCTCACCATAAATTACTGTCGCCTCTACATTTTTCCCTGGTAGTGGAATCACCATCTTGGAACACACAATCTTGGCTTGATTCTCCGATAACCAGTCCATTCCTACCACTACATCAAACCCGCCGATTTGCATAGGCATCAAGTCTATGGGGAAGCTACTACCATCAAAATCAAGGGTACAACAAGCTTTTGACAAAACACATCGGAAATGACAGAGATGCTAACACCCGAGTAAAATAAGATACGCGTTGGCACGGAGTTTAGAAGAAACGTACCTGACACCACATCGGTAGATGCCTTAGCCTCCTCTGTTGTCATCTGAAAAGCCCTTCCGGCTGCCCGCGGAGGTTCCATCTTCTTCCCGCCATATCCCCTGTCTTGAGCTTCGAGCATTCCTCTCTCACGTGACCCGGTTCCTTGCACTCGAAACATATTTTCCCCTTGATGGGACAATCTCTAAACATATGTCCCGATTTTCCACATTTATAGCACGTTCCGGGAACAAAGTTGCATGGGCCGAAATGCTTGATTCGACATTTGGAGCATCATTTGGCATCACGCCTAGGATCAGCTCCACGATGATTGTTGTTGGCGTATCTAGGTTTCTTTGAAGGCATTGAACTCCCCTCCCATCTCCTCTTCTCAACTTGCTGGCTACCTTCCTCCTTGCCGAGGTTGTAAGCGTCTTCTGTCGGTCCACAATATATCAAGTTCTTATCAAAACAACAACATCTCGATGTTCTCTCTGATTTACACCGTTAGTGTTTGTATATGTGATATGATGATTGTTACTTCCTTGACACACTACACATTACATAATATCTAAACTAAGATAATATCTAAATAATATCTAACTAATATCTAATAACTTAGATATTTAGAAATAATAATAAAATACTAAAAACTACACTTTGACATTTTATTACAAATGACATTAGACTAATATTAAGAGTTGACATTTCGGCATTAGCTTCAGATTGGATCTTCAGATTGGATGATCTTGAATCCAATAGATCCGTGCGCTAACAATCTCCCCCTTTGGATCAAGATCATTACTAAAAAGATTTTAGCAAGTCAGTCTTCTTTTTCAGCTTAGAAGATGCAATCTCCTTTTCTGTCTTCCATATGTAATAATCTCCAGTTTTTAGCTCAGAATGCTTTAGCAAAGTATCTTTAAAGAAAATTTCTCTAAAATCAGCATGTCTTCAGAATACTTTGATCTATCGCATTTCTTGGTTAGTTCTTCTCTTCTCCAATGTCTTTGGAATGTAATGGACATTTCTTCAATCTTTAGGTTCTCCCCCTTTTTGATGAATAGAGAATCGACATCATCAAAACTTCTATCAAGAAATATCTTCTCATTTGGAGCTACTGATCCATCAATTCAAAAGATATTCATCCAGATCTTTGCAAATCCAGACAAAATAATCGTGTAACACCTGAATCAACAAATGAATCAGTTAAAATGCCTGTCTTGAAATCGATACCGAACTTCATAATCGAACACTGAAATCTGAAGTAAATTTACATAGATCACCAATTACCCAAATAAACTTTACCAACACTCTTAGCATCCTCTAAAGCACATACCCTGAACGATCCCAAAACGGAACAAAGCAAAAGGTTGTAAGTCACAATCCAGTTACTTACGCGACTTACCTAGCGACCTCAAGCCGCGTCACAGGTCGCGCAAGTCTCTTGACTTGTATTCATCGACCCGCAACTTCTTAACAACGAATATTTTTTTCCCACAATTTCAAACCAAGCTTTAACTCCAAAATCTCCATACTCAAACATAACTTTTTAACCATGGAAACAAGAATTTCCAACTTTAATAACCATAAACTTCAAAATCACTAGAAAACGATGGTTAGTGAAATGTCACCTTCATCAAATAATTTTCAAAACAAAACCCATATAAAATGGATACCAATAAGATATGATTAAAAATCTATTCAAGATTGTAAATTAGAACAAAAATCGACCAAAATAAACTTGAACAACCAAAATTGCACTAACCCCCAATACCTACTACAATACCCCAAAAGAAACTCTATTCATAAAGCTAGAATAAATCCTAGTTAAAAATAACAAAGAGAGAGATATATAAAAAGACTTACCTTCAAAACAACCCAAAAATGGGAACCTGCAAGAAAAGTTTCTAAGAGAACATCACTATAAATGCTTCTCTCCTTTGCTCCTCAAAAAACCCACGCACACACACACACATAAACACAAAACCAGTAGAGGACTAAGCCAAAAGAAAGATGGTGAGTCATTATAAATGGTCGCACTTTTCAATCCATACCCTCAAATTTGACCAAGTAACACATTATGCCCCCATACCTCTAAAAAAACAATAAAACCGGTTATTACAACATCTTCCCCTTAAAGGAATTCCGTTCCGAAATTCAATCACTCAAACAAACAAGGGTAATCGATAATAACTTTCCACTTCTGGTAACAGTATCGCCATTTCAAAATCAATCAGGCCCTTTGTCAACTTAAACACATAACAAAAACTGAGAATACCACTCAACTTCTCTGAACATTCGAACCGTTAGATTAACATACCAATCCGATCACTGATTATAAAAAGTCCAATATATCACGGATGCAACTTTCCTCTTTTACCGAAACAGTTCATTCACTTTCCACACCGATATTGTGAATAACACACTGACCCCAATATGAAAATCTATTAGTTTACGGTGTCTATCGGTATAGCTTTTTTTTTTATCAATACTGAGCCATCTTTAACCGTTCATAAATTTGACTGGTTTTATCTGTCGTTAACAAAATGACTTCCGATCCAGCTAACTGTTTCACTCTGAAAATTCTTCCAGAACATAGAAGTGAATCCATTGTCTTTATCCAAAATAATCAATAGTGACATACAATGATGAATTATCATTTCATCAATATACAATTGCGCTAATATTTCCATTGAATATCGTTCTTTGATCAGTAAGAAAAGAATATATTTAGAAAGTCACTATGATAACCAAACCAAAACAAACTTCTCAGGGCTCTCAGTAATTTCGTCACAAATTCTATCACGATGTGATCCCATTTCCAATTTAGAACTTCTAATGATTTATGTTTACCATAGGGTCGTTGATGTTCCACTTAAACCTGCAGACAAATTAAACAACGCTCCACATATTGAGCAATATCTTTCTTCAGACCCGACCACCAATAAAATTGTCGTAAATCCCAATACATTTTGTTAGTACCGGATGAATAGAAAAACGAGACCGGGAAGCTTCATTCAATACACTTTCACGTATTTCACTCAAACAAGGCACCCAAATTCTAATTTCGAGCCACCTTAAGTCATGATAATAATTTGGTCCACAATGCAATGACTTTGATCATTCCACTTTTTTCTTTACGGCATAGAGCATCAACCACCACATTAGTTTTTTTTCAAATGATACATGATTTCACAATCATAATCATTTACCAGTTTTAACCATCGTCGTTGCCGCACATTCAGCTCCCGTTGATTGAATAGATGTTGAAGACTTTTATGATCGGTGAACCATACAAATAGTGTCTCCAAATCTTCAAAGCAAATATGACAGCGGCAAATTCCATATCGTTAGTGGGATATTGTCTTTCATGATCTTTCAACTGGCGAGAAGCATAAGCAATAATATTTCCATGGTGTATCAATACACAATCCAACCCTAATTCCAAAATGCCACTATAAACCACAAAGTCTTCTAAATCATCACACAGAGATAGAACTGGTACACTATATATTCTTTCTTTCAATATTCGGAGGGGCTCAACTTGAGTTTCTTTCGATTCAAACTTTACATTATTTTTCGTTAACATTGGTAGAGACGTCGTCGATTAATCACATCCATAAAAGTTGTTGATGCATTAATCAAACCGAACGACATCACTAAAAAGTTGTGAAGGACGTATCTGGTACGAAAGGCAGTTTTCAATACATCTTCTTCCCGGACTTCAACTGTTAATAACCTGATCGTAAATCAATTTTTGAGAAGTAACTAGCCCCAACCAATTGATCAAAAAGGTCGTCGATTCATGGAAGCAAATATTTATTCTTTAAAGTCAGTTTATTGAGTTCCCGATAATCGATACACATTCTCATCGACCCATCCTTTTTCTTTACAAATCGAACCGGTGCACCCTACGAAGAAGTACTAAGTCTGATGAAACGCTTATCAAGAAGTTCCTATAGGTGTGACATCATTTCTTTCATTTCAAACGGAGCCAAATTTATGGTGCATAAGCAATCGGTGTTGCCCCGGTTATTAGATCAATCCCAAATTCAATAGATCGGTTTGGTGGAAGATTAGTCAAATCATCATGGAAGACTTCTGGGAACTCACTGACTATTGGTATACTTTCAATTTTACCCTTTACTTTCTTTGCATCGATTACATAAGCCAAGAAACTTTGGCGACCTATCATTTCACATTTACGAGCTTTCAACATAGAAATCAAACTAGTCTGTCAGTCTCTACGGTTATCGTAAGTCATAGTTGGTCCTTTCCCACGTAAATCAATATGGATCATTTTCTTATTACAAACAATACTGGCCCGACTTTCTTCCAACCAATCCATCCCCACTATCGCATCATATTCATTTAAGGACATAGGAAACAGTTGAATTAGTAATACACACCCATCTACATCTATACTATGATCATCAAACACTTCACTAACTGAAAACTAATCATCATTAGCAGTTCAAATACTTAAGCATAACCCAAAAACTTAGGCTTTACATGCGAGTACCCAATAAATGAGGGAGAAACATAAGAATGGTTGACATAAAAATCAACTAACATTTTTGCACATACATAATTTACCAAATGTAAATTTCACCACATCCGATGTCTCTTCAATCTCTACCATAGTCTCTGAAATGTTCGTCTCTTTGCTTTAAACCGATTGGTTTCCAAGCTTCTCACATTTATAACAAGACTCCAAATTAGGTTACACTCACCCCAATACACTTTACATCATTTAGAACACAACCTATCCATGAATCTCTAATTCATACAATTATCTAATCTAGCAAACTTTGCTCTTTTAAAATTATTTGACAGTCTGACTCATTTTCTTTTCCCACTGTTTCCTACACTTAACTGACGATTCTTTTATTTTTTTTGTCTTTTCTACCACATCAACTACAGACTAGATGCAATCAGACTCATACACATAATCAACTTTCTAACAAAAGCTTTCGGTTTCCTATATATACTACTCTAGTATTCTACCCTTCGACCTTAGTAAACATATAATTCTGCAAAACTGAGACTTTTCTAAAAACTCAAAGTTTCATCTTAAATTGTCATTTTACTCTGTTCACATTCAAAACATGTACCAGTATCAAAATTATTTCCATCTCTAGTAGTCACCCAATAGCTTTAACCGAATCATAATTACGTCAACAATTCGGGTTACAAGCCAAAAGATTCTATAATCACGATGTTTCTGAATAATAGTAGCAGACAGTGGCCGATCATATTGATTACCAGAAAAATAACAGTGGGTTCATTCATTTCGGTTCCCCCACTAAATTCATGATTCACATCATTTTCTATCTCAGTAATTTGAGAGTGTCCTTAATAAATTTCAAATCAACCCGAAATTAATTACTCCCTACAATCCAATCTTTCCGGAATATTTTCAATCAAATAATCTGCCCCATTTGGCTTAACGGAAGCAACCTTTACCGGACGACGAGAATAACTTGCTAATAAATAAACCACAAATAAACACTTTAATCACATTCCCAAATATAATAAGGTATTTGAGTACAAACATGTACATGTAAACTCACAAATACATTGGCCAAATGTAATTTGAATTTACCTTAAATGTCGTTCTTTAAACCCATTATATCTCATACCCCGCGGGTTCTAGAACATAACTGGACATCTTAATTTCAACATAAAACCATCTAGTTTAAGTTTAAGCATCAATCTGAATACCTAAATCTCTTAAACCCAGGCTCTGATACCAACTGAAACAACCCGCAAATCCACATAACATATAAAACAATTTTCATACATAATACGCCACATTGGGGCTACACATTGGGTCCCTTTCTACAAAACTATACAACTATCTGAAATAGCATAAAACTTTTCGCTAATAACATCTTCATACCTAAAGATTCAAATAGCATGAAGATCGAAATCAAACTTCATAAACTTTTTCAACAGGCTTCGCATGAAAAAAAAATCCAAGCAGATAATATCACATTTTCCTTTTTCTTTACCATCCAACCGAGACTGCCCTGTAATGCATATCTTGAAAACAAAAATGAGGGTTAGACCGAATGGTCTAGTGAGATAATCCTTGTCATTCCATTCAATATAAAACCTGTTTATATAAAACATTTATCAATAACCCTTTTATTGACATTCAGGTGCAACTCAATTAATTGTCTCGTTGGTATTCTAGCACAACATCCCTCCCAAGTGACTAACCACAACAGTCGCCACAATTTAATCGCACACACCCCGTCAAGATCGCAATCAATATCGGTTGTGGCCCACCACACGAAACAAATTCGTGGGCACTATATATATATATATATATATATATATATATATATATATATATATATATATATATATATAACCCCCTTCTCGGACCATCACAATCCTAACACACCCGTCTTCTGTTGTGAAAATCCCTTATTCCCAAGAATTTATAATCAATCCACATGTGTTTATAATAAACAACATGTAATTAAAACTGTATATTCATAGTTTACGGTAATATATCAAACATACGAATCTGGTATAACATCAAAGTAATAACCATTTAATAATATGCATTTTAGTTCGAAAATGGTTAAAAGAAAAACTCACCTTGATCCAATGTATGAGAATATAAGTTTAACCAAAGCAAACTCTTGAAATCAATACCGAACTTCATAATCGAACACTGAAATCAGAAGTAAATTAACATAGATCACCAATTACACAAATAAACTTTACCAACACTCTTAGCATCCTCTAAAACACATACCTCGAATGATCCCAAAACGGAATAAAGCAAAAGTCGGTAAGTCACAATCCAGTTACTTACGCGACTTACCTCGCGACCTCAAGCCGCGTCACAGGCCGTGCAAGTCTCATGACTTGTCTTCATCGACCTACAACTTCTTAACAACGCATATTTTTTTCCAAAATTTCAAACCAAGCTTTAACTCCAAAATCTTCATACTCAAACATAACTTTTTAACCATGGAAACAAGAATTTCAAACTTTAATAATCATAAACATCAAAATCATTAGAAATTGAGGGTTAGTGAAATCTCACCTTCATCAAATAATTTTCAAAACAAAACCCATATAAAATGGACACCAGTACAAGATGATTAAAAATCTATTCAAGATTCTAAATTAGAAAAAAAATCGACCAAAATAAACTTGAACAACCAAACTTGCACTAACCCCCAATACCTACTACAATACCCCAAAAGAAACTCTATTCATAAACCTAGAATAAATCCTAGTTTAAAATAACAAAGAGAGATATATATAAAAAGGCTTACCTTCAAGACAACCCAAAAATGGAAACATGCACGAAATGTTTCAAAGAGTACATCACCAAAAATGCTTCTCTTCTTTGCTCCTCAAAAAACCCACGCACACACACATAAACACAAAACCAGTAGATGTCTAAGCCAAAAGAAAGATGGTGAGTCATTATAAATGGTCCCACTTTTCAATCCATACCCTCAAATTTGACCAAGTAACACATAAAACCGGTTATTACATCATGTCTTCGCATGAATTGCGCACATCTCGGTGCACCTTATCTCGGTGCATTTCATCCTAATGTGCATCTATTTCTCATCCAACGGTTGATAACCATTTCTCACGTTTCTCACGTTAACCTCAACTTTTCACCGGAACCCAACCCTATATCTATTTGTATATATATATATATATATTATATATATATAGGGGTTAAATCATGTGAGAACCAAAATAAAGTTGAGAACCGTGAGAACCGATCTAAGCCGTAATTTGGTTTTGATCCTATGGTTTTAATTAAAAGTTGTTTCACCATATGAAAAGGGCATAATAGTCATTTTGTTAACAGAGATTCATCAGATGAAACACATACTATTTCACCTCATGAAATAAAAACAGAACTTTCATAAATATGATATTTCACCTCATGAAATGCAAACATAATGTTCATATATGTGTTATTTCACCACATGAAATTAAACACAATTTTTATCAGTAACCTATTTCAGCTCATAAAATCAAAGACAAGTTCCTTCTATGAACTCAAACACAAATTTCGTCTACATGTTATTTCACGTCGTGAAATCAAACACATTTGAGAAACAAAAAACCCCAAATTTGAACAAAATCAGAAACCCTAGTGATAAATTGTAGAAATTGACCGATTAATCTTCACTTCTTGTTTCGCCGTCGTCTTCTGCTCCGTCACTCTCGACCACACACAAATTACAAACTCACGAAGAACGAGGAGTTTGTTTCAGTTAAGAGTTGGAGTAAGGGTTTGCTGACGAAATTACCAGTGGCTTAAAGGCGGAAACGATGTCATCATGATGTTGACAAAGTAGAAAGTTATGGAGACACTAATTTGCCAAATCCCTATGTCCACGAAGGAGCGATGGACGTTACGAATAGCAAGAACGAGGACGTCAGAGGAGGTCAGCGGAGATAACATCTCCCTGAGCGGGGACGTTATTTCCGACAAATATGGCGGTGATGAGTGCATGCGGAAAGAAAGGAACGACGTGATTGTAGATCCAGACGAAGGCGGCAAAACGGTTGTCGAAGATGGAAGGAATGACGAGGAAGAAAGAGATGTTAGTGTAGGAGAAAGCTCAGATGATTTTAGGGTTGGCAATACGGAGGCGGACGGTGGTGATATTTATGGATTGAAGGACAACGACAACTTTTTCCGGTGGTGGGAGATTTGAGGAGGAGATATGAGTGACGCATATGGTGGTGACGGTTATGTAGGAGAAGAGGAATAGGAAGAATAGAGAAAGAAAGATGATGAGAGAGCGGATGTTTGGAAATCTTAAAATTACAAGTTTACCCTTGTACTTTCAAAACTTTCCGTAATATTACAAAAAAATGTCATCCTTTTTAATGACCATTGATTAAAATCCTTGAATGCTTGAGATTAGTCCTCATAGTCCTTAATCTTTAAAGGTTCTTATTTGATTATCGTTCTATATATATATATATATATATATATATATATAGGGAAGGGTTCAAACGAGAACACCCTTATTTTACGAAAATACGAGAACACTTCTAGACCTCCAAATTAATTAACATATAATAAAATTTAGAGGAAATAAAATAAATTAGTATTTATCATTAAACTTCTGTTATTAGGGATTTTTTTTGAAAAGCAATGTTTTATTACCACCCAAAAAGCCTCCAGGCTACATGAAACATAGGCCACAAACAAACAGCAAGTTTGCAAGATGCGAACCAAAAAACAACAAAATACAGCACCATCCAAACAAAGTACTCACAACAAGCCAAACTAAAAAACACGCCCAACTACCCCAAAATGACCAAAAAACCGACACGCATCAAACGAATGAACTCACTACATCGAACCGATCAAGAACGCAGAAACGCAGCAGCAACGTCGCTCGATCATTCTGCATTTGGGTCCCCGAACAGTGTCGGGCAGCCTCACCGCGATCACCCTCTTTCGTTGTGGTTTCGATCTGTATTACACCGAGACATCCTGCAGGTCTACATCTGTAGGTGCAGTGTCTGTTTCGGTTCAACTTTGTTGATTTTACATCGTCACTATGGTATCTGCAAGCCATCGGTTTCATTCCAACTTCCTGCCACGACACCTTCTCGAGACCCATTCGAAGCTTTTCCGTTGGAATTCAATGAATAGGTCCACCACTTTTCTTTTATCCTCTTTGTATATGACCCGATTCCGATGATTCCAAATTAGATAGAGAAAACTCCATACTGTTTCTTTCGAAAACGATGGTTTATCAATACTATCCACCAATTCATTGAGCGACTCAACCCTTCCATTGTCCACATTCCACCACCGCGCTACTCCTTCCCACAGTTTTGAAACCTCTTCACATTCGACCAAAGTGTGATTAACCGTCTCCACCATTTTTCCGCATCTCGGGCATAGTATTGACGGGATATCTAGCCCCATCTTGTCCAACACTTCTTTACATGGAAGCCTTCCAAGTCTTATCCTCCATATAAAGATGTTCACCTTTTCCGGAACCACCGGTGACCAATTCGTTTCCCATGTTTTCTCTCCATCCACCGCCAAACCTTCCTCAATGAAAGTTTTGAGTTCTTGAACCGTAAACTCGCCACGTTCACCAAACATCCATTTATATTTGTCTCTCGTGTTCACTTTTGGGGCCCACTCTTCCACAAGGCCTATTAACGATTCCAATTCTCCCTTCTCCCTCCCCCTAGGTTCCCTTCTCCACGCCCACTTCCACACCCATTGTCTTCTACCCACTCCCCTTTATCCACAATTGTCGCATCTTTCTTTGTCTCTAACCTCCATAATCTCTCGAACTTTTCCTTTAGAACTTCATTCCCTATCCACCTATCCGGACATAATGATGTCTCATTCCCACTCCCTACCTCTTTCCCAAATGAACCGGCCAAATTAACACCCACTTTATCTAGGTCAACCTTTATTTTAATGATGTTGCTCCAAACCGAACCCCCCTCCCTTGAACCACCTACTCTCCTCCTTTATACTGCCCCCTTCCGCTAAATACTCTCCACTACTTTTACCTAGAACGTATCCCTCTCACAAAAAAAAAACCACAACCACCACTTAGCCAACAAACCCCAATTATAAGCGCGAAGACTTCCCACACCGAGCCCCCCCCCCCTTTTGAGATCCCGTACCACTTTTGCCCATTTGACCCATGCCATCCCTTTAGAGTTTGAACCCTTCCCCCTCCCCAAAAAAAGGAACTTCTCACCCTCTCTAGCTCTCTAATCACTCCACTCGGGGTATGAAAAAGCGAAAAAAAAGTACAAAGATAGACTACCGAGTACGGATTTTACCAATGTATGTCGACCTCCGAATGAAATCAATCTTGCTTTCCAAGCCGCCGATTTGTTTTTCATTTTTTCAACCTCCATCTTCCAATTAGCTATTTTACTCATTACCGCACCTACCGGGAGCCCAAGGTACAAAAAAGGTAAAGACCCATGCCCACATCCGATTCCTTACGCCCATGCTTGTGCTTCATCTTCCCCCACGCCGACACCATAGAGCTTGCTTTTATTAATGTTGATCTTTAATCCTGTTGCCTCATAAAAACATTGAAGAATCTTCATTAAGTTTTAAATATTCCTTGTATTCCATTTTCCGAAAAACATGGCGTCGTCGGCATATTGGAGGTGGGAAATCACCACTTCTTCCTTCCCGACCTTGATACCATCAAATATACCTTTTTCTTTTGCTTCCATCATGAGCGTGTTGAGACTCTCCGCAACAATTAGGAATAGGGAATAGGAAAGGTGCTAATGTATCCTCTTGCCTAAGGCCTTTTTTCATTGGAAATTCCTTTGTCGGTGACCCGTTGACCAAGACCGATATGGTGGATGACACCAAGCATGCCATAACCCACTTGCACCATTTATTTTCGAACCCTATATCACTCATCGTATGTAGTAGAAACTCCCATTTGACACTATCATATGCTTTGTCGAAGTCCGCCTTAAATACCATCGCTTTCTTCTTTGCTTTCCGGATTTACTCCACCACTTCGTTCGCTATAAGCACCTTGGAAAGTATGAGCCTTCCTTTTATAATGGTCGTTTGTGTGTCTCCGATTATCCCTCCCAATACTTTTTTCATTATCTCCGAAACTACCTTGGAAAGAATTTTGTAGAAGATGTCGATCAAACTTATCGGCCTAAATTCATTGAGACCGATTGGGTTTTGATTCTTTGGAATTAGAGTTGAAAACGAGGCGTTGCACCCCCGCTAATCTCCGCCTTTTCCCTAAAGTTTTCTACAACCTTCACCAAGTCATCTTTGATAATCTTCCAAAATTTCTTTATAAATGCAATCGTGATACCATCCGGGCCGGGAGATTTATTTCGCCCACATGCTTTAACCGCCTCCCAAATCTCCTCTTCCTTGAACCTCCTCTCCAAGTTCTCCGCCTCCTCCATCGTTAATTTCTTAATCTTTCCACTTTTTAGTTTCGGCCATCCATCATGTCCGACGTGAACTTCCTTTTGAAGAACTCAAAAACACCCTCTTTAATCTTTTCCGGTTCTTCCGTCCAATGGGAATTAACATTCAATCCCTGGATTCTGTTTTTTCTTTCTTTATTTCGTATCATCGCATGGAAAAATCTTGAGTTTTCATCTCCTTCCTTCACCCATTTATTTTTTGCCTTTTGCCATGCAATTTCCACCTTTCGTTTTTCGCATTTAACGAATTGTTTTGGGCCTCTAGTTATCTTCTTCTTTCATCTTCATCTAAGCCTCTATTTACGGTTATTGCTTCCAAATTCTTTATCTCTACCTTGTATTTCTCCAAGTCTCCCTCCAACTTCCCAAACTTTTCCAGGCTTATTTTCTTCATTGCCAATTTCACGTTTTTAAGCTTATCTCAGAAGATGCAATATGGGGCCTTTAAAATCACACTGATAATCTATGCTTCTTTAACCGCCTCTTCCACCCCCTCTTCTTCTAGCCACGTATCAAAAAATTTTAACGACTTTGGTCCATAGCCACAAGTACTCTCATGTAGCATAATCGGATGATGGTCCGACCACTTTCGTTCAAGTGCTTTCACCCCAAGTGTAACACCCTCAAATCTGGAAATAACAACTAATTTAAATTTTCTAAATACACCAATAAATGAATCATCCAAAATCACAATTTAAGATTTTAACCTCAATACACACAGTCATTCTATACATATCGTCCATAATAAAGACGGGCGCTGCTAAAATCCAATAATGGTCACTATCTCCAAACCGCGGAAGACTTCACCAAATACTTACACTTGTGAAACACTAAGCACGTCTCTTCTTAGTACTGATAGAACCAAACCCCCATCTGGGACCTGATGCACATGCCGACAAATAAAAAGGTTAGGCTTAACGCCTAGTGAGTTCAAGAGTTTTACAATATGAAATAAATACATTTGCTAAAGGGGAAGAAAGTAGTTTAAATCACAGACCTTCAGAAAGATTCAATTTATATATTCAAACGACACAATTTTCCAAAAGTACACCTTTAAAACAAGGAATCCACATGAACCTTCTTTAGTAAAACCACTTTAATCCCAAACTCACCCAAAACGTGAATAGTAAGCAAAACTTCCAATTTATAAAACTACGAAATAAAACTTTATAACTCGAAGCACACAAAAACACGGGTGGGACTCAATACTCAACCCATAAATCATGGATAAAATCCATATATACAAAACGTCACCGAAAACTTGGATAATAAAACTCAATACCCAAAACAACACCTTTCGGTGACGGGGGAGACCCGTTTCCATTGAACGTGGCGGGAACACAAAAGTACGCCACGTATCTATGTTATCGAACTGTACCTCAGATCATTGACTTTAGTGCACACTAACTTAAGCGTCACCTCTAGTCTCCAAGTACATGGTACCTTTAGTGCACACCCCTTGGCAGGCGTCACCTCAAGGATACCCGATCTTAATGCCCATTCGTTTTCTAGTAGAGTTCCAACCTCAAGCTTCCCATTCGACCTTTAGTGTCTACTCACTAGCAAGCCCAAGTGGTTACTAAATGTAACCCAAAACCTTAGGCCTTACAAAACAGACCGACTTAGGTGCCTATGGATCCATTACAACACTGTCTAACATTACGTGACTCCAATTTGAAAGACCAAAGCTCCCAGAACATGTAACTCCCAATGGCATGAAATAATCACCATTATACTCCACAAATCCCACAACTGTTTTTAAACCGGAAAAATGTACTCAAGACTCCATTTAATCAAAACCGAGCCAACGACCCAACAGTTTACGTAATTACCCAAATGAAAACCGATATAAACATTGAAACACATTTGACGAACTATTATGAAAACACGACCAAAAGTATAATTAACTCAAATCTCATTGTTGGTCGAGAAAAACCATTTTCCAAATGAACTCATACCCTTATGTTTTCAAAATGCCTCATAACACAATAATATGCACTTTCCGAAAGGTTTATAAAATCAAATACACAAAATGACACATACGTCAATTAAACACCAATTATATGTGTAAAATCATCAAAGAACCATTTCAACATGATTTATTTCCCAAAATTCCCAAATATCCCAAAAAAGGGTGTCTCAACATGTTTATAAAACTAAACATTTCCAAATAACTAAAACTTATCAACAATTAACAATTTGAGGTAAAACACAAACATTTTTAAATAGACATTTTGGCATGTACACCGTTTTCACAAATCAACTTGAACTCACCTTGCTAGATTTAGGCTAAATCTAGATTTCAACCCCAACTTGAGATCCCTTGAAGAAATCTGAACTTTCAAGCCAAAACGTCCAAAACCTAGATCCAAACATTTTCAACCGTAAACAATCATAATCAATCACTTAGAATCATTCCCCAAACATTTTATACCAAAATCCCCAAATGTTGCAAGAACCCTAATTTTGACCCAAAACTCCCAAAATTATCCAAACCGAAATTTAGAGAAATCAAACACTAGGAAACCATCAATGGAGTATTTATAACTTATTTCATGGTTTAGAAATGGAAGGGATACACTTACCACTTAGGTTTTGATGAAAACCTAGAAAACCCAAAAATTCTTGAAGATGGAGGTGATGATGATGAACTCTTGATCCTTGCTTCCACTCCACCACAAAATACTCTTGGATCTTCCCAAAACTAACAATCTAACCTTGAAAAGCTCTCAAATACGAAACCATAGCAAGTTGAATCGCCAAAAACGGAGTTGAAATGAGAAAGTTATGGCTAAATTAAAAAACCCGATTTTATGCACTGCAGGTTTGGCGCGACCATGATATGCGACAGTGACATTGTCACTGTCGCGCGAAATGTACCGGAAGTCATTAACACTGTTTCGGCCGTAAATTCTTCGTCATAGCTTCGTTTTCTCTCCGAAAAGGACCGTTGGACTCGTAATTGAATCCTTTATCCATCAAGACTATAAAATCAAGGATTCAAGCCTAAAATCAAATATCTTAATTTTCCTTAATATATCGGTTTCTGTATTAACTTGAAATGATACCTTTCAAAAATCGGGGTGTTACAATCCTCCCAACCTTGGAATGATTTCGTCCCCGAAATTTGGGTTCCCATGAAACCTTACACGCAGAAGGGTTGCCCTTAACCCATCTGCCAGCACCACTATCATGACCCTTGCACTGATATCCACGCCAATCGTCCCTCATAGGCGCATCACCCTCATAATCGAGCGAACACTTAACTCACCAAAGTAACCTTTTCCCACAAGGTTACGTTTATCTCCCAACCTTGGGTGACAATTACCACCTCCAGGCAATTAGTGACTACAACTTCTCACCGACCAATTTCCTTCGGATCTAAACGGTTCCGAACCCAACATCAAAGATCATAACCAAACTTCCAAAATCCTCATATTTCAACTGATCCATTCCTAATGTTGATAAAGTTATCCTCCCAAGATGAACCAATGGGTCCTTCAGGTAGCCGGTTAACCCATAATCGACTAACACTCAACTCCGTTCCAACACCCACCTCACAACATTCCCATAATAAAGCCTTTACCGTCCCGGGAATGCTTATACACATCGGTACTTAATCATCACCGTTTATCTTTCTTTTAAATTCCATCACCGAAAGGTCAATATTTCCCATGATCCAACCGGGATACATCCCAAACATTCCCAGATCCATTGACTCTAAGAAACTCGTCGACGCCTAGGTCTAAACGGTAACCTCGAAAAATGCGGGCATCCCACCCAAATTTCCATCCAGATGGATGGTCGCACTAAGGATGACACCAAACAGAGTGCTAAAAATCCCAAATCTTACGTTCCTAACAGACGGACCACAAGAATTTCCTTTGGTCGTGAAACCTACGAAAACGGTACACCATCAACATAAACCATGCTGTCACACCGACGAGCAAACCACCAAAACGAACCCAATCTAATCTTTGTTAATCACCTACGGCCTTATCTCGCATGATTACCGAAGTATAAATCATCCCTTAAACAACTGGGAAGACTTAAATCTATTATTTCCAATAATACAAACGCGCACAGATACGAAAACCCAATTCCCAAAATTCAAGACTGCCAGCAAGTCCGATCATCCCACGCTTCAACTCCCAAGGACTCCCTTAGTCCCTAATTTACAACTCCTTTCACGACGGGGTTTAAATCTATAGGCCCTATGAGTTCAAGGTTTTTCAACCAGTATGCCAATTTGAAATTTATAAAACTTTCAAATACATAAGTTCTACAACGATTAATCGTGCGGTAAAATACACTACCGTTCATTCGATAGGTTTCAAAATTGATCACCAACACTACACATATAAAACCGTTTCTAAAACTCATTTGATCAGTACTTACGTTAATAAAAACGGTAACAAAAGCTGCGCAACAAAATTTTCAAATGGACTACTATGGTCCTAGCATGCATCAATTTATACTATGTATCAAAAATAATTTTCCGCACTATAACCTGTGCAACAAACTGTTTGTCCAATTAAAAGGGGAATTCACAATTTCAACATTAAAATATCCTCCTTTAAAAACACAAAACGTCGGAGGATAAAATCCCCAACAAGGCCCATTTACGTCCGTTTATTTTCCTAAATTTAGAAACACAATAGGAACGTAAATAATTTTTTTTTTTAAATCAAGTTCAAATTTTGGGCCGCACAGACAAAGCGCACTCACCCAAAGCGGTAACTACAACGACATGCAAACCGAAAATTCATTTCATGCATTGCGGAAAACTTATGACGGCAGAGTCAACAATTGAAGCACGTTTAGATCAACAACTCTATTTGAAGCAACATAAATCTTTTATACATTTACTCCCACCAACTGTAAAATTTAATCCAAGTACAACACGTGGGATGACATTTATTAATAGAACTTATAAATTAACGCACACAATAATGCATGCATACACGTTACAAAATTTATCTACGCGACGCAAAATGTCGTAAGATAAGACACCATAAAACCCAACTGAATTCTTGTCATAAAACTCATTAACGCTAAAAATTAAGTGGTGTCAAATTTTCTATCTTCCAACATAAATAAAACGTAAGACGACAATAAGTCTAAAAATGCCAAAACTCTAGAACCACCACGTAAGATAAAGTGACCCTTTTCAACAAACTTTTATGAGACACTACGCCCAAAAAGATCGTAAATTTACACGCACTAAAATTGAAACCCACGCAGCACAAAGTACACTCACACGCCCGAAACATTGCAAAACTATACTTCATAAAATTGAACACGACTCAAACAGATCAAAATTCCCAAGAAAATTCCGACTCAAAAACATGGGAACAACTTCCTTTAAAGCCTTAACATACATGGAGGAGATCCAATGTCAAGGTCAAAAATTCCATAGTTATTTGCCCAATACTTTAAATAACATTAAAACAAAGATTTTAAAATATCCAAAAATAGCGTTAAACACAAACATGAATGGAGAGATTTTCTATATAAATTTGCAATTACATGCAACAAAACAATTCCATGCACGCTTAAGCTCACGGTTTAAAATCTGATGAGTGCTAAATGTTTTACCAAAATTTGGTGTCGTAACTCCTTTTATTCTTTGAAATCATGAGAAACAATTTATGCAAACTTATTTAGAAATAAATGTAGTGCATGAATTTGATCGGCACTCGCATCTTAGAACTACGCTTCTCAATTTCTCGACATACTATTGTCATCCGTATGCATCGGACATCTTAGAGCAACAATCTCGTTACTTTGGTTGACTTACGATTTCCCCCTTGAAATAGAAACGGGATAACGAACTTATAGTCCTAATTCAACCAATAACTCTGAGTCAAGATGATCAACTTGATGCGTTCACCGAGCTTAACTACCACTCCAAAGTGACATTGTGATACACATCAATCCTCCCTTAGCTTACTCGCATAAAACTTTCTCACTACCCCAACGGTCATCATACCAAGGTAGTTCAAGTATACACATGTAGCATGTAGGTTCACCATAACACTGGCCAGGTGTCATTATGAACGTACCATACATGATCATCCTTGCGACCCTTGAAAAGTTTCCCGTTTCTGGCGACTCGATCAACTCCAAGATATCTTATCTTAAGGTGCCTATTGTGCAACTTCACTTTCAATCACTTATGAGAACGCTAGTTTGAGTCTAGGCATCCAAAAATCAATACCTAATTCTCTCAAACTTAAGCTCTGATACCAACTTGTAACACCCTCAAATCCGGAAATAACAACTAATTTAAATTTTCTAAATACACCAATAAATGAATCATCCAAAATCACAATTTAAGATTTTAACCTCAATACACACAGTCATTCTATACATATCGTCCATAATAAAGACGGGCGCTGCTAAAATCCAATAATGGTCACTATCTCCAAACCGCGGAAGACTTCACCAAATACTTACACTTGTGAAACACTAAGCACGTCTCTTCTTAGTACTAATAGAACCAAACCCCCATCTGGGACCTGATGCACATTCCGACAAATAAAAGAGTTAGGCTTAACGCCTAGTGAGTTCAAGAGTTTTACAATATGAAATAAATACAATTGCTAAAGGGGAAGAAAGTAGTTTAAATCACAAACCTTCAGAAAGATTCATATTATATATTCAAACGACACCATTTTCCAAAAGTACACCTTTAAAACAAGGAATCCACATAAACCTTCTTTAGTAAAACCACTTTAATCCCAAACTCACCCAAAACGTGAATAGTAAGCAAAACTTCCAATTTATAAAACTACGAAATAAAACTTTACAACTCTAAGCACCCAAAAACACGGGTGGGACTCAATACTCAACCCATAAATCATGGATAAGATCCATATATACAAAACGTCAACGAAAACTTGGATAATAAAACTCAATACCCAAAACAACACCTTTCGGTGACGGGGGAGACTCGTTTCCATTGAACGTGGCGGGAACACAAAAGTATGCCACGTATCTATGTTATCGAACTGTACCTCAGATCATTGACTTTAGTGCACACTAACTTAAGCGTCACCTCAAGTCTCCAAGGACATGGTACCTTTAGTGCACACCCCTTGGCAGGCGTCACCTCAAGGATACCCGATCTTAGTGCCCATTCGTTCTCTAGTAGAGTTCCAACCTCAAGGTTCCCATTCGACCTTTAGTATCTACTCACTAGCAAGCCCAAGCAGTCACTAAATGTAACCCAAAACCTTAAGGCTTACAAAACAGACCACTTTCGTGCCTATGGATCCATTACAACACTGTCTAACATTACGTGACTCTAATTTGAAAGACCAAAGCTCACATAACATGTAACTCCCAATGGCATGAAATAATCACCATTATACTCCAAAAATCCCACAACTGTTTTTAAACCGACAAATGTCCTCAAGACTCCATTTAATCAAAACTGAGCCAACGATCCAACAGTTTACGTAATTACCCAAATGAAAACCGATATAAACATTGAAACACGTTTGACGAACTATTATGCAAACACGACCAAAAGTATAATTAACTCAAATCTCATTGTTGGTCGAGAAAAACCATTTTCCAAATGAACTCATACCCTTATGTTTTCAAAATGCCTCATAACACAATAATATGCACTTTCCGAATGGTTTATAAAATCAAATACACAAAATGACACTTACGTCAATTAAACTCCAATTATATGTGTAAAATCATCAAAGAAGCATTTCAACATGATTTATTTCCCAAAATTCCCAAATATCCCAAAAAAGGGTGTCTCAACATGTTTATAAAACTAAACATTTCAAAATAACTAAAACTTATCAACAGTTAACAATTTGAGGTAAAACACAAACATTTTTAAATAGACATTTTGGCATGTACACCGTTTTCACAAATCAACTTGAACTCACCTTGCTAGATTTAGGCTAAATCTAGATTTCACCCCCAACTTGAGCTCCCTAGAAGAAATCTGAACTTTCAAGCCAAAACCTCCAAAACCTTGATCCAAACATTTTCAACTGTAAACAATCATAATCAATCACTTAGAATCATTCCCCAAACATTTTATACCAAAATCCCCAAATGTGGCAAGAACCCTAATTTTGACCCAAAACTCCCAAAATTATCCAAACCGAAATTTAGAGAAATCAAATACTAGGAAACCATCAATGGAGTATTTATAACTTATTTCATGGTTTAGAAATGGAAGGGATACACTTACCACTTAGGTTTTGATGAAACCTAGAAAACCCAAAAATTCTTGAAGATGGATGTGATGATGATGAACTCTTGATCCTTGCTTCCACTCCACCACAAAATACTCTTGGATCTTCCGAAAACTAATAATCTAACCTTGAAAATCTCTCAAATACGAAACCATAGCATGTTGAATCGTCAAAAACGGAGTTGAAATGAGAAAGTTATGGCCAAATGAAGAAAACACCGATTTTATGCACTGCAGGTTTGGCGTGACCCTGACATGCGACAGTGACATTGTCACTGTCGTGGGCACTGTCGCGCGAAATGTACTGAAAGTCATTAACACTGTTTCGGCCGTAACTTCTTCGTTATAGCTCCGTTTTCGCTCCGGAAAGGACCGTTGAACTCGTAATTGAATCCTTTATCCATCAAGACTATAAAATCAAGGATTCAAGCCTAAAATCAAATATCTTATTTTTCCTTAATATATCAGTTTCTGTATTAACTTTAAATGATACCTTTCGAAAATCGGGGTGTTACACCAAGACTTCTCCATGACATACAAAAGTTGTTTGATGTGAGAAAGCGGTCCAACCTACTACATTTCCTCCCATCATCACTAATTCTCGTGAACTTTTGGCCACCATAGGGATTTCCACAAGGTGACTACTTCGGATAAAATCATTGAACTCCTCTACTCCTATATCGTTTGTGATTGAATTCAATCTCTCATGGTTGCCCCTTACCTCATTGAAGTCCCCCAACACGCACCCTTTGATTTCCTCATTATTACATAGGATCTCGATGTTCTTCCATAATTCTAATCTCTCCTTTTGATCTCTCGGACCGTAAATATTGACAAACCCAACTTGCCCACTTACCCACTGCCATAATGAAGCTTCTTTCGATCACAACTACCTCACAGGAGGAATCATTTTTGTCCCAAATCAGGAGTAGAAGTCCATGTCGTCACTTCCCCATAATCTGATAATTTTTGATTCCTCGCATCCTTTATGCTTCGTCTCTTGTATCCCCATCATACTTATTTTTTCTTTGACACATATTTCGCGGATCCAATTTCTTTTTTCCGTCGATCCTAGCCCACTTATGTTGATTGAGACTACTTTCATTCAACTTTTTTAATTTCGATCTACGCATACCTGACTTGGCTGACTTACCGTGCTGTTTCCTTCTCCCAAGATAGGCCAATTCTCCTTCCAAATTCTTTCACATTACTAGTACCATCCGAACTTTTCAATTCGTCTGAGGCCGCTGCGGAATCTCCTGACGAACACCGTGATCGATTTTTCCTCTTACTCCTATCTGAAATTCCTTGTCCTTGCTTCTGCCCACTTGATCTGGCCATTTTTTTTCAGTATTTGAAAACTTACTTTTCCCCTGTCGAAATCCACGTTTTCCACTTTCTTCATTTTTTTCTCTCTTACAGTCGATTTTCTGCATTCTATAGTTTTTGTCCTCGCTAGATCACCTGCCTGTGAATGAGCGCCTTCTATATCCTTACTTTCTGAACTTTCTTTTTTCGATTTTATTTTCCAATCTTAGATCCCTCCTTTTTTTGGTGCTACATTCCATCTGATTGATTTGTGGACAACTTTGTTCAGGCCCACTTCCATTATCTCCTATTACTACTTCACCTTGGGTTGGACTTTTTATTCCTTCCAGCTTATTTACTCCATTTTCGTATGGGCTGTGATTGGCCTCCACTTCTTGGGCTGCCTTGTGAGAGCCTTCAATTGGGCCCAATTTTTTGGAAGGCCCTTGAACTGAATATCCATCTCCCTGTTCTTCTTCTATGACCGTTAGGTCCATGGCCCCACGTGATTTCCACTTTTGTTCTCTTCTAGAATGACAGCCACCATCGACTTTTATGAAGCAATCAATTGGTTCCTCATTCCTAGGGCAATTCGAATTTGCCCCTTGCGACTCTTTGTCTTCTTCCCTGAAAACCGGTGCCATTGATTCTCTTTCGGCCGACCCCTTTTCCGTTGAGTTCCCAGCTTCATTGGTGCCATTGATGTTGCCTCCATTTCTCTCCTCGACTTTATTTTGCAATTGTGGATCCACTGATCCTTCTCCGCTTCTTCTTTCGTTGAAGATGCTCTCCTCCACACACATCATTCCTCATTGTCATCCCTTTCTTCCATCCACTCCGAGGGAACGGACGAATCGTTCATCTCCTCTTTGCTACTCGGGTCGACGTTCTCCCAATAAACCGATTGGCCTGTCTCCTCCTCCGTTACCCATATTCGATAAAATAACGGTCCGACTTTGATGCTTCTTAGTTCGTCTATGCACAAACGAATCGATGTCGCTACTTGAACTCTCCCATATTCTAAGATTGTACTAGATTCCCAATCACAGTTGATTAGCTTCAATGTACGACCCCACTTACTTGCAATTTCATCAAACATTTTCTCGTTCCACACGTGCAGCGGAATACCGTATTTCCTAAGCCACACCAATCTTTTCGCCGAGCAAAAACGTTCGGTCCATCTTCTTAAATCTCTAATCCATAAATAGAGGCCATATTCTTTGTTGTTTAGAATCTTGTTTGTCGATTCCGCTTGATTGAAAGCTAGCAACACGTTTCTACCCCCAGGTATTTCAAAGTGCATTCCACATTATTTTCCAATCTGCACAGGTTTTGGATAGTTTTGATGTTATCCAGTGAGTTCACATTACCTATTAGACACTTTCTCATCCTCATTTTCGACTTCTCATCCACAGACCAGCTTCCGGTTATCTCCTTGTCCATATCCTCTTCTATCTTCGATTGTTTGTTTATTCCTCTGTCAACACACTGCTCCTTGTTTCTCCCCTCCTTTACTACCTCACTAAAAGATCTTTTGTTGGTCCAGTTCACTGAATTCCATAATTTGTAGGGTCTTCCATACGTGTTAGCTGTCATTCTCCTTCTATTGTCCTCCTTTCTTCTTCCGTTTTCTTTGTTTGCCACGAAGACCCTCATTCTGTAAGTCCCAATCCATATACCATTTAACTTTTTCTCCAGGTCGCTGCAGTTTCTAACATGTTTGAATCTCACGGATCCAAACTTCTTCCCACTCCTCATTCTTCTTCTTGCCATGTAAATATCAACCATGTCCCCATAGCGTTTGAATGCTTTCCACAGGTAGGGAACGTCCCATTCTTCAGGGAAATTGAAGAAAAGGTACGAAGTTGAGTTCCTTGAGTCACGACTCCATTGGTATCCTCTCGACCGGACGAAATCTCTTCCCCGTTCCTCACTGCCTCTCGCCTAACCTCTCTCCCCTCTCCGGTTCTCACTTTCTCTCTCCTCTCTCTCTCTCTCTCTCCAACAGTCTTTCTCCTCTCCGGCGCTCGCTCTCGCTCGCTCTCATCCTCTCTAAAATTTTTATTTGAGAATTATGGATTTGTTCTTATCCATTAAATATTATTGTCATCATCGGAATTTCTTACGCCGATGTCTCCGTTGTCGATAATTATGTGATAATAATGTGACAAACTGTTACAACACAGATTTATTGGATTCAAGATCATTAAGATTGAAGACAAGATCAAGAAGTCAAAGCTGGAAAAGTAAACTCTCACTGAAAGTCAAAGTGTTTTGTTAATAAAGTCAAAGTCAATGTAATTGTATTTTGTTTCCTTGTATATTGTTGGAGGTATAAATACCTCGTTTCCCTTGTAATCAATCAGTTGTAAGTAAGTGTATGTCATTTTGTATACGAATCAGAGAAAGAGCAGATTAGAGAAGAGCTAATTGAATATGTTTCTAGTGAGAGAGTTTAGAGAGAGAAAGTTGTGAATTGTAATCTTTGTGATTCATCAATGACATATGGATATTCTCATCTTGATTGTTTGTTGATTAGAACTTGAATATTGGGAATAACAATTGGTATCAGAGCAGAAGAAATTCAGAAACAAGGATCAAATTCAATAAATTTTGGTCGACATTTTCAATAACTTGCAAGGAAATGTTGAGATTTGATTTTTTCGATTTTGTATTGTTTTGGTCGTGTAATTGCTTGTTTTAGATTCGATTTGGTGTTTATAACACATTGTGTTTGATTCTTTTTGTCTAATTCACACTGTTTAGACATGAATTTTGAATTTTTGTTGGATTTGAGTTCGAGTCTGTATACGAACTGTTCTCAGATCGAATTGTATTTTTAGTGTTTTAATCTGAAATTGTTCTATTGTAACCTGATCGAGTGATGAAATAGAATATTCGTACAAAGTTTCGAGATCAAATTCGAAGGTTTTGATGGATTTAAGTGGGAAAATCGATTTTTTGTTCGAAGAGCCCAAAAACGCGCAAGATCTGTGAAACGCGCAAGTTCATCAAAAGAACGCGCAAGCTTCATCTGGAAGAACGCGCAAGTCGAAGGAAATTGATTTTGGACAAAACGCGCAAGTCGTTATCTGCGAGTTCTAGAAACGCGCAGATCGAAGCCTGCGGGTTTGAAGTTTGGGAAAAAAATTCTAAGTGTTAGAACGCGCAAGCCATGGTTAGCGAGTTTGCTCAAACGCGCAAGTAGTGCCTAGCGAGTTTTGGAAACGTGCACGTCTCTATTAGCGCGTTTCATTGTGAATAGTTACTTGCGAGTTTCAACGACTAGCGAGTTTCAGCAATTAGCGAGTTTATCAAAACACGCAAGTCTTTGCGTGCGAGTTTCTCAAACACGCATGTTTAAGTCTGCGAGTTCTCTTTGAACAGTGGTTTGCGAGTTTAGGCGTCTGCGTGTTTCTCAGTGAATAGTGATCTGCGAGTTTAGTGATATGCGAGTTTCAAATTTTCATAGTGATCTGCGTGTTTCCATACTTAGAATATTTTCTGAAAAATTTTCAAAATTGTAAGTTTGTGGAGGGGGGACAAAGTTCTTATTGTGATCTACTGTTTTTGAATTTCTAACGATCATTTCAAGTTTCTTTTTGTAACAGATATTCAAGATGGGATATTTTTCTGATGATGATGAAAAGAAGATTGAAAAGCTCAAATTAGAGAACAAAAATCTTGCTTCTTCAATTGATTACTACTCAAAGAGGTCAAAACGATATAATGATGAAAGGAAGCTACTGAGATAAGAAGTCAGTGCGTTAAAGAAAATAAATGAAGATCTGCTAAAACAGACTTCTGGGCTTAATAAAGAAAAGGTCTTGTTTTTGGAAGCTGAAAACACTGAGTTAAAGAGAAAGATTTCTGAATTAGAAGATCACATTGTCAAGTTTCAGCAAACAGGGTGTGCTAATGAAAAGAAGATCTTTGGATTAGAATTGCAAATTGTTGAAGAAAGATCAGTTTTTGAGAAAGAAAAGAAAGAGTTTGCTAAGCAGTTCTCAGATTTTTCCAGAAAATGTGCTGACAAGAAGAAAACAGTTAAGCTGAAATGTTTAAAGCTTTCTCAACAGATTTCCGAATTTGAGAAAGTAATTATTCTGGAAAGAGAAAAGTTTGTAAAGGAAAGAAAGACAATAGAGCAAAAGAATGTTGGGATATTCAAAGAAATATTTGGTCAGAGGACAAATGTTGAAATGGGCTTTGAGGAAGAAAGAAGCTTATTTGAAGGAGAGATAAAGAAGTTGACTGCAAAGTTATCTGAATTATCTGAGAGTGCACTGAAACAGTAGATAACGAAGTCTGAATTCAAGAAGAAGATTGACTTACTCATTGAAGAAAGAGACAGTCTATCTTTAAAGATTAAAGAGCTTGAAAAGATTGTTTCAAAGGTGGTGGTGACTGAGCAAACGCCTCCAGAGTCACAAATCCACACACCTAGAAATAATTCGGCTGACTTCAAAAAGACAGCCTCAAGCTCACATCTGAAAACTGTTTCTTCAAGAAGGTTAGTCAATTCATTTGATCAGATTCGTACAACTAACATTTTCTATGATCGGAAAATAGATGGTTCAGGTACACACAGGAGAAGAAGGAGATATAATGAAGAGAAGCTGGTATGGAAAGTAAAACCAGTAGATGAAGAAAAGCATGATGAGAAGAAGGAAGAGAAGAAAAGTAACAAATCATTTGTGCATGCATCAACAGCCAAGATGAACAAAGTGCTGAAAGGTAAACCTGATATTGCTTATTCGAGAGATCAATTGTTCAGGTTGTCAAAGAAAATGTATTGTTCTTACTGTAATACATATGATTTTGTTCATAAAACAAGTGATCATTTCTGGTATGGTTCTTATTCAGTTACTCCCATAAGAAATGCAACTAACATTTATGGACCCAATTACTAGTGGGTACCAAAACTGAAAGATGATTCTGTGTTGCAGGCACCTACATTAAAGGGGGAGTAAGAGAACCAAGGCTTCTAAATAAATCAGTTCAGGACCCGTACTTCAACGAAGTTTGACTTCTAAACACAACAGTTTAGGACTCGCTCTTCAATGATGAAAAAGAAATGCTACTCCTGGGCTGATGAGAGAGTGTACTCAGATACTCAGAAGAGGAAATCAACCTTCAAGGGGGAGTACATAATTTTTTCTGGAAATATGTATTCGGAAGATATGACGAACTACACTTCAAAGGAAGTTGTAGATCTCTATCATGTGCTTTTTCACTGATAAATCTCAGATGCATATTTTCAGGGGGAGTAAGACTATGATTTCTGATTATTTCAAATCAGAACTCGTACTTTAATCGTTTTACTGCTTTATGTCTTTTTCATTTGAATAAGTTTGTGAATAAAAGTTGCTTTGAATAGACTTTGAGACTTGTGCAGAATGAGAGAAAGCTATCAAGATCATATCTGTATGACTTCACTTGATTTCCTGAGATTTATGACGAAGAGAAAAGGTTAATTTCTTATCTTAATCTCATATATGGTTGAAAGAAGGACAACTTTCAATCATAGAAAACATGTTCTAAATGTTCAAACCACTTCCCGATTCTTAAACAGATTTCATGAATTGGAAATGTGATTTTAAATGTTTTCATTTTTCATTTTGAGCTTCAATAATTAATAAACCGTGTGTTTCCAAAGATAAATACTTGTGTATTGTCTTTTCTGCATACTTTCAAGTATTCACACACATCGGTTTAATTTTTGTTCCAATTGTTCTTACCATGTCTCTAAATTGAAACAATTTTTCGATGGTAAGACACCCCGCTTGTACTTCAATGTATTTTGAGCGTTAATTCATTTCGAAACGGTATTTCAAGAATGTATATATTTTGATTCATATAGACAATATCCATTATTCTTGACCATAAGCCTTAATTGATTTATCATTCATTTCTGATCATTTTCATACAATGTCAGATTTTTAAACAAGTTTCTTGCATTCATATTCATTCATTCAATATCTTTGTTTGAAAATATTTCAATGTTTCAAATGCTCAAATATTCATGATTATATTTTATGAGTTTACATTCATCTGACATTTGTATATGAGCTTTAACTGATAAAGTTAAACCATATTGAGCAACTTTATGCTTTCATAGGAAATATGGGTTCTTTGTGCTAGGACTTCAATGAACTTCTATGATATCACGTTAACCAGTGATTTCTACCCAAGAAGTTAATCCTTTAGTGATTGAGTGTGAGGAGTCAAAAAGAAATGAGTGTGGGTGTGATGAGGTAAAATGGAAAAGAGAGTTTGGTTAGATGTGAGCTTAATGATTAAAAGAAAGAAGGTGTGAGATCAGAGTAAAAGAATAACAAACTTTGCACCAACTACTTTCTGAGTCTAGCAGCCACATTACTAGTGTTTCACAACTCTTTGGTGAACGTTATTGAAACAGGCAACTAGCCCATGCCAATTCTTGAATTTAACCCCACCAGCTACTCATTTTCTTCTCAAAAAGAAAATGTTTCACATTTTCAAGGGGACGCAGCACATATGCTATCTGGTTTTCATTTGGAAAATCTGGATATTGAAAAAGAAGGAAGTCTGCCCCACCTTCGCACTTCAATCATGCACATTGAGTCTGTGTTTATCTACTGTTGTCTCAGTGGTTTACACTATGTTGAGCCTTAAAAAGCAATCTTTCGTGCTTAATTCTTTCTACACTTGCACGAACACACAAAGAATTTGTTTCTTTGTCATAACATTCATAGAAATTGCCTTTGTGGTGTTTCGATGATTGGATGGAAGCCCTGGGGGAGTGAACATCAAAAAGCTCCTTTATAATGTGTATTTGTTACACACAGTAACTTCGTGTTACTGACAGGCATTTTAACTGATTCATTTGTTGATTCAGGTGTTACACATTTCTAACTTGTCTGGATTTGAAAAGATCTAGATAAATACATGGTTACGGATCAACGAATCAGAGGCTCAGTTTGACAGATCAGAATGGTCAAATACATTTCTTGGAATAAAAGTTTTGATGATCTAGATGCTCAAATCATCAAAAAGGGGGAGAAGATATCAAGAAATGTGTACTTCAAAGAAATGTTAAAGTTGAAAGAATTGTCCGGAAATAAGTATTTGTATTGGATATGGAGAGAGATATTTCAGAATTGAAGTTTGTTCAAAGTTGATAAGCGAAAGTTCAAAGAATTTCGAAAGCAAGCAGATATTGGAGAAATTTTATTTGAAGAAAGTTGGAGAAAACATTCAGAGCTGGAAATGAAGATAATTTCTTTCAATGTCTGAAAGAGGTTTGTTTATAATCTTGGGGGAGATTGTTACTATTTTTGAAGATCAGACGTTGGGAAGATTGTTTAAAGTTTTTGAAGACAAAGCTTATCTAAGAAGAATTTCATCGTGTTAAGGGGGAGTTTTTATATCGTGTTTGTATAAAAGGGGAGATTACAAGAGAAGATAAAGATTGTTAAAAGGGGGAGCTTAATCAAATCGTGCTTAATTAGAGAAGATCGCATTGCTAAATCTTTTAGTAATGATCTTGATCCAAAGGGGGAGATTGTTAGAGCACAGATTTATTGGATTCAAGATCATTAAGATTGAAGACAAGATCAATAAGTCAAAGCTAGAAAAGTCAACTCTCACTGAAAGTCAAAGTGTTTTGTTAATAAAGTCAAAGTCAATGTAATTGTATTTTGTTTCCTTGTATATTGTTGGAGGTATAAATACCTCGTTTCCCTTGTAATCAATCAGTTGTAAGTAAGTGTATGTCATTTTGTATACGAATCAGATAGAGAGAAGATTAGAGAAGAGCTAATTGAGTATGTTTCTAGTGAGAGAGTTTAGAGAGAGAAAGTTGTGAATTGTAATCTTTTTGATTCATCAATGACATATGGATATTCTCATCTTGATTGTTTGTTGATTAGAACTTGAATATTGGGAATAACACAAACTTTTGATGAATCGATGACTTCTTCTGATGTTATTTTGTTGTGATAATGATATGGTAATTACGTGATTTTGCTATGATAACGATGTGATAATCGAAAACCAGTAATGATCACGTCCACAATCATCACTCTGCTTATTCATCATATGATTTTATTGTGATAATAAAGTGATAATGATTTGGTACATTGTAATAGGTGATTATATCATTTGTACGTAATTTTAGGGATAAGGAAATTACTTACTTTATTTTATTTTATAGATAAATACAAAATCACATAATTATCCTTAATTATTACTTTATTTTAATTTTGATTTTAGTTATGGTTTAAGTAAGTTGGGGTCCAAAATTGTTCTCGCATTTTCACATGTTAAGTCTGATTTTATAGTAATCATTGTATTTATAGGCTTGGTCTTATACAGTGTTTAGGATGCTTATCTGTGTTGTATAAGGCTAGGGTATTTAAGTCCCTTTGGGCTTTGGTCTTTGGTCTTTGTAAGGAACTTCACGCATATTCAATACATTCTCATTCTTTGCGCTTTACATTGTCTCTCTCTCTAAGATTTAGTGTTTATTGGATTATCAATTGGTATCAGAGCCAATCTAAATCTGAGAGATTTGATTTTCAGTATCTGAATTTGTGAATTAATCTGAAAATTTGATCGATTTTCTTGAATTTTTCAAGAAAATCTCGTTTTTGGATTTTTCATCAAATTCGGACTTGTTTTTGATCGAATTTTATTGTAAATTGGTTTGTTGGATTCGTTTTTGATTGAAAAACTTTTTGATTCACATCAATTTGCAAGAAAAACAAGTTTTAATTGTCGATTTTGAGATTTTCGAATTTTCTGGATAACCGTTTTTACGTACTGTTGATTTCACGAATTTCTGATTTTGTGTTCTTTAATCAAAAAGTTTGATAGAAAAGTGTTAGAATGTTGTTTTCGATCAAGTCTGTGTGAGAGATTTTCTTTAAAATCAGTTTTAGAAGTTTTCTGAATTTGTTCTTCACTTTGCGCAAGATCTCATCTTTGCGCGAGTTCAAAGTGGTTTGCGCGAGTTCATCTTGCTTTGCGCGAGTTCATCTGGATCTTTGTGCAAGTCCATTCTTTGTTTGCAGAAAGTAGGTTCTCGCTACCTTTGATTCACGCAAAGCTAAGTTTGTGTTTTCAGTGATTCGCGAAAAGTAAAGTTCTCGCTATCCTAGTCTTACGCAAGAGAAGTTCTCGTCATTCAAGTCTCACGCAAAGCTCTCTTTGCGTCATCTTCTCATCACGCAAACTCAAATTTGCGTCATTGTCTTCTCACGCAAAGTCTGTTTGCGCCTTCGTCTATTCACGCAAATCTCAGTTTGCGTCTCCAACTGCTCGCGACAATCTTCGTTTGCGCCATCTGCTGCTCACGCAAACATCTAGTTTGCGCCAGTTTTATCAAGACTTAGAATTTTTCTGGATTTCTAATGATATGGATTCTGCAAAGTTTTCTTATCAAGATCAGTTCTACAAAAATGATATCATGATGTCATTGGGTACATAAAATCGTCCTCCGGTACTGATTGATGAAAACGAGTTTACAAAGTGGCAAGATAGGTTTCTGAATTTTATAGAGCGTCAAAATAACGGACATGACATGATGAATATTCTATCAGAAGGTCCTTTTGAAAAACCCATTCTGGCTTCTGGATTATATAAGCCTACCAAAGAATATACACCTGATGAGTTATCGCAGTATCAAGTCGATCGTGATATAAAGGAAAATCTGATGCTAGCCTTGCCAAATTCAGTCTACAACAGGATTGATTGTTTCAAAAATCATCCTAATCTTATGTGGCAACAACTAGAAAAGATCATGCTTGGATCTTCAGTTGCAACTCAACTTCGGCATACACGATATATGAACAACTTTGAAGAATTCAAAGCCAAGGATGGGGAGTCATTGAAAACTGTGTATGACAGATTTTGTGCTGTGATTAATGATCTGAGAAAGATAAAAGTTGAAAAGACTGAGCTTGAGACAAATCTGAAATTCCTCAATGCACTTCAACTAGAGTGGAACAAATCTTGCCACAGATTGAGGAATGATATCAGAATATCTTCTATGCAAATCCAAGAAATGTACGAGATTTTACTGATAGATGAGTGCATTGTAACTGAGAAAAAGACCAAATTGGACAAGAAGAATAAGAAATCAGTGGACCCAGTTGCTCTCCTCACGAAACATCTGACAGAACAAGCATTGTCTGAAAATGCTTACAACGGGGCCACTGATGATGATGGCGAGGCGCTCGAGAGAGCAATGATCCTTCTCTCACAACATTATCAGAAAAAGTTCCAACCTCGGTCGGGTTCCAACGATCTTCGCTTCACTTCTGGGTCTAAAGTCAAAGTGCCCAAGACAAATACAGCTGTTGTCTGTTACAACTGTGGTAAGCCGGGACACATCTCAAAGGAGTGTAGAGTGAAGAAGGTTCGGGATTCGACATATTATAGAAAGAAAATGGAACTTGCCGAGAAAAGAGAGAACGGAACAACTTTGCTCGTAGAAGAGGAGTACTGGCTTGATCACTCCGATGATGAAGCTGATAATGTTGAGACCGCTCACATGTGTTTCATCGGAGATGATCAGTCAAATGATGATGATTCTGATGCTGATGAAGATGAGGTAATCTCTGAGTTTGATTTCAATTTTTTTTCTTCACAGTTGAATATTATGATTTCTGCTTTACATGATCTTCGTTCACAGCTCTTATCTGAAAAAAAAATTAAATTCTGAAAAGTCATATTTGATTGAGAAATTGAAAATTTCTTTGAAAGATGAAAAATCTATTTTGGAAAATACAAAAGACGTCTTTCAAAAGAAATTAGATAATTTGGAAAAATCAAATAAGACTTATCTTGAGTCTTTAACTGAAATGACCATTTTAAAAGACAGTTTTTCGGGTAAAATAAATAAGTTAGAAGAAAAGTTATATCGAAGGAATCAATCTGAACAAACAATTTATTTGAACAAACCGAGGAGTTATGAGTCTATAAAAGAAAAATGGGGACTTGGTTTTGAAAATCCTCATTGTTTAAACAATGCAATTGAAAAATCCCCAACTTTATATAAATACGATTATCTAACTCTTGCTCAATATGCTCCTCAATTTAAAATTGATTGGATGAATGAAAAGCAAGTGTTAGAAATCGAAAATGAGAAAAGAATGAAAAACACGCATAAGGAATTTACTTTTGTTTATAAGCATGAAAATGCAAAATATTTTCCTGACAAATCAAAGAGAGGTAGAAAAGGTTTAAATGATATATCTCCAGTCAAGTCTTCGGTGTCTGATTATTTTGTTGATATTTTTGCCAATAATTCTGATAAGGAAATTTATCTCCGGTTTCTTATGATTCTAGGAGATATATTCCCCCTTTAGTATTAGAAGGCAAAATCATTGACCTTGAAAATAAAATGGAAGATCAAAATATTCTAAAAGAAATTGAATCTGATATCTTTCTTTCTTTCATGACTTCAAGTCTTGAAGAAAATGTATTTTCTCAAAAACAAGATTCATTTTCTATTTCTGGCATTTATTCTTCTTTTAAAGAAAATAAAAAGGACGTTTCTAATTCTAAAATCTTTTCTCAAAATTTTTCTGACTCTGAGGTAAGTTCAGATTTATTGTCTGATCAGATTGGTTGTTTAGGTAAAATTATTTCTTCTGATTCATATTTTAAATCGAAAATTCTTGATGAATCTTTTACGCTAAATGATGATTATTATAAACCAAAGCGTAAAAGAAGGTCAAAGAAGTCAAAGAAATAAGAGTCAGTCATTTCTGGTAATTCTAATTCTTGTACTTTAATGATTTCAGATAGGACGTTCAGCACTCCTTCCAAGCAGATATGGAGAGCCAAGCGGACATCAGATGATTCTCAGACTGATGAGGATAGATATGTAGACAAACAATATAAAAGTGATTCATTTGCTGTTTGTAATAAAGTTTCAAAATACTCTATAAAGCAAATAATTCAAATTTCCAAAAATGTCTCATATTCTTCTTCTGATTCTAGTTCAGATGATTATGCTTTCTCTTCTTCTGATTCTTCGGTTCATTCTTGTGATTATCTCTCTCGTGCTTTATATGTTAATGAGAGTCCAGAAATCAATGAATCCTAGAGAGAGAAAGTAGAGAGAGAGTAACAAGGAAGCGCAAAGTAAGTTTGTATTGATGTGAGTGTGAGATTCTTACATGGAACAAAGACCAAAGGGACTTAAATACCCTTGGTCAGATACAATACAGATAGACTCTAAACACAGTATTTGACCAAGCCTATAAATACAATGATTACTATAAAACCAGACCTAACAATCTCCCCGTAGTAATCATTGGCGCTTTGGTCTTCAAAAAACATCTTCTAAATCAGCACCGACCATAAAAGCGACTTTGTGAAGCATTCTGACTTTTAAAGAAAAATTTTCTTCTCAGCATCTTTCAAATTGAATTATCTTTGCTTTCTTTGACAAGACTGGACCAGTTTGAAAAAAAAAATTGAAAGAACGGTTGGTTCATCAGCTTGTGCTCTAGACAACACACCTCTTTTGAATAACCTTGAATGAACTGTGGTGGTCGGAGCAGGAATAGAAAAAGAAAAAGTTGTAGCTGAGAGAATAGAATCTTTAAGCGAATCTTTGATCAGCAGATAAACATTTGTGCTCTTTGTCTCTTTATCTTCTCCTTGACTTCTCCCCCTCATGACCTTGATGATCTTGATCAACTTGGTCATGCAAATGTTGGAGACGAGACAACTTAAGATCTGCAAAATCAAAGAAACAGAGAAAACAGGGGAGGTTTGCGCTTCACGTTGGTTGCGCAAACTGAGGTTTGCGTTACACGCAGGTTGCGCAAAGAGAGGTTTGCGTTACACGCAGGTTGCGCAAAGAGAGGTTTGCGCAACCAACTGATGGCGCAAAGCTGACTTAAAGTCAAAAAATTGAACCTTTTTAAGCTCCTTGACTCCCCCTACACAAATGCACTAGATATGACAATTCAAGTTAGCATTCATATAAAGAAAATCAGATACTCCCCCTTTTGAAAACAGATATGATCATTTAGAAAAATCTCTTTTTTCACTCCCCCTTGAATAATGCTCAAACCCATTTAAAAAGATATATGAGAACACAATGATGAAAAACAACAAAGTAAAAAGAAAAAAAATAATGAATATGAAATTTGAAACAACGAAACAAGAAAAAAAATTTAAACACTAAACAAATAAAATTCTAATCAGTAAAAAAAATCACAGATTTATCAATCAGTTGAAATCAAATATATGTTGTTGGATACAGAAACAAGTTTCATTGCATATCAAGTTAAAACATGTTCAGTTTCAAAAACTTTCATCAATCTACTCAGTGTGCAATCATGTGAGCTTTGATTATCTTCAAGAAAATGCAATTCTAAAAATATAATAGAGAACTTTGCATGTAATCACACTAAGCCATCAAGAATTAATATTTTCACAAATTTACAGGTTTATCGCAACTTAGAAATATCACCAAGTATCATGAGATGTGTGCTCATTGGCATCTTTTAGCAGTGTGCTCATTGGCATCTTTTAAGCATGTACACTTTGGCATCTTTTGAATCAAAAAGTTTATTAAGTAAAGAACATGCCATAAACGTAACTTTCTATCTGACCCTATTGCAGGATTTGGGTCAGCCGCTACCAGACCAGTTGGCCTTAGGGGACTAGGTGTCAAGCACCCCTTGGAACTAACTTTCCCAGATCAGAAAGGCTACATCGACATATCCTAAACCCATTCATACCAGTAGAACATGACTTTCGATCTGGTTCTATTGAAGGATTTGGGTTCGATCACTCCCAGATCAATTGACCTTAGGGGACCAGATGACAAGCATCCCACAGAACTTACTTTCCCAAACCAGAAAGGTCACAGGTACAAACTTTGAAACTTAGAGATTTCTGTATTTTAAGAATTTAATATTCATCTCAATCACAAGGTTTTACATTTAAGTGCTTAGCCCATATTTTCATTATAATCTAAAATTCTGACTTTTTAGGTTTTCTAAGCATTGTAAACTATAAATATTCTGAATCACACAACTTTAAAGCAGAAAAAAAAGTTTCAAACAAGTTGCAGACTTTTCGAAATTTGTTAGAATTGAAATTTGAACATATAACAACTTCAATATAAACAAACAACTTGAAAATTTATCCTAAACACACATTTTATTCAAACGAAAGAAAACAGTAAATCTTTTACTTTATAGAATAAAATTTGTAAAGATTTAAATCTTTTTTTTTTATATAACAAGTGTCTCAAAAGATATATTGGGTTGAATCAAAATTCAGGAAAGATTGAAAATGCTCAGATTCATGAAAATGATTTGAGAATACTGAAAAACATCATTATCAGAGATGAATGCAGCGGAATTAAAGTAGATGTACTCACAGTATCTCATTAGTCAGAGGCTTAAAAGCTTTGAAGAACGAGTCCTAGACTGACATGTCTAGAAGTCAAAGTCGTTTGAAGCACGGGTTCTGAGCTGAAGAACTCAGAAGCCACTTTCTTTTACTCCCCCTTAACGTGAGGTGCCTGCAACTTTGAATCAAATTTAAATTTGGGAACCCACTTGAATTTAGGCCCGTGTTTGTTAGTTGCAGTTCGTATGGGGAAATATTTAAAAGATTTGACATGAGAAGCACAAGAAATATGATCAGAAAAATAAGCACAGTCATCAGATGAATGTAAAGCACAGTCATCTGAACTAGAATCAGAGGAAGAATATGAGACATCTTTTGAAATTTGAATCATTTGCTTTATTGAGTATTTGGAAATTTTATTACACGAAGCAAATGAATCACTTTTATAATGTTTGTCTACATATCTATCCCCATCAGTCTGAGATTCATCAGATATCCGCTTCACTCTCCAATTATGCGTCGATGACTTGCTCAAAGTCCTATCTGAAAGATTATGATCAGAAGAATTAGAAATGTCAGAAAGAACTTTATCTAGTTTCTTCGACTTCTTTGACCGTCTTCTTTTACGTTTAGGTTTATAATACTGATCATTTAGCGTAAAAGATTCATCAAGAATTTCCGAATTAATATTTAAATCAGAAGAAATAATTTTACCTAAGCAACCAATCTGATCAGACAATAAATCTGAACTTACCTCAGAGTCAGAATTATTTTGAGAAAAGATATCAGATTTAGAAACTTCCATTTTGTTTTCTTGACAATCAGAAGAAAGGCTAGAAATAGAATCTTGTTTTTGTGAAAATAAATTTTCTTCAAGACTGGACGTCATAAAAGAAAGAATGATATCAGATTCAATATCTTTTAAAATATTTTGATCTTCCATCTTATTTTCAAGATCAATGATTTTGCCTTCTAATATTAAAAGAGGAGTATATTTCTTAGAATCATAAATGATTGGAGAAATATTTTCCTTATTAGATTTATTGGCAAAAATATCAACAAAATCATCGGATACTGAAGTTTTGACGGGAGATATATCATTTAAACCTTTTCTGCCTCTTCTTGATTTATCCGGAAAATATTTTGCATTTTCAAACGTATAAACAAAAGGAATTTCCTTTTTCTTGTTATTTGTTCTTTTCTCATTTTCGATTTCTAACACTTGTTTTTCATTCATCCAATCAATTTTAAATTGAGGAGCATAATGAGCAAGAATTAGATAATCGTATTTATATAAAGTCGGGGATTTTTCAATCGCATTGTTTAGACAATGAGGATTTTTAAAACCAAGTCCCCATTTTTCTTTTAAAGCTTCCTCACTCCTTGGTTTATTCATAAAGATTGTTTGCTCAGATTGGTTCCTTCGATATAACTTTTCTTGTAACTTATTTATTTTATCTGAAAAGCTATCTTTTAAAGTAGTCATAGCAGTCAAAGACTCAAGATAAGTCTTATTTGAATTTTCCAAATCATCCAATTTCTTTTGAAAGATTTCTTTAGTATGAACTAAAATAGACTTTTCATCTTTCAAAGAAATTTTCAGTTTGTCAATCAAATCTGACTTTTCTGAATTTAAGTTCTTTTCAAAAATAAACTTAGAGCGAAAATCGGATAAAACGGTAATTATGATATTCATCTGAGAGGTAATAAAATTATAATCAAATTCAGAATATACCTCATCTTCATCAGAATCAGAATCGTCTGACTGGTCATCTCCAACCAAGCACATCTGAGCGATCTCGACGTTTGCAGCTTCGTCGTCAGAGTGATCCAACCAGAATTCTTCTTCGACCAGCAAAGCAGTTCCGTTCTCTCTCTTTTCAGCCAGTTCCATTTTCTTTCTGTAGTAAGCCGAATCCCTAACCACCTTTGCTCGACACTCCTTTGACACGTGACCCGGCTTCCGCAGTTGTAGCAGGCAGCAATCCGTGGCTCGGGTACTTTGGCTCTTGAACCGGAAGTGAAGCGAAGATTGTTGGAACCCGACCGTGGTTGGAACTTTTTCTGGTAATGCTGAGAAAGAAGGATCATTGCTTTCTGTAGAGCCTCACCATCGTCATCAGTTGACCCGTTGTAAGCATTATCAGACAACGCTTGTTCTGCCAATTGCTTCGTGAGGAGTGCAACCGGGTCTACTGACTTCTTGTTTTTGTTGTCTAGTTTGGCCTTTTTCTCTAACACCAAGTTCTCATCAGTCAGCAAGATCTCGAACATCTCTTGGATCTGCATTGTGGATATTCTGACATCATTCCTCATTCTATGGCAAGATTTATTCCATTCAAGCTGCAATGTGTTGAGTAACTTCAGATTTGTCTCAAGCTCAGTCTTTTCAACTTTAATTTTCCGAAGATCATTGATCACAGCACAGAATCGGTCAAACACAGCTTTCAGTGGCTCCCCATCCTTGGCTTTGAATTCTTCAAAGTTATTCATGTAGCGTGTATTCCTGAGTTGAGTTGCAACCGAAGAACCAAGCATAATCTTCTCAAGCTATTGCCACATCAGATTAGGATGAGTTTTGAAACAATCAATCCTGTTGTATACAGAATTTGGCAAGGCTAGCATCAGATTTGCTTTAATATCATGATCAGCTTGATATGCAGACAACTCTTCATGTGTGTACTCTTTAGTAGGCTTATATAATCTAGAAGCCAATTTGGGTTTTTCGAACGGTCCTTCAGATAGAATGATCAACATGTCATTACCATTCTTTTGTCGTTCAATGAAGTTTAGGAACCGATCTTTCCACTGTGTAAATTCATTTTCATCTATCAGTACAGGTGGACGATTTTCTGTACCCAAAGACATCATTAGATCACTTTTGTAAAACTGAGCTTGATAAGAAAATTTGTCAGAATCCATGGCAGATGTTCAAAAATATTCTAAGTCTGAGACTTGCGCAAAGTTGAGCTTTGCGTGAGAAGGCTGTTGCGCAAAGTAGACTTTGTGTGAGAAGGTTGAAACGCAAACGAGACTTTGCGTGAGCAGGCAGATACGCAAACCAACTTTGCGTGAGTAGCGGTATACGAGAACTTAGCTTTGCGTAACACGGAGGAAACGCAAACTAGACTTTGTGTTAGTAGAAGGATACGCAAAGTAGCTTTGCGTGAGTAGCTTGTAACGCAAACTGGACTTTGCGTATTATGTTGATTGCACAAAATGAACTTTTCGGAATGCACTGGATACGCAAAGTTTAAGCTTTGCGTGATAAATCCAATGCGAAAACCTGAAACAATGGAACAAAATTAGAAGAACACGCAAATCCAACTATGAACTCGCGCAAAGCTATATGAATCTCGCGCAAACTTTAGATCTTACGCAAAGTTCACAAAATCAAGAAAATATTGCAGAAAACGAATGCAGACATGGAATTAATGCAAGTAATTTACACAATATTGATCGAAAACAAGATTCTAACACATTTCAATCAATAAAATTGATTAAACACAGTTCGAAAACAACGAGTTTTCAAAAAACACACAATTTCTCAAAATTCAACTTCTAAAAAAGAAATTCTTGAAAAATGATGTGAATAACAAATGATTCTCTATTAAAAACGAATTCAACAATCCAAATTTCAAACAAATTCAATCAAAAACACCTCTGAATTTGATGAAAATCAAGAAAACGAGATTTTCTTGAAAAAATCAAGAAAATCGATCAAACTTTCGATTTTAAACCACAATTTTAGAAACGAAAAAAACAATCTCTCAATCCTCTCAAGATTCAGATGGCTCTGATACCAATTGAGAGTCCAGAAATCAATGAATGCTAGAGAGAGAAAGTAGAGAGAGTAACAAGGAAGCGCAAAGTAAGTTTGTATTGATGTGAGTGTGAGATTCTTACACGGAACAAAGACCAAAGGGACTTAAATACCCTTGGTCAGATACAATACAGATAGACTCTAAACACAGTATTTGACCAAGCCTATAAATACAATGATTACTATAAAACCAGACCTAACAGTTAATTCTAACAAATTTATCCTCATAAGAACTGCAACTAACAAACATGGGCCCAAATTCAAATGGGTACCCAAATCTCAAATTCATTCAAAGTTGCAGGCACCTCATGTCAAGGGGGAGTAAGAGAAAAGATGGTGTCTGAGTAATTCAGCTTAGAACCAGTGCTTCAAAGACATTGACTTCTAGACATGTCAGTCTAGGACTCGTTATTCAATGTTTTTCAGCTTCTGACCAATGAGAAACTGTGAGTGCATCTACTTTATTCCGCTGCATTTATCTCTGATAATGATGTTGTTCCAGTTTTCTAATATTTTTTAAAGAATCTGAGCAATCTTATTCAAACCCTGATTTTGTTCAACCCAATCTTTTCAAATAAGACACAAATTTCATTTTACGTTATGTGGAAGATGATATTATTGAATTATATTTTGTTTTAACTGAATATAAACTTGCCGATTTTATTTTATCAAATGTTTCTATTTTCAAATCTCGGCATGTTGAATTTAAAAGTTTAAACATTCACAAATTTTATTATATAAAGTAAAAGTTTTACAATTTTTCTTTCTTTTGAATAAAATGTGTGTATAGGATAAATTTTCAAGTTGCTTTGTTTATATTAAAGTTTTTATATGTTCAAATTTCAAGTCTAACAAAAGTCGAAAAGTCAGCAACATGTTTGTAACTTTTGATATTGCTTTAAAGTTGTGTGATTCTGAATATTTATAGTTTACAATGCTTAGAAAACCTAAAAAGTCAGAATTTTGGATCGTAATGAAAATATGGGCTAAACACTAAGATGTAAAACTGGGTGATTGAGATGAATATTAAATTCTTATAAATCAGAAATCTATAGGTTTAAAAGTTTATACCAGTGACCTTTCTGATTTGGGAAAGTAAGTTCTGTGGGATGCTTGTCATCTGGTCCCATAAGGTCATTTGATCTGGGAGTGATCGAACCCAAATCCTTCTAAAGAATCAGATCGAAAGTCATGTTCTACTGGTATGAATGGATTTAGAATGTGTCGATGTATCCTTTCTGATCTGGGAGAGTAAGTTCCAAGGGGTGCTTGATACCTAGTCCCCTACGGCCAACTTGTATGGGAGCGGCTGGCCCAAATCATGCAATAGGGTCAGATAGAAAGTTACGTTTACGACATGTTCTTAACTTACCGAACTTTTTGATTAAAAGATGCCAAAGTGCACACGCTTAAAAGATGCCAAATAGCACACTCATGTGAAGATGCCAATGTGCACACTGCTAAAAGATGCCAATGAGCACACATCTCATGATACTTGGTGATATTTCTGAGTTGCGATAAATCTGTAAATTTGTGAAAGTCTTAATTTCTGATGGCTTAGTGTGATTATTTGCAAAGTTTCTATTATATTTTTAGAATTGCATTTTCTTGAAGCTATTCAAAGTTCGCATGAGAGTATACTGAATAGATTGATGAAAGTTTTTTGAAACTGAACATGTCTTAACTTGATATGCAATAAAACTTGTTTCTGTATCCAAACACATACATTTGATTTCATCTGATGGATTTTATTGTGATATTTTACTAAGTAGAATTCTATTTGTTTATGTTTAAATTTTTATATATTTAGTTGTTTCAAAATATATATTCAGTATATTTTTCTTTCTACATTGATGTTTCAATTCTTGTGTTCTCTTATTTTTTTTTTAAATGGGTTTGTTCATTATTCAAGGGGGAGTGAATAAGGAGAAATTTCTGAAAAGATAATATTTGTTTTCGAGGGGGAGTATCTGATTTTCTACATGAATGCTAATTTGAATTGTCAACTTTAGTGCATTTGTGTAAGGGGAGTCAAAGAGCTTATCAGGTAAAATTTTCTGAGTTTATGTCAGCTTTGCGCCAACAGTTGGTAGCGCAAACCTCACTTTGCGCCACCTTCGTCTAGCGCAAACTTCACTTTGCGCCACCAACGTGTCGCGCAAATCTTCCCTCTTTCTCCGTTTCTCCGATTTTGCAGATTTTATGTTGTCTCGTCTCCAACATTTGCATGACCAAGTTGATCCAGATCATCAAGGTCATGAGGGGGAGAAGTCAAGGAGAAGTTAAAGAGACAAAGAGCTCAAATGTTTATTTGCGATCAAGTTTTGCTCAAGATTCAATTTTTCTCAGCTATATTTGTCTTTTGCTGTTCCAGCTCCAATCACCACAGTTCATTCAAGTTTATTTGAAAGAGGTGAATCGTCTAGAGCACAAGCTGATGAACCGAATATATATATATATATATATATATATATATATATATATATATATATATATAGAGAGAGAGAGAGAGAGAGGGGGGGGGGGAGAGGGTGGTCACCATCGTGGGAAAGGCAAATGGTGGTAGGGTTGGCGATTGGTAAGAGTTAACCCAATACTTATTATGTTTTTCATAAGGGTAAGAGCAAATAAAATTTTATTTATTGATCCATTTATCCGTTATTTATTTATTTATTTGACATTTTAGTGAATAGAGTATCAGTGGTTTTTTTGTTATTCATTACCTATCACACGATATGATATATATATATATGTATGATATATATATATATGTATGATATATATATATATGTATGATATATATATATATAGGGGTAGGATATTTTGCAACCTTTGCAACCCACATCTTAACCGTCGGATTCATGATCGACGGTTACAACAGATATGGGGCCTTAAAAAACGAAAAACTAAGGAACACCCTGGTAGCCTTCCATTTGGATGGTATGCACTTGTGCATATAGGTAAATTGTAACATGCACACGTTCATAATGCACAAGTGCATAATGCACAAGTGCATAATGCACACGTGCATGAAAACCAAAAAACAACTTAATTTACCTGTATGCACAAGTGCATACCGTCCAAATGGAAGGCTACTAGGGTGTTCCTTAGTTTTTCGTTTTTTTGAGATTTTCCCTTGAACCTGACCCTATATATATATATATATATATATATGTGGAGGAAAGTTCAAATGAAAGCTCATTTTTCATTGTGCACGTGAGGATAAATTTCAGTCACTAGATCTCTTTTGATCCAACAACTCATATTAAATAGAGTTTTTTAATTTTAAAATGCTTATGGGTAAAAATGGAAGAAAATTTAAAGTCACGTCTACCATATTTGACTTTTTATTTTCTTTTTTAATTAAATTTTTTTTACCCAATTAAAGTTTAAAATAAATTATCTTAAAAATTAATAATATTTTAATCAAATAAATTATATCAAAAAATAAGAATTTTGTGCTATTCGATATGACATTCATCTCAATATAGTTTTTTTGTCGTTTTAACTGTTTTTTACGTTTAAATGTTATATATGTGTTATATTCATTATGAGTATTTATGTATGTTCAAGTTTGTACAACACCTCGACACCGTAAGTATGTAACTCGACATGACCTTCTTCAACACTTTCTTCAACGTCGTAAGGCATCACGTTTCTTCGGCACCGTAACCCAACACCCATCAAGACGAATCGAGAACCTATCAAGTAATTCTGTTGTGAATCGGGAATAAAAGAGAGTGTGCCACGTCTCCACATCTTCACAAGTCATTCATGTGTTATTCATCATGAATAATGTATCATTCAAGATGAATAATTCACGATTCATGAATTCGTGTATTATTCGTCATGAATGTTGTGTAATTCATTTTAAATACTATATTATTCATCATGAGTAATGAATGAACGTTCACATTTGTTATTCATACTTAATGTAGGACATCTAGGGATGTGCATACATATTCATAATGAATTAAACCAAATTTCAGTTATGAAATGGGAAACAAAATAGAGTGCGCCATGTGTCTACACCTTCACGGGTAATTCATATATTATTCATCGTGAATAATGTATCATTCAAGATGAATAATGCACGATTCATGATGAATAATACATGAATCATGGATTCATGTATTATTCATCCTGAATACTATATTATTCATCATGAATAGTGAATGAACACTCACCTTTGTTATTCAGACTGAATGTGGACACCCAAGGACGTGTATGCATATTCATAATGAATATAACACATATAAAGAATTTCACGTAAAAAACGGTTAAAACGAAAAAATCCTGAATATTGTAGTATTCATCCTGCATACTGTGTTATTCATCATGAATAGTGAATGCACGTTCACCTTTGTTATTCATACTGAATGTGGACACCCAAAGACGTGCATACATATTCATAATGAATATAACACGTATATAGAATTTCACGTAAAAAACGGTTAAAACGGAAAAAAAAACTATATCGAGATGGATGTCACATCGAAGAGCACGAAATTCTCGTTTTTTTGATGTAATTTGTTTGATTAAAATATTAGTAATTTTTAAGATAAATTATTTTAAAGTTTAAGGGGGTAAATTTTTTTTAATTAAAAATAAAAATAAAAAGTCAAAGAAGGTAGACGTTGATTCGAAATTACAACTTTTTCCTAATCACTTTTCAATTAACCTTATTATGTATTAACCATTGATTGGTTTTCTAAGTTTTGATCAATGGTTAATATTTGTCCCCATGTGCACAATGAAAGATTAGTTTTCATTTGAACTCATCACTATATATATATAATATATATATATAATATATATATAGGGGATAAATTATGTGAGAACCAAAAAAAGATTGAAAACCGTGAGGATCGATTTAAGCCGTAATTTGGTTTTAATCCTATTGATTTAATTAAAAATTGTTTCACTACATGAAAAGGGCATAATCGTCATTATGGTAATTGAGATCCACAATATGAAACATATACTATTTCACCTCATTAAATAAATTTTTTTCATAAATATGATATTTTATATATATGTTATTTCACCATATGAAACGAAACATATATGTTATTTCATCACATGAAACCAAACACTATATATTATTTCACCACATGAAATCAAACACTATATGTTATTTCACTACATGAAACCAAACAATATATGTTATTTCACAACATGAAACAAACAAGATCCTCCTTCTTCAATGAATTTGTAATTGTAATAACCGGGTTAAAAGTATAGGAATTTAAAGTTTGGGTGAGAAATTGGAAGAGCCTTTTTAGAGGGATCAATTATGGAAAATTGGGGGAATGAGGGATTAAACCCTAGGGATTTGTGTTATTGTGGCGGCTAAATATTGAGAGAAGCTCTTGGGGCGATTTTGGAGAAAGAGACCGAGGAAGAAGAGTGATTGCAAGAAATTCCAGTTTTGGATCGTTTTCTTTGAGGGTAAACTCCCTTGTGATTCAAAATTCTTCAAGTTATTAATGATTTTATCATAATAGTCGTAGTTGGGTGTGGGGTGTCGAATCTGAGTTTTGGTTTTCTGGGTTTGAGATGAATGAGAAATCGATATAAGACTATCTTTGTGGTTAATGAAATTTTGGTAAAATTAAGTTTATCTTTTGTTTATGGAAACTGGATTAAGTTGAAATCAATTTTAAGAATTGAGTGAGAACTGCAGTCTTGAGTTATCGATTTCTGGGTTCATTCTGCTATCTGTGTTAATTTATCGAAGTCTCTGGGGTTTTGATTCGATAGTTCAGTCACCGGATTGTTCGACACCGGTCTTTGAGTAAGGACACCGGTCAATGGGATACCCCAGTCGACCTTCACTCTGGTCGAAAGAGTAGTATCAAGACCCCGGTCGATTAAAATTGATATCCAGGCTCCGGTCAAGCTGTGCACCGGTCGAGTTTCGACTCCGGTCGAGGGGGGCGCCGCATCGGTCGCTCACACACCGGTCGTTGGCTCCGGGCGTGAAGACACCCCGGTCGGCCTTTGGCCCCGGGCTAGAAGCACACCGGTCGGCCTGTTTGGCCCCGGTCCGTGAGGTAGGCTAGTGGGCCGAAGCCCAGTTTCTATTTAAGTGTTATTAATTATCTAGTTTAACTTTGTAGTTGGGCTTCGTTGTTTTCTACAAACAGGCCCATTGTCTTTGGTTTTGGCTCGAGAATTTAAATTGGTTAGTCTCGAGTGAGATGTAAGTGGCTTAAAAAAAATTAGAGATTAAGGGGCGTTGGGGGTTTCGTTATAGAGGTCATCCCTTTTATAAATTAGAAAGTTGAGAGAGTTCACCCACCAATATTTCCTTTTTAGGTTTCAGTTCGAATCCTAAAGGTAGACGAAGAGCTTTGAGCTAAGGGACGTCAGGTGAGTTTTCTGAACTTAAAACCTCGCAAGTTTATAAAGTCGTTTATGCTCATGGAAGTTAAAGTAAATATTTGTGTTGTTTTAACTTTTTAAGGCGTGAGAAAGTTATTTTAAGACGTATCTTTATTTACGCAAGCTTTATATATGTGAGTTCCTTTTTATGCGGTTTAAGTTTATTTGATTATTAAATGTATGCATACATTGTTGTGAGCGGCCTAAGTCGGGGTGTGTGTCCCGTTTATGCTATATGGGGGGGTGTCCCATCTATGGCAGTATGAGACAGACACGCTGTCACTTTGTGACGGTAGTGTGTGCCGGAAGTGAGTTTTATGTGTAGTTTTTGTTTCAAGCTGAAAGGTTGATTTATTCTAATCTTTGATAACTGTGATAGCATGATGTTTTGAGGGATCTCACTAGACCTTTGGTCTAACCCTCGCCTTTTCAAAATTTAAAAACTACTTTTCAGGTCGCCGTGAGTTATGTAGTGCAAGCCAGGGAAAATAGAAGGCTTGATCGGGAGCGGGAGTAGCAGACTACCTTAGACTGTTTATTAAATATCTCAGTTGTAATAGGTTGCATTGCAAACCTTTGAATTTATTGTAAGTTTGGGGCCGTTTTGGCATGAATTCTTATTTATATTTTTAAGTTTTGGGTTGTTATCTAGTTGCTTCTGGTTGGGTTGTTACAGTTGGTATCAGAGCCATAGTTTAAGGGATTTAGGTGACCGGATGGGCCTAAACTTAAACTGTGGAGTAGATGGACACAACTGAGATTTAGGAAACCTTTAAGAAAGACTTTGAGCATTGTGAGATGTGATAACGATAGTGAGTAATCTCTTGTAAGGTAAATTCAGAATCGCATCTGGCCAATGCCATTATGAATTTACAGGTACATGGGCATACTCAATTGCTATTGTTGAGTGTGGTTCAGGGTAGAGAGTTCTATCCATAGATTGATAGTGTTAGTTTAGCGTGTGGTGAAAGTTCGTTTTTGGTAGTAGGGTTAATACCGTTTAGCATGTTTATCGTGCGGGATGTAGATATTTCGTTGAGAAAGGACCTCCTGAGTCCATAAGGAGGAGAACGATGTTAGGAGTTGGACTTTTGATTCAAGGGAGTATGTGGTCTGGTAGAGTGGTATGTTGATTAGTGAGAAGTAGGAGAGTGTTAATCCAAGAGTTGAGGGATAGAAATGAGGCTTCTAAAGCTGTAGTCAATTGAAGGGTGGTTGAGGGACGATATTAATGTTGACGAATGCTATGTAGTGAGGACCAATAGAATCAAGATATGGTCGGTAAGTTGTTGGAGGGTATAAGTGAGGAGGCGAGCTTGGAAAAATTGTAGTCGCGATGGTAAATAGTACCTAGGCATTCAAGGATGTTTGGAGGCGTTGGTGCTGGAAGTAGTGGCCAATGTGAGAATCATGAGGGGTTGGTCTGAAGTAGAAAGTCTGAGATGAGTTGTGGTGAGTGCAAGCAGTTGACCTTGTTTGAGTAAATAGCCTTCAATATCGTTGAGTCTCATGCAGTGAGTGTCAAGCAAATTGTTGAGTTTGTTCATATCATTCATATCATACGTTTTGACGAGTGTGTGTTTTACGAAGTATTTGCTTTGAAAACGTGTCGACGTGTACAAATGTGTGGTTGGATTGAAAAGACAAGTTTATGGCGTTGAGTGATAAATTTCGATTTTTGGTGTGGGTGAATTATTGTATGTCTTTTGTAAATGAGATAACTTTTGTTATGAAAACCAAAACAACATTTGATCGCGTGATTTAATAAGTGAGTGTGGTACAGACTTGTGTTGTCATATCAATAAAGATGAGAGTCGTTTGACACATTCAGTGTAAGCAATTCTGTAGTATTTTATAAATCGTGTGGGTAAAGTTCATTGGAAATGATTTTAATTGTGCCAACACCGATGTTGGGATATGGTAAAGTGAAAATTGTCATGAAGTTGAGGTTGAACGATTCTTGAAATCGTTGCGCGTGTCTAAGTCGGTGTTGGGTCGTGTCCATTCAAGTTTGCTTCATAAAGTAGTATCTTCTAAATTTTCAAACGTGTCAAAAGTTTAAATGTTTGTGTGTCATGAATGAAGGCTATGAACTCTCTAGGTCGTAGGGAAAGGTTGCAATTAAGAATGATAAAAGTTTGAGAGTGGAAGTGTGTCACTCGGTCAGAGGGTAGAAAGTATTTGATATTGGTATCCTTCTAAGTAAGGATAGTGAATAGCGGAAGTGGTTAATGGAGGCACTGACCTATGACGTTAAGGATGATGGTACTATAGTGGCTTACCGTTTGTTCCGAGACTTAAGATGTGAATGTCGGCAAATGGTTGTGTCGGGAGTGGAATTTGATGCCGTAAAGATATTTTTAGCAGTTAGCTACTGCAATGGAAGAGGTAGATTTCATTAGGAATCCTTGTTGGTTGGAGACATAGTGGAAGTATCTCAACGCCGGTTGTTGCCGTGGAAGTCAGAAACCATTTTCGTGGTGAATGGCGGAACGTTGGAAATGAAGAAGTAGTTATGGTTAGTTTTAAGGAGCTTCGTGAGGAAGCGAAGAGTTCTTAAAAAAAAAATGTGTGTACCTAATGCGATGTTGGGCAGCATTGTGTGGATCTTACATCTGGAAGATCGCTAGTTTGGTCATGTGGTTCTTTATCGATGAGGTTTTGTTGGTTAGGTGGGAGTGAAGTTTATATCAAGCACGATTGGGAGGGGTTGCGCTTTGAGCATTTAAGTCTTCGAGGTAGTACGCATAATCTTTCAGGCTACTGAGGTTTGATTCCAGCAGGTCGCGATGAGCCGACAAGAAGCGATATTTTTTTGAGGGGTTTGAGGATCATAGTTTTGTGACTTATCTAGATTCAAGAAAGACAAGGCCGTGAAATGCCTTGAAGTCCGATTTTCAGTATTATGACCAGTGAGAAGAGAATGGTATTGGTATGCGTGATAGGTGGTCGTGGAGAATTGCAGTTGTTCTGGAATGAGATAGTAGAAAGGTGGTTGTAACCATGAGTTGGTAGAGCGTTTATGGCATATTTAGGAGTGCAAATCCTTAAAGTGGCAAGAAGTTTTCGGAAGGCATGTAGAAGACTGGTGTCATTGTTATCGGAAGAGCATCCCTGTCCGAAGAACTTTGGGGAATGATTTGAAAGTGGAGAGTATGTGGTTGGAAAGTGCAAATCAATAGAGGGGTTAGGAGCTTTCTTGAAGATATGGATAAGGTTGGTGTTATTGTTATAGGAGGAACGTCCCCGTCTGAAAATCTATGGGAAATGAGTGGTATGTGGTAAAATGTGGTTGGGATGCTAAGTTGAGAATAATTTTGTCAAATGAGGGTTGACATTTACCAAATAGAGGATCTGTATGTTCTGGTTTTTGGCAAGTTTGGGGCGGGATTATCTTATATCCCTAGAATGATTGTTGAAAGTGTCGAACTGCTTAGTTCAGGGTGGTTGTGTAATAGATAGGAAATCCGTGGGCATGTTGAGGTATGGGGTGAAAGGATTCTAGCAATTTGGGTAATCCTGTTTGGAAGGCAAAATTTGTGCAGCGCTTTCGAGTAGTGAGTAGTGCTTTGAGAGAGTGGGGTTGATTATCTCGTGTAAGAATTTTGGAAAGTCGGTTGACCGAGCAAAGTAATGTAAATGGGAGTGGACATTTGGGAATCATCGAGTAGTGGAATGAGTAATGTTGGGTGAGCGGTGTTTCTTGTTGCGAGAAGGAAGTAAAGATATCATGTCAGAAATGTGGGAAATCTAAAGAGTAAGAAGTTTGGCAAGTGACACAAAAAATGTGGAGGTATGTTTTAGATTCTTCTGTTAGCAAGTTTAAAAATCCCTAGCGTGGGTATGAGTAAGAGAATATGGCTTTAGTGAGGTGTGAGTGTGGCTAATCAAAATCGTGCAGCTGACCAAAAGTTAACACTGCTAATCAGTGAGTCGGTCGTTAGAAGTGGGTTTGAAATCCTCAAGGAGGAAGATAGGGTGTTGGAATATAGTACTCGGATCGAAGGACCATAATGTCAGTTCTGGTATTGCATAAAAAGGGGATTTCTGGTGAGACAGTGTCCAGTGTTAACTTATTGGGAACAGTTTGTACGAGCTTGGTTGCTCTGTGTTGAGTGGATGAAGTTGGGTTTTATTACGACTTGGTTGAGGGATTGTGGATACAAAGAGAAAGGGAGGTATGCGCCGTATTATTTGGCCAGTTGGAACCAGTGGGTTACGAAGGATTTGAGTTATAGAAGTTCCGACCAATATGAAAAGTTGAAAAGATGACGTTGGGACGATGTATATTCAGCGTGTAAGATTTGGATAATGCCGATGAGTTGAGACCAATGTGATTCGAAAAAGAAAGTACTTTAGCGTTTGACTCATGTCGTGCTAAGAGAGGTCGCTTGTAAGGGCAAATTACATGAAGAAACTAGTGACTGTGAGTTGTTGGTGATGGCTTGAAATGGTGATGTGTTATGTTGGTGAGTTGAGTGAGTATTTAGTCAGAGACGCATGTTGTCGTGGTGTGACTCCAACAAAATTCTATCGGTCAAAGAAGTTGAGGTAATCGAGGGGTAAATTTGATGGTTTCATGCGGCTATGTTTTTTTTCCAGAATGGCTTGGATAATCGAATGGTACTAATTTGATGGATTGAAAATTTTGAGTCAGTAATCCCAAGCGGTGACAAATGTATAGTTACCAATCTCGTATTGGAAGGGTGTGACCCCACTCAGAAAGAAAGGGAAGTTAAGACTTAGATTTGTTGGGTCGTTGTTATTGTGGAGCACGTTGGGAAGGTAGCATATAGATTGGAATTACCAGTGGATTTGCGAGGAGTTCATCCAGTTTTTTTTCAGGTATATAATCTGAAGAAATGTATAGCGGAAAGTGATGTTATTATACCTTTGGAGGATGTCCAATTAGATGAGAAGATAAGCTATGTAGAGGAACCAATAGATATTCTGGATCATAAAGTGAAGAAGTTAAGGAACAAGGAAATTCCTTTGGTAAAAGTTCAGTGGCAATCCACAAGGGACAAGAAGCGACTTGGGAGTTAGAGTCGGTTATGAAGAATCAATATCCCAGTCTATTCAACGAATGAATTCCGGGGACGGAATTCTTTTGAGGGGGGGATATTGTAATAACCGGGTTAAAAGTATAGGAATTTAAAGTTTGGGTGAGAAATTGGAAGAGCCTTTTTAGAGGGGTCAATTATGGGAAATTGGGGGAATGAGGGATTAAACCCTAGGGATTTGTGTTATTGTAGCGATTGAATATTGAGAGAAGCTCTTGGGGCGATTTTGGAGAAAGAGATCGAGGAAGAAGAGTGATTGCAAGAAATTCCAGTTTTGGATCGTTTTCTTTGAGGGTAAACTCCCTTGTGATTCAAAACTCTTCAAGTTATTAATGATTTTATCATAATAGTCGTAGTTGGGTGTGGGGTGTCGAATCTGAGTTTTGGTTTTCTGGGTTTGAGATGAATGAGAAATCGATATAAGACTATCTTTGTGGTTAATGAAATTTTGGTAAAATTAAGTTTATCTTTTGTTTATGGAACCTGGATTAAGTTGCAATCAATTTTAAGAATTGAGTGAGAACTGCAGTCTTGATTTATCGATTTCTGGGTTAATTCTGCTATCTGTGTTAATTTATCGGAGTCTCTGGGGTTTTGATTCGATAGTCCGGTCACCGCATTGTTCGACACCGGTCTTTGAGTAAGGACACCGGTCAATGGGATACCCCAGTCGACCTTCACTCTGGTCGAAAGAGTAGTATCAAGACCCCGGTCGATTAAAATTGATATCCAGGCTCCGGTCAAGCTGTGCACCGGTCGAGTTTCGACTCCGGTCAAGGGGGAGCCGCACCGGTCGTTCACACACCGGTCGCTGGCTCCGAGCGTGAAGACACCCCGGTCGGCCTTTGGCCCCGGGCTAGAAGCACACCGGTCGGCCTGTTTGGCCCCGGTCCGTGAGGTAGGCTAGTGGGCCGAAGCCCAGTTTCTATTTAAGTGTTATTAATTAGCTAGTTTAACTTTGTAGTTGGGCTTCGTTGTTTTCTACAAACAGGCCCATTGTCTTTGGTTTTGGCTCGAGAATTTAAATTGGTTAGTCTCGAGTGAGATGTTAGTGGGTTAAAAAAATTAGAGATTAAGGGGCGTTGGGGGTTTCGTTATAGAGGTCATCCCTTTTATAAATTAGAAAGTTGAGAGAGTTCACCCACCAATATTTCCTTTTTAGGTTTCAGTTCGAATCCTAAAGGTAGACGAAGAGCTTTGAGCTAAGGGACGTTAGGTGAGTTTTCTGAACTTAAAACCTCGCAAGTTTATAAAGTCGTTTATTCTCATGGAAGTTAAATTAAATATTTGTGTTGTTTTAACTGTTTAAGACGTGAGAAAGTTATTTTAAGACGTATCTTTATTTACGCAAGCTTTATATATGTGAGTTCCTTTTTATGCGGTTTAAGTTTATTTGATTATTAAATGTATGCATACATTGTTGTGAGCGGACTAAGTCGGGGGGTGTGGCCCGCCTGTTCTCATATCGGGGGGGTGTCCCGTTTATGTTATATGGAGGGTGTGTCCCATCTTAGGTAGTATGAGACAGACACGCTGTCACTTTGTGACGGTAGTGTGTGTCGGAAGTGAGTTTTATGCGTAGTTTTTGTTTCAAGCTGAAAGGTTGATTTATTCTAATCTTTGATAACTGTGATAGCATTATGTTTTGAGGGATCTCACTAGACCTTTGGTCTAACCCTCGCCCTTTCAAAATTTAAAAACTACTTTTCAGGTCGCCGTGAGTTATATAGTGCAAGATAGGGAAAAGAGAAGGCTTGATCGGGAGCGGGAGTAGCAGACTACCTTAGACTGTTTGGTTTATTAAATATCTCAGTTGTAATAGGTTGCCTTGCAAACCTTTGAATTTATTGTAAGTTTGGGGCCGTTTTGGCATGAATTCTTATTTTTATTTTTAAGTTTTGGGTTGTTATCTAGTTGCTTCTGGTTGGGTTGTTACAGTAATCCCTGTAGACATTCCAACGGTTGGGGAACCACGTCCCCTTCTCCGATCATCGTCATCATCGTATCTAATCAAAATCCATTAGAAAAAAACAAAAATCCATCAAATTTCTAATCAAATTCCATTAGAAGAAATAAAAACTCATCAAATGTTAATCAAATTTCATTAGAAGAAACAAAAACCCGTCAAATTCTAATCAAATCCCGTTTGAAGGAACAAAAACCCATCAAATTCTAATCAAATTCCATTAGAAGAAAACAAAAACCTTCAAATTCTAATCAAAATAAGAACAACAAAACAAGTTTTTGAGAACATGGGATTCCGAATTTGGAATCGATTCACTTCAATTCAAAACTTTAAACTGATTTCGATTAGTTATTTGGGGAGAAATTGTTAAAACATTGTTAAATCTAAGGAATATCTACTAATGGCTACTGAAAGGGGAACCGGATGCTGACATGTGATCAGAAAAGGAGACCTGATATGTGGAATGAAGTCAGAGGCAGTCGGAGAGGATGAAGAAGACGGTGGATTCATTGAAGATAAACTATTGTCGGTGGAGGAGATAAAAATCTGATGAGAATGGCGATGGAGTGGAGAGATAGAAATCCGGTGAGAATGGCGATGGAGTCCAACACAGTTTCTAGGTGGCACTAACCTTAATAGTTTTTTGATGAAGGTGAATGGGATTTTGGAAGGGGAAGTTGGTGAGAATGGCGGTGGAGTCCACCACGGTGGTTTCATTGAAGATAAACTTAAGTATTAAGAAACTTATGAATGGGTGGGGATTAATGGTTGTTGACGGTGGTGGATCCATGGTGTACCAGTTCTTGATTTGGGCATTGATGGAGCTATGAGGTTGACCCATATATAAATTTGGTCAAAGACTTTTAATACCTAATATGCCCTTTCAATTTTAATTTCAATCCATGACAAATCATGAACTTCTGATTTATTTCAAAATTGCCATTGCTCTTAATAACCATAGATTGAAATTAATTAATGGTTTAAATCAGTTTTCACGGTTCTTAACTTATTTTTTGTTCTCATTTGATTATCGTCCTATATATATATATATATATATATATATATCACTACAAAAAAACGGCATTTCCGACGGCCAAAATCCGCCGGAAAATCACTGTTTCGGCGGATTTGGCCGGACGGAATCAGGGGCGCCGCAAAAAAAGTTTTTCGCCGGATTTTGTGTTTTCGGCGGATTTTTCCTTCGGAAACTTTTCCGAATTTTTTTTAATTTTTAAATAAGTCGATTAATTAAATAAAAAAAATAAACATTTTCGGCGGATTTTCGGCGGAATATTCCGCCGAAATTTTTAATATTAATTTTTTTATTTATTTTTAATTAATTTAAAAAACATATTTCGGTGAAAAAGTTTTGGCGGATTTTCGGCGGAATATTTCGCCGAAAATTATTTATATATATATTTATTTAATTATTTATTTATTTATTTTGGCGGAATATTCCGTCGAAAATCCGCCAAAAATTTTAAAAATCAACAACAGGAAAAACCAGTTTTTTTTCATTAAAAACCCTGCTTTATAACCTGCTAAAAACAGTAAAAACTATAAAACTGCTGAAAGCTGTAAAAACTGCCAAAACTATAAATAAGCATAAAATACAACAAAAACATAAAATACATTGTTCAAGTGTTAAAGTGTTGTTCCAAAATACATTCCAAATTTTCAAATATTAAACAACTCATCACATCGGTGGCGGTGGCGGTGGCGGTGGCGGTGGCGGTGGCGGTGGCGGTGGCGGTGGCGGTGTCGGTGGCTGGGAAGGACATAAACGCTTTATCAATTCGCACATATGCTCGTACTGGGCATCACGTCTCTCTTCCCGCTCCTTCAACTCCTGAATTTGGGTCTTTAAATCCTCAATTTCCTATAAAATAAAATAAAAGACATTAGAAGAAGTTTAACATTAATTATAAAATAAATTGTTAAAGCTCATATAATGAAATGTGGTACGCACCTGTCGGGAAGAAGAAGAAGAAGAAGCACCACCCGAGGATATCCCACTCAAGATCGCGTTGGGATCTTTGTGGTACCCGAACCCAAACGTACGGTCTTTCTTCACTCCCCCAGAAACCTCCTGCCACAACTCGGTATCAAAAGTCGGATGCTGGCTGGGATCATCGCCATACCTCTGGCTGACACTGGTCGAATACCCACCCTGTGGTTTTTACAAAATCCATACAAGTCAATTTCGACAGCATAACGACTGTAAATGGGACAAACCTATTGGGCTACTTGAAACCCAAACCCTGTATATAGAACATGTAAGGTTGGGTTTGTGCGCATAAAGGCCCTAAATGCACATATTAGGCTACTTGAAACCAAAACAATGCATATATAACATCTAAGGTTGGGTTTGTGCGCATAAAGGCCCTAAATGCACATATTAGGTGTGACAACTGTCAGATTTCGATTAATGAGGTCAGCACCCTCAGAATAATTTATAAGTTTTGTCACTTTTTAAATTTTATTAAAAGCCTTTAAGATAAAAAGTTTCCCCGAAAAATTTAGAAGTTGCGTTAAAAACCCGGAACAGTTCCGCATCTGACCGTCACTGTCCAGAAATGCCAAATAAGTGAATAAAAGTCCAAAATTCTTAAATTATAAAAATCAGAGTTTTAATTTCTCTTGCATTGCAAAATTTTCAAAATTGCCATTTATTTAGCAAAAATTGAGAATCGGGTATTTCAGTTCTCAAATATATCTGATATTCTATAGTTTAAAGCTAGTAATTCAATTAATGGTATTAAATTAAATTTTTTTTTATGTATTGGTGAGTCACTAGGACACATGTCCTAATCCTACCAAATTTTAATTATTTTAAAAATTAAAACCAAATTTAAAATCAAGAGTTTATCCTCATTTTCAAAAATTAACTTTTCACCTCCTCCTCTCTCTCTCTCTCTTTTTCGGCCGAAAACACCACCACCACCACACCATTTTCATTTTTCTTCTCCTCTTTGCTAAGAATCAAGCTCCAACCAAGAATCCATCACCATTTTGAAGTTAGAATCCAAGTCTTCATCTCCTATTGTGAAGGTAATCTCATAAACTACATTCTTCTTATGCATGTTTTCATATTTTGGATTTTGAGAGTGAATAACAAAAGATTCATCCAAAATGTTGTATAAATTAGGTTTTATTGATGAAATAGCTTTCAAATTTATGTTCATATATTCAAAAATTGAGGTTTTGATTCTTGTTTTTCAAAAGAAAAACTTGTTTAATATCAAGTTTAGGGTTTATGATGAAAATGTGGAATTTTGGTATCATAAACCACTAAAATATTGGTATTATTGAATTTATGTTTATGCTAATACAATGAATGTTAGTATAAAAATGTTCTTATGAAGGAATTTTCTAAGTTCTACATGATTAAGAACTTGTAACAATGTTAATGTCATATTTTCTTATGTTGTGTTCATGCATGCATTTGGATGAGCATTTTGATGGCAATGAATCCATGATGCATGTGTTAGTTTTTCATGTGTTGAAGAGTGAAGACATGAGTTATAATCAAAAACCATGTCTAGTGATCATTAATTTTTGGTTTAAAATAGTATTTGCATCATTTCATAATCTGTCCAGAAAATGGACTCTACTTCTAGCTTGCACAACTCACAAACCACATGTCCAAATTTGGGGTTTTTGCTTCTAAACTTCAGTTTAGAGTGTTAGCTTTCTAAAAAGTCCAGAAACATAGAATTTGGAGATGATTTGAGCACTTAATTGGATTTTATAAGAAAATGGTGCAATCTGTCCAGTGAAGACAGATTCATACACCAATTTTGTAGAGGCCATAACTCCCTCACTACTCATCCAAATTAAGTGAATCTTTTTCCAAATGTTAGGATTTTGAGTTAGGTTTGCATCCATATGTGGATCACTAGCTAATTCCAAGAATTGATACCTCAAAAACCTGTTACAAGTGAGGTATGTCACTGATCCGAAAATCAGTGACACTTTATTTTATAAAAATGATTTGATGTACCAAAAGTTATTCAAAAATTATGAAAAAGTGCAGATTTAATCTAAACATACCATAGTTCCATCCTAAAAGTTTTGATTAAATAATTCTCTTGAGAAGTTAAGTTTCCGTGTTGAAATTACCGGATAACTTTCTGGACAGCATGTGCTGTATCCAGAAAAGTTGTGTTATCAAGTTTAAGTAATGCCTTATTTTATTTTGGAACTTCGTTTAGGCAAAATAATTAGGGACTAAGAAACTTATTTGATGGCATTTCATGGGACAATTGGATATATTGGTTGGACATCGGAATAGGGTATTAATGTGTTTCTTATGGCAACTCTTATATAGGGAAAGTTAAGGCGTGACAAAACTCATTAAGTTTAAAGTAAAGCTTCTCTCGTTGCTTGCACCAAGGTGAGTATTCACAGCCCCATTTTTATCGTTTTAATTGATTTTGGGGTGAAAAGCATGTTTAAATTGCGTATTTAAGGATTCATGAGAATTGTTTGAAAGAATTGCGAATTGGCAATTTATAAGGCTTTGTAAAAGCGTTTGGAAAATTAAGCTATATGATGAGTATGCAATTGATGTGTTGAGTTTTTAATGTTAAGACCCCGTGACACTACTATTAACTCGAAGAAAATCGGGCCTATAGTATTAGTGGATAGCGCTATTTGGTGTGACAAGCCCACTTTAATGCTGACGAGCAGGGGTGCACTATACTAGAGAAGATGGCTAAACATGTGGCATGAACCACCGCTGAGTTAGTCCATCGGGGGCGTTGAAATTGGTCAGGGACGGCTTAGTAGTGGCTCAACGTAAAATTCGTCTTTGCTTACACTCATCATAAAGAAATTTAAGTTGTGGTACTCATGAATCAAAGAATTGAAATTGGTTTTTACGTACGCTTTACGATTGTCAAATCTTGCATATAAAATGATTTGTGCATATTCAAAACCTGTGAACTCACCAACTCTTTGTAGTTGACCTTGGTTTTTATTCATGCTTTTCAGGAATCTAGAAGGTAATCCCATGATGCTTTATCAGCGTACTCGTATTTTCAAGCACAAGACTATTTTCGCGTTAAGCGTATCTTATGTTTAAAGGACTTGGAATTTGTAAACGATAACGATATTATGTTCTCTAAAATGTAATGTATTTTGGTTGTAAATAAATGTTGGTATGTTTATAATCTTGTGCTGTGGCATCGGAACTGTTACGCCTCGTGTTTCCGCTTTAGCGGGGTGTGACAGATTTGGTATCAGAGTCATAGGTTATAGAGAATACCGGTTTTATTTTAAAAACCACACACTATAACCTTTTACAAATAAAGTTTTCAAAATTAAGGTACGCTGTAGTATAACTAAAATGTGTTTCACATTATCATATTTTAACTTAAACAGAGCTTGATCACCTTTGTTTAATTTAAGTGTGTATAAAGGGGACATAAATTGGCTATACTAGGAATTACTAAAAATAGAAACTTTTTGATACAAAAATGAGAAGCATGATTGTTATGTGAGTTTGCATGGTACTTTTGATTTTTAATAAAAATTTTAGCATGATTGACAATTAAAACTTTATTAATTATCGCAGTCATCATGTCTCGATCACCCTCGCACCAAGATCAGTCACTTGACGATTATGACCCATCTGAGCACGAATAGTCTGATTCTGATCGATCACCGGAGAGATCGGTCACCCCTACTTTGGAGCCAACTTCACCCGCCACTTTTGAGCGAGAGAGTACACCTGTCCCACGTAGGGACGAGGCGGGGCCTTCTCGACTTAGGGGTCGGAGGGTATCGCCACCACCATGTGTTGGAATACCAGCATCTTAGCCAGCCGGTATGACAACATTAGAAAACTACTGGGTTTCGGGTATGGCCCGGGAAGTGGAGAGAGTTAGAATGGAGGTAAACCATCACGAGCATTCCATTGATGCACTCATGACTATAATGAATTCAAGTGATCAGATCTTAAATGGGCTTATATCAATGGTAAGTATGGGCGATCAAACTATGAGTGGGTTTGTGAGGGAACTGATGGAAACTAGGGCTATGGTAGCATGGCTGCACTCTTGTTTATCCGTGATGATGGGACTTTTGGTAATTGTGATAGCATGGGCAATGATGTTGTTTTTCAGGCATCAGTAGTACGAATCATGGTTGGAGATTTGGGTGACTAACTTTCTTTTTGGACATGTAACTCGTCATATTAGTACATTATTAAATAGCTTGACTATTATTTTTGAATGAATGATTGAATGTATGGCGTAGTTTTGTAATGATAATGAATATGTTTATGTTATATTGTTTATGTATGCTTAAGAATTGTGAATTTCAGTTCCATAAGATTGATTTTTTTTTTTTATATTAGATGTATGATCAAGCAAATACAAATTATATTGTATTAAGATTAAGGATAGAAATAAGGGGAAATAAGAATTTGGAATTAAATATTGACGAGGCTTTAAAATAAATTGTTGCATTAGAATTATGCCGCCAAGAAGAGAAGATCCTGAGATTGCACGACTCGTATCCGAGCAAATCTTAGCCACACTTCCTAACATAGTTAGTCAGATAGCAGCGGGCCTAAATGCTAACCAACCTAATCAACCAAGAGCCGGTGCCAATATAGAAAAAGAATGTACATATAAGACTTTTAGGTCTTGTAACCCAAAGGAATTCCACGGTACCGAAGGAGCGGTTGGGTTATTATCTTGGATTGAAGGAATGGAATCCGTTCTCCACATAAGTAAGTGCTCTGAAGCAAACAAAGTAGAGTTCGCAGCTTGTTTACTACAAGGAAGAGCACTGACCTGGTGGAACACTCAAGTGCAGACCCGAGGAAGAGAAGTAGCTAACAAACTCACTTGGGATGAATTTAAGGAAATGCTTAAGGAAGAATATTGTTCAAGAAGCGAAATGCAGAAATTACACGCAGAGTTATGGGAGCATGAAATGAAAGGAAATGACATTGATACATATACGGCACGATTTCATGAGCTGGCTAAGATGGTGCCACATCTGGTTACACCAGAAGAGAATCGGGTAGACAGGTATGTCTGGGGTTTAGCTCCAGAAATCCGAGGGGATGTGACCTCGGGTAATCCAAAAACCATTCAGGAGGCGGTAAGTCTGGCAACCAAGCTCACCAATAATGCCAATCGATCGGGGCTTTTCTCTCGCGATTCTGTAAAAGGAAAAAGGAAGGTCGAGGAAACTTCGAGGAGATCGTTTGACAGAAGAAGGGGGAAGGAACAGAGAACGAGGGGTAATTATGGAATTCAAACTCAAACAGCTGATAAAGGAAAGGAAGTATACCCGAGATGCGACAAGTGCAACAATCGACATTTCGGAAATTGTGTTATTTGTGTCAAATGTAACAAAGGAGGCCATTATGCGAAAGATTGTAAGAATGGAGGAAGGCGAGCCTGTTTTGAATGTGGGAGTCAGGATCATTTTAGGAATGCCTGTCCTAAGTTTGTCAGAAGGATGAACGCAAATCGAACTCGACCGACAAACCAGAGGAACCAAAAAGGGCAAGCACGAGGCCGAGTATTTGAAATTGGAGCGGAAGAAGCGAGACAAGATCCGGATGTGATCACAGGTACGTTTCTCTTAAATAATCATCGTGCATCTGTATTGTTTGATTCCGGAGCTGATAGAAGCTTTGTGTCATTAAGTTTTAGATCTAAGATTAATCAAATGCCCCAAAAACTAAAAGAAACTTATGTTATTGAGTTCGCTAACGGACAAGAGATTAGGGTTGAAGATGTATTTTTGAATTGTACCCTAAGTCTAGCTGAAAAGGAATTTAAGATAGATCTAATTCCAATAAAGTTAGGAAGCTTTTATGTAGTTGTGGGCATGGACTGGTTGTCTAATAACCAAGCGGAATTATGTTGCTCCGAAAAGACTCTTCGAATTCCGTTACCTCAAGGAGAAGTACTTATAATACATGGAGAAAAATCCAAAAGGAAGTTAAGAATAGTGTCCTGCATGAAGATGCAGAAGTATTTAAGGAAAGAATATATTGCGTTTTTAGCCCATGTAGTCAATAAAGAGACCAAGGAGAAGTGTTTGCAAGATATTCCTGTAGTTCGAGACTTTCCCGAAATATTTCCGGAGGATCTACCTGGGTTACCTCCACCGAGACAAGTCGAATTTCGCATTGATTTAATTCCGGGAGCCGCACCAGTGGCTAAGACACCATACCATTTGGCGCCATCCGAAATGCAAGAACTGTCTGAACAACTTCAAGAGCTGCTTGATAAAGGATTTATCAGACCGAGTTCTTCGCCATGGGGAGCTCCAGTTCTTTTTGTTAAGAAGAAAGATGGAACATTCCGAATGTGTATCGATTACAGAGAACTCAATAAGTTAACCCTCAAGAATCGATACCCACTTCCTCGAATTGATGATCTGTTTGATCAATTGCAAGGCGCAACGTACTTCTCAAAGATTGACTTACGATCTGGATATCATCAAATGAGATTTCGCGAAGAGGATATTGATAAGACGGCATTTAGAACTCGTTATGGACATTATGAGTTTCTAGTTATGCCCTTTGGATTGACGAACGCACCAGCAGTTTTCATGGATCTAATGAATAGAGTCTGTCGGCCGTATTTAGACAAGTTCGTGATTGTATTCATAGACGATATTTTGATTTATTCACGAAGCAAGGAAGATCATAAGAAACATTTGAAGTTGATCTTAGAACTTCTCAAAGATCAGAAGTTGTATGCTAAGTTTTCCAAATGTGAATTTTGGCTTCGAGAGGTGCACTTTCTGGGTCATGTGGTTAATGAAAAGGGAATTCATGTTGACCCGGCAAAAGTTGAAGCCATCAAGAAATGGGAAACCCCAAGGACACCAACAGAAATTCGTCAATTTCTTGGTCTGGCGGGCTACTACCGAAGGTTCATAGCGAATTTTTCAAAAATCGCTCAACCTCTGACAGCACTGACGCAGAAGGATAAGAAATTTGTCTGGGAAGAAAAACAGGAGGAAGCATTTCAAATACTTAAGCGCAAGTTATGTGACGCACCAATTCTTGCATTACCAGAAGGTACGGATGACTTTGTGGTGTATTGTGACGCATCACATCAAGGTTTAGGATGTGTATTAATGCAGAGGAATAAGGTTATAGCTTATGCGTCAAGACAACTCAAAGTTCATGAAAAGAACTACACCACTCATGACTTGGAATTGGGTGCGGTGGTATTCGCATTAAAAATCTGGAGGCATTACCTTTATGGTACTAAATGTACCATCTTTACTGATCACAAAAGTCTTCAGCATATTTTTGATCAGAAAATGTTGAACATGAGACAACGGAGATGGGTTGAGCTGCTTAATGATTATGAATGTGAAATAAAGTATCATCCTGGTAAAGCTAACGTGGTAGCTGATGCATTAAGCAGGAAAGAAAGAGTAAAACCATTAAGGACACGAGCTTTGGGAATGTTGGTCCAATCAAGCATTAAGACACAAGTTCGTGAAGCCCAAGAGAAAGCATTGAAAACAGAAAATCTTTGTTGTGAAGCCTTGCATAACTTGGAAAAAAAAGAGTTTGAATCACGATCAGATGGAGTTCGATATTTCAAGAATAAAGTTTGGATACCAAAGGTTGATGATCTGCGATCAGCTATTCTGGAAGAAGCTCACGGATCAAGGTATTCGGTTCACCCAGGAGCCGACAAAATGTACAAAGGATTGAAGGAATATTATTGGTGGCCGGGAATGAAGAAGGACATTGCTGAATTTGTGAGTAAATGTTTGACTTGTGCCAAAGTCAAAGCAGAGCATCAAAAGCCTTCTGGACTTCTTCAACAACCTGAGATACCACAATGGAAATGGGATCAGGTATCTATGGATTTTATCACCAAACTACCCAGGACTGGAAAAGGGAACGACGCGATTTGGGTCATTGTGGATCGACTTACGAAATCTGCGCATTTTCTCCCTATAAGAGAGGACTTCAAAATAGAAAGATTGGCGCAGTTGTACATAGACGAAATTGTCTCTCGGCATGGAGTACCCCTATCTATCATTTCTGATAGAGATAGTCGTTTCACTTCCCGATTTTGGCAAGTATTTCAGAAAGCACTGGGTACCAGGTTGAACCTGAGTACTGCATATCATCCACAGACAGACGGGCAAACGGAAAGGACCATTCAAACTTTGGAAGATATGCTACGCGCGTGTGCTATAGATTTTGGGGGAAGCTGGGATAAGCATCTGCCGTTAGTTGAATTCTCTTACAATAACAGCTATCACACAAGCATTCAATGTGCGCCATATGAAGCTCTTTATGGACGTAAATGTAGATCTCCACTTAGTTGGGTGGAAATTGGTGATAGTCAACTGATTGGGCCTGACATTATACAAGAAACCACCGATAAAATATCAACCATCAAGGAAAGACTCAAAGCTGCAAGGGATCGTCAGAAGAGTTATGCGGATAACCGCAGAAAACCATTAGAATTTCAAAAATGTGACAAGGTTCTTTTGAAAGTATCACCATGGAAAGGATTGATCAGATTCGGGAAAAGAGGTAAACTAAGTCCAAGATATATTGGTCCGTTTGAGATACTGGAAAGAATTGGACCAGTAGCCTATAAGCTGAGCCTACCTCAAGAGTTAAGTGCTATTCATGACACTTTTCATGTGTCAAATCTAAAGAAATGTTTGATAGACAAATCATTGATCGTGTCCTCAGATGAAGTAAAAGTTGATGAACGCCTATGTTTTAAAGAGGAACCTATCGAGATTCTCGATCGCGAAACTAAACGTCTTAGGCGCAGCAAAATTCCAATTTTAAAGGTCCGTTGGAATTCACGTCATGGACCTGAATATACTTGGGAAAGAGAAGACTTCATGAAGCGCAAGTATCCTAAGTTGTTTGATGAAAAGCCAGTCCAGAAATATCAGTCATAAATTTCGGGACGAAATTTTTTTAAGGAGGGGAGACTGTGACAACTGTCAGATTTCGATTAATGAGGTCAGCACCCTCAGAATAATTTATAAGTTTTGTCACTTTTTAAATTTTATTAAAAGCCTTTAAGATAAAAAGTTTCCCCGAAAAATTTAGAAGTTGCGTTAAAAACCCGGAACAGTTCCGCATCTGACCGTCACTGTCCAGAAATGCCAAATAAGTGAATAAAAGTCCAAAATTCTTAAAGTATAAAAATCAGAGTTTTAATTTCTCTTGCATTGCAAAATTTTCAAAATTGCCATTTATTTAGCAAAAATTGAGAATCGGGTATTTCAGTTCTCAAATATATCTGATATTCTATAGTTTAAAGCTAGTAATTCAATTAATGGTATTAAATTAAATTTTTTTTATGTATTGGTGAGTCACTAGGACACATGTCCTAATCCTACCAAATTTTAATTATTTTAAAAATTAAAACCAAATTTAAAATCAAGAGTTTATCCTCATTTTCAAAAATTAACTTTTCACCCCCTCCTCTCTCTCTCTCTCTTTTTCGGCCGAAAACACCACCACCACCACACCATTTTCATTTTTCTTCTCCTCTTTGCTAAGAATCAAGCTCCAACCAAGAATCCATCACCATTTTGAAGTTAGAATCCAAGTCTTCATCTCCTATTGTGAAGGTAATCTCATAAACTACATTCTTCTTATGCATGTTTTCATATTTTGGATTTTGAGAGTGAATAACAAAAGATTCATCCAAAATGTTGTATAAATTAGGTTTTATTGATGAAATAGCTTTCAAATTTATGTTCATATATTCAAAAATTGAGGTTTTGATTCTTGTTTTTCAAAAGAAAAACTTGTTTAATATCAAGTTTAGGGTTTATGATGAAAATGTGGAATTTTGGTATCATAAACCACTAAAATATTGGTATTATTGAATTTATGTTTATGCTAATACAATGAATGTTAGTATAAAAATGTTCTTATGAAGGAATTTTCTAAGTTCTACATGATTAAGAACTTGTAACAATGTTAATGTCATATTTTCTTATGTTGTGTTCATGCATGCATTTGGATGAGCATTTTGATGGCAATGAATCCATGATGCATGTGTTAGTTTTTCATGTGTTGAAGAGTGAAGACATGAGTTATAATCAAAAACCATGTCTAGTGATCATTAATTTTTGGTTTAAAATAGTATTTGCATCATTTCATAATCTGTCCAGAAAATGGACTCTACTTCTAGCTTGCACAACTCACAAACCACATGTCCAAATTTGGGGTTTTTGCTTCTAAACTTCAGTTTAGAGTGTTAGCTTTCTAAAAAGTCCAGAAACATAGAATTTGGAGATGATTTGAGCACTTAATTGGATTTTATAAGAAAATGGTGCAATCTGTCCAGTGAAGACAGATTCATACACCTATTTTGTAGAGGCCATAACTCCCTCACTACTCATCCAAATTAAGTGAATCTTTTTCCAAATGTTAGGATTTTGAGTTAGGTTTGCATCCATATGTGGATCACTAGCTAATTCCAAGAATTGATACCTCAAAAACCTGTTACAAGTGAGGTATGTCACTGATCCGAAAATCAGTGACACTTTATTTTATAAAAATGATTTGATGTACCAAAAGTTATTCAAAAATTATGAAAAAGTGCAGATTTAATCTAAACATACCATATTTCCATCCTAAAAATTTTGATTAAATAATTCTCTTGAGAAGTTAAGTTTCCGTGTTGAAATTACCGGATAACTTTCTGGACAGCATGTGCTGTATCCAGAAAAGTTGTGTTATCAAGTTTAAGTAATGCCTTATTTTATTTTGGAACTTCGTTTAGGCAAAATAATTAGGGACTAAGAAACTTATTTGATGGCATTTCATGGGACAATTGGATATATTGGTTGGACATCGGAATAGGGTATTAATGTGTTTCTTATGGCAACTCTTATATAGGGAAAGTTAAGGCGTGACAAAACTCATTAAGTTTAAAGTAAAGCTTCTCTCGTTGCTTGCACCAAGGTGAGTATTCACAGCCCCATTTTTATCGTTTTAATTGATTTTGGGGTGAAAAGCATGTTTAAATTGCGTATTTAAGGATTCATGAGAATTGTTTGAAAGAATTGCGAATTGGCAATTTATAAGGCTTTGTAAAAGCGTTTGGAAAATTAAGCTATATGATGAGTATGCAATTGATGTGTTGAGTTTTTAATGTTAAGACCCCGTGACACTACTATTAACTCGAAGAAAATCGGGCCTATAGTATTAGTGGATAGCGCTATTTGGTGTGACAAGCCCACTTTAATGCTGACGAGCAGGGGTGCACTATACTAGAGAAGATGGCTAAACATGTGGCATGAACCACCGCTGAGTTAGTCCATCGGGGGCGTTGAAATTGGTCAGGGACGGCTTAGTAGTGGCTCAACGTAAAATTCGTCTTTGCTTACACTCATCATAAAGAAATTTAAGTTGTGGTACTCATGAATCAAAGAATTGAAATTGGTTTTTACGTACGCTTTACGATTGTCAAATCTTGCATATAAAATGATTTGTGCATATTCAAAACCTGTGAACTCACCAACTCTTTGTAGTTGACCTTGGTTTTTATTCATGCTTTTCAGGAATCTAGAAGGTAATCCCATGATGCTTTATCAGCGTACTCGTATTTTCAAGCACAAGACTATTTTCGCGTTA